>OY748302.1:625000-989130 GCA_963556515.1 Nudaria mundana
ATGGACATATCAAACCATGAAGGCGTCGACGTCACGCTGCGACTTGGCAGCGTGACGCGAGCCTCCGTAGCGCTGGGCAAGTTCGGCGTCCGTGAGTGTGATGCGTCGTCGTTTCGGTCCGACACTGACCTGGCGAGGGCAGTGCCGGAGCCGGGGGTAGCAAACTCCGTATCGGGTTTCTCCGACATTACAAATAATATAACTTCGTTTTGGCCACACAAGTCTGGATCTTTGAAGTTCGGTCACCCAACCTGCCACTCCGTTATGGTGGTCAGGTTGGGGTCCAGGGCGGACGGCGTGGACGTATACAAAGATCACTTGGGGCCCCGCCCCAGGGTTGGGAGTATGGAAATAGGTCGAAAATTTGAAGGATCACTTTTGTCTCCTGCTTTAAATAAAGGAATGATTTTACTATACTTCATAAGATGAGGAAACTGATTTTCATCTATACATTTATTGAATATGAATGCAAGGTGAGGCGCTATAGCGGGCACTATTGATTTTATTATATTGGTTGAAATGCCCCAAAGATACTCGGTATTTTCTATATTTAGTTGTTTAAAAGTTTTAAGTATAGTGACAGAGTCAATATACTGAAAATCAAAGTTAATTCTACATTTATCAACACTAGATTTAAGAAGAGAATTGGCTACGTTTTTTGACGAATTTAACTTATTTGTAGTGGTGATTGGAACATTTGTGAAA
Organism: Nudaria mundana; assembly: GCA_963556515.1. Lineage (NCBI taxonomy): Eukaryota > Metazoa > Arthropoda > Insecta > Lepidoptera > Erebidae > Nudaria > Nudaria mundana. The sequence continues at coordinate 625,706 of OY748302.1, forward strand.
AAAAATTCAAATGCATTGGCCACTTCAGAATCAGTTTTAATATTTGTCATGGATTTGTCATGGATTTTCGCCAAGTAACGCCTGTTTCTATCCAATATTTCAGTTTTAATATGTTTATCATCTATTTTTAACTCGAAGGATCGATCACGTGACTTCGCTTTACAAGTTTCTTTGTTAATAACATTCCATATTGCCTTCGTTTTATTATCAGATTTTTCAATTTTAGCCCGTATATAATTAGATTTAGCTGTTGAACATACTTTTTTGAATAGTTTGGAGTACTTTTTAATCTGTTCAATTACTTGTGGCTCATTAGTAGATGCCTTTGTCTCGTATAATTCATATAATTTCCTTCTACTTTTATAGATTCCAGGCGTAGCCCAATCACTAAATTTAATTTTGAATTGATTTACATTTATTGTTTTTTTAGTGAAAATGTTATCACATTCGTATTTGATTACTCCGAACAAATCTCCGTAATGATCATTCGGGTTTTTATCATTATTCAACTCCAAAAGAGGTACTTTATTCTTAATGTTTTCTTTAAATTTTTCTAATCTATAAGTTGTGATTGGTCTACAAACAATATTTTTTGATAATGGAACATGTTGGAACTTAAATCTAGCTAACTGACCTGCATGATCTGAATTTATAAAATGTATTATAGATTTCTCATCTACATCGCTGTTAGAAAACATATTATCTAAGCAGGTAGCTGATGTGGCTGTGGTGCGTGTTGGTTCACAAAAAAGATTTTGTAAGTTAAAATATTTAAAAAGGTTGAGGAACCTTAGCGCGTTCTGAGAGTTTTCTAAAATATTAATATTAAAATCGCCACAAACAACTATAGTCTTCTTACATTTACATACCTTTTTTAAGGCTTCCTCCATAATGGACTCAAACAGGTAGTAATCTCCAGAAGGAGGTCTATAGACGCTAACAATAATATATTGTTCTAGCTCTGCACATGATAGTTCAATATTTCGCTCACTTGTGAGTGCTACTACGTCTTTTCGGTGTTTTGATTTTAATTTGTCATTAATTAAAATGAGAGACCCACCTCTTATAGCGGAATCTCTAGTAAACGCACTAATGATTTTATAATTATCAATATTAACTAAGAGTTCATATTTTTTTAACCAGTGTTCAGTTAAACAAAGTACATGGATACGTTTTTCATTTAAAAATAATTCTAGTTCTAACTCTTTGCCAGAAAAGCCTTCAATATTTTGATAAATAATATTCATGAACATAGACTTTTCCTTTGTCCTTAAATTTAATTTGCTAGGGATTTCCTCTATTGTCCTACAACTAAGTTTAAATTATTGTCACCCTTTTTTGGAACAGATTCCAAGGTTACAAGACAAACATTGTCACTTTTCTGCTCAATAAAAGCAGATTGTTTAGCCAAGTTTTTGACTGAATAACTAATAAAATATGATAGCGAAGATGCTATCTGTCTCCTAAAATATCTATTCAAATAGAATTTATCTTCCGTCAACAACAATTTATTTTTTAAATACATGTTAATGTCAATCAGATGGAATTTATTTGGATTATGAAATGTCAATGTATGTATTGTTTGATTTAGCTTATATCTAAGATTGTTTTCGGCCTGTGACAAGCCACGGCTATAAGGAAGTGTGAATAAAATAATGTTTTTAACATCTAATAAGCTCAGTAATTCTAAATAGTTACAAGTGCATTTCTGTCTGCATTTCCCCTATCTCCCACCAAAATTAAAAGTGTACAGTTGCTGTTTAAATTACAAATTTTTTTTTTTATAATGTTACAGTAAGTTAATCCCTACATACAATAGTTAGTAACATTTTGTTCTAAATATGAACTAAGTAACTGGCCCATTGATTTCCCTAATTCATCACAAAACATCACTATTTCAGATTTAATCATATTTTGTTTGGTGAGGGAACTAGGTACTGGGTTTTTTGTTTGACTCAAGTGAAGGGCTTATGTTTGAAGTCAGCGAGGACTTACAGACCGGCTCAGGACTAATTAAATGGTTGTTTGATGTCAATGTGGAATTTGGACTCATAAGATCCTTCATGGCCAGAATGTATTTCTGATACTCACTTTTAACATTACAATACCTGTCAGTCATTATGTCTAGTGATTTTTTTAAATTATTAATTTCTGATTCTAACTTTAAAATATTGTTATTATGATCAGAGATATTATTTTCAATTATGAATACATGTCAAGTTCATCACCTAGTTGCCTTCTCTCATTAATATACTTGACTTTTTTGTACATACTTTTTTGTCTTTTAATAAGTTTTTGTGTTTTTCTTATGTATTTATTAATTTTCACATATTTCTTAATTTTGTTTCTACTGCACTCAACTATGCCCATCTTGTGATTGGAACAATGAGCTGTTAAGGTATCATCCTTTGTTAAATCTATAGTAATTGTGGGTTCTAAGCTGGGTTCAGTAGCAACAAGGCTGGGCACACTACCAACTAACTCCTCAAACAAGTTATGGGTATGGGATACTATGGTGTCACGTTTCTCAGCCTCAAGGTGGGAAATGAGGTGGTGGGCTTCGTGCAGTTCCTGTTCCAAGACTGACATGCGCTTGAGACCCTGTTCATACTCGTCACTACACTCTCTGAACCCAGTCACAATATTTTGTAATCTGTCCCGCTCATCTAACACTAACCTTTTCTCTGTGTGCATCTCAGCCATCTGCTTTTTTATGAAGTCGTATTTATTTAGGCTATCTAATAGTTCCTTTTCATTTTCATCTCTTTCCCTATGCAACTGTTTAATCAACGTTTTGGATACCTCTAATTCCTTCAATGTCAGGTCTAGTTTCTCAAGATATCTTCTTGTTTAGCCTCATCACGGCGAGCAGAATACATGCTACGTGTGACTGGCATTACGATATTATAAATTTATACTGACTTAGATACTAAAAAGCTACCTGATGAATACACTAAGTACACAAATAAATCGGCTGCCCCATATCAAAACCTAGCTAAAACGTAAATTGGGCTAGCCGTAGAATAGTAAAATCTAACTCCACCAGCGGTTCATTAAAACTGAAACAAATTAATAATAATTAATTTAAATATTATTATTTCTCCGTCTGTAATATTTGATATTACATGTCTACATATGTTTTGAGCAATAGCATACCAACTAAAATTAATACTAAAATAATTTAGAAATGAAACCTTGTTGTATAAAATAAATTTCTTGACCCAGCGACCATTTTAACTTGCACTACTGAGTTTAAATTAAATTCTTTTAATGGTTCATTCAGACGGGCAGTTCTCTTTTTCCTTGGCCATTCATATTTTTTTTTTACTTCTATAACTTTAACGTTCTTTCTCGACTTCATCACTATATCTTTAAAATCCTGAAAATCATATACGTTTTTTTGTCTCTTCATTTTCATTTCAATATTGCCATGTACAGCATCCGCAGACATATGAGTATGACCTTTGGTCAAATAATTAATCGTTACCGATGTAAGGCTATTAGAAGGATTATTTACTATCATAGTCATTGCAGTATATATGGTTCAATTTTTATTCTGCGCTGTGCAGTTATCTGCCCACAGATGCAAGTGTTGCATATCCCTATTACGTTCTATAAAAGCATATATGGCATTTACAATATCACTCGCCTCTCGCCCCGCTATTGCTTCATGCCAAAGCACACAAGTTGAACTATCATCTGATTTCTTTTCAATGGGAGCAAATGTCAAATTAAAAGTAATCAACCGACTCATAAAAAATGCATCTTTTATGTCTGGCATTTCTGGTAAAATAATTACCTTTTGCAAGTCCATTGACATAAATTTAACTGTATTTGAATTTATATTATTCCCATCCAATCTGTATCTTTGAATAGAAGAATCAAATTTCGTTCTATGATCTTCGTATTTATCTTTCATTTCTTTGGGCATTAAAGTGGCATCATCGTATTTCTTTAATTCTTCTTCATACAATGCACAATCTACACATCTATCACCTTTAGGCATGTGAAAAGATATTTTTAATTCTTTTATTTTTTGCCTGTATAGTTCTCTACCACATGTGAAGTTAGGATTGCGTTGTTTAAAATCAGTGTACATTTGTTGTAACGTTAAATGTCTTGGCAAATATTTTGTGAAAGGCGCATTATGCCGGCGATAATGGCTTACTGTTGGCTGAAAACTCATTATGTGATTCATTATTATTCGCTTCCATAAATTTTTTTTCTATTTCCACCTCTGGTTTCTTCCGTAACTGATCCATACAATTTTCCTTTTTTTACCGCTTTACTAAGTTCTGTTATTACTCCATCAGTTTTATGTCCCAGAGTAGCCAAAAAGAACTTTTTACAGACTGAAGTTAGTACTCCATCACAATTTGGCAAATAGAAATAACGACTTTCGTTTTTAAAAAATGTTTCATTACCGTTTGAGGCTTGAACTTTTCGTCGCTTTATTTTCGATATTTTTAGGCACTTATTAAGAAAGCTACGCCTGGATGTATAAATTTGGTTCCAATATTCTTCCCAAATATTTTTCCTACTTTCAAGAGAAAACGTCGCACATTGCCTTTTACATTTATTGTCGCAACTATTTTCAATCATTGGATGCTTTGCTTTAAGTTTTTGTTGAGAACCTTGTAAGGATTGCGGCTGTAAAGTTACTGAAATATTACGGTCTGTTATTTGTTCATCATAAATGTACACTGGGCCTGGGTAAGCGGCTACAAAATTTGCTTTAAATTGGTCGTTTTGAGATAGATTCAACGAAGAAGTTATTATATAGTTGTCACGAAGAGTAGTTGTAGGGTCACTTTCGGAAACCGACGTATCTTTATCAGATTCGTTCTCTTCTGATAATATAAAATTAGGATCTTCAATCGAGTCGTCTAAATCACTAATAGTTATTAATTGCCGAGTGTCATCTAATAAATCAGTGTTAGAAGCTGCAGTGTTATAGTGCGCAAAAGAAGTGGATGGTGCATTTAGTTCATTCATTAGTAGGTAAACTGAAGCAAACAAACAAAATCAGCACACAGAATAAATAAATATGAGTTGCAGTTATAGACTAAATAAGTACTAGATGCTATAACTAAGAGCTAATTGCATCACAATTAGTTCATATTTATGGCATCTCGTAACTAATATCGACTTGTGTAGGTATATAACATCATTGCATGTAAACACAAAATCACCCATTAAAAACCAAGCCTAGGCATAGCTCGAAGACAGCCATGAAAAAGGTTGTCCTAGGTTATTCAGCATTCTTAATTTACATACCTAGTCAAAGAAACAAATAAATTACAAACTTACCACTCATTTGTCTCAGCAGCACTATATTCTGCATAACTGTTCATGTTAACTGCAGCCATTATTAATTTTGATCGATGAGATCGTAAGCTATTCATTTTAGTACAATAATAATCACAATTTATTCACAAATTCGATTGTGTGGACGTTGATCGTAATGAAACACAGCGCAACAAAGTACCTAACATCTATCAAGTCGACACGCGAACTGAGCGTGTCGTAACTGCTGCCCCCGAAGCGCACTTATCATCTCTATTCACTATGTTTGTTGACCATTTCATAAACCTAGCAAGACGCATCAACCACTTAAAAACCTAGCAAGTCCCTGAGACTTGCTAGGTTTGATAATGGTCAGAGCGACATACTAGGTTTGTAAATGGCTACGGGATTATGGATGGTGTACTTACTAGGTTATGAGTATTCCAATCTCTGGTTCTTTGTAAGATTTTCACAATGATATTTTTTTATTTTGTAGGGACTTACTAAGTTGATAAAGATTATGTAATAAAAACATTTTCTTAAAAAATGTTACTTGCTAGGTTTTGATATGGGGCAGCCGAAATACGTAAGTAATGTCAAAAAGAATCTGATTGAATACACTACAACTTCAAAAACTAACAGGTACGATAATAAGTAGTTATTTATTAGTACGATTACCTGTATAAAAATCACTCAAATCACATTAAATCCGAGTTGATAACGTTTCACTTTTAAAATTTTCAAACAGTCATTGACTTTTAGCCGGTAAAACAAAATACGCAAATATCACTAATTTCTTATTTATTTTACACTGGGTTTTACCTAGATACACTTTGATAATGGTAAGATTGTGTTTTGTGATGAATTTTAGCCCTAATTATCGAAAATATTAATAATAAATTAAAATAAATACAAGACGAAATGCGATCAGATGTTAGCCGTAGTGTTGCCACAACCCAAAAAAAAAACCTTTATACAAATACAAAACTGATCATCTTTATTGTGTGTCTTACAGTTTGATCATAATATGTAATTAATTCTAGGATGTTATGGTGGCTACATAGGTATCTATAGGAATACAATATTAATGTGTGTGTGTGTGTGTGTGTGTGTGTGTAGTCTAGATTTTTGGTTCAGTCAATGTCAAAAAAAAACTCGTAGCGGAGGTTGTATAATAATCAAATCAATCAATAAAATCTTCTATTCGCGTGTAATCAAGGTCTTGCAGCCAATCTTGAAGCCTGACTTTCACTTTATGGCGATTACATTTAACTGATTTCGAATTACCGAAATACGAGTAGAACCAAATAATTGTCGGAATGAGGCGAAATTATAATGGGACGACATAAATTAAAAAGTAATCAGAATTGGTTCACCAAGACCAAAGGATGATACCTACTCTGTTTTCTTTTAAGTCGGGTTAAAAAAATGATTATAATCCACACAAAACAAAAATTTACTTACTGTAATTTCTCTTTACAACGTATTACATTGTAAAGAGAAATACATTATCCAATAAAGCTTAATTCAATTTGTTAAAATCGTTTTAATACAAATTAACACGGAGATAATCCCGCAGTAAGCCGTGCACTTGTCGCCCCCAATAGCAATCAGCCATTTGCTGTAGACGGTTTTACTTCAAATACGTAATATAGGTACGATACATGTAAGTGTTTAAGGACCTGTACATACCTAGGTATAGGTAAAATGTCGTAAGCTGAGCTTTGCATGTGTGTGAGTGCACGTACGGAACGTATAATGTGACCTGTTTTACACACACATGTGTGGTACACACAGCCTTTTAACTCTACTTTTTGTGATCACTTACACAAATGCAAAGCTCAGCTTACGTCTTTTTACCTATACATAATATCAATTGGGGTAAGCTTAGGATGAATGGGGTCTAAATTAAAAGGTCCCGAGTGTCACTGGGTACATAAAATGTGAATAAAAAGTATTTTTGACGCAAAAATGTTCGTTGTCACTAAAACAAATCTTGGTCAAACTTTTCGAGTGGAGTATCAAAATGAAGTTTTTAAAGAGGATTTTAGAAATATATGCAACTTTTATGTTTCAAAGTAAATTGGTATGAGAAATCGTATTACAAAAGTATGAAACTAAAAAGCTGTAAATAAAAATAAATTATCTCTATATATAAAAATGAATCCCTATTTCCCTTGGTCACGACATCACGCGTGAACGGCTGGACCGATTTGGATAATTTGGGTCTTAAAATATTCGTGGAGGTTCAGGAAAGGTTTATAAGCAAATCGGTCCAGCCGGTACGAAGTTCGCCGGGACCACTAGTTAAACAATAAAAAACCTGAGTGCACATATATATCCAGATATTTAACTGGAAGCAGGCGGGAATCCAATAGTATTAGTTCAAACCTGGATATAAAGTTAGTACCGCCTGCTTAGAGTTAAATATCTGGATATGTGCAGTCGGGGTCTTTTATTGCTAAAATATTTATTTTTTGACATTTAAAAATAATGTTTTTAATATCTAAAGCAAGGTGCTTCAGCCTAAGGTGAACGGACCACCAAGGGCCCATTCAAGCGACGACGTAGGGTAATTTAATTAGAGGCAACACTGGATTAAATGTTCTGTGCTTTTGATTTAGTGTTGGTACGCTTGAGGCGGGAGATAAACCCGACGGATAAGGGTTAATAACTGTTTTAGGGATTATTACAAGTGGAATAACGGAGGTTTGTATATTTTAAAGGTCTTTAGAATATCTAGATATATATTATTAAAGTTATCATGCCTTTTTTTGGGATTTTATGGTTTGGTTTCAAGACCTTACCATGCTCACTGGTTTCTTCTTAGTCTTAGTTTACTTTGATTCTTATTAAACTTTACTTTACTTAACAACATTTAGGGAATTCAGTTGTAACTCATTCATTTCCTGGGGCCTCCTACTCTCAAATACTAAATAGAGTACTAGCTAGTACACACTGCCCACTATCAATAATAATCATTCTTATTGGTAGATGGGATCCTATAGTAAATCTCATACGCAAAACGAAAACTATATTAGATATAAAATTAATATGAAGCTACATACTTTGACTCACATTAATGTAGAATTATTTGACTGTAATATTGTATTTAATAATAATTATATCTTGACATGTGATAATTATTTACTATCAAATTTTTTGCGACAACAGGTAGATACTTTGCTAGCTAATTTCGTATTGAGTCAAGCCAAATTATTGGCTTATTAACCTGTACCCCTAGTATGAGTTTCTTACGTTAAGTTGCTCGAAATACGATTTCGTATTCCTCCATAAATTTCACACCAGCGCCCCTTGTGGTAACGTCAGGGAACTAAAATCGGTAGTACGAGTTACATAGCTCTTCGTATTTCGAGACCGTTTCGTTTACAACTACGTTTGCACGGATATTTCAGCCATTTGGTAGTATGAGTTGCTGTTTTGACATTATAGCGGTGGTTAATCGTACGAAGTCGATGAAACTTTCGGTTTTTGAACACGGTAGCTATTTGTGTAGTGAGTTGAAGTGACGATATCGAATTGAAATTGTAAATAGTGTTACAACTTAGATAATTTGTTTTTGTTTTGGATAGTTGAATTCTTAACTCCATTGTTTAATACCTAGTTAAGTATTTCATCAATTAATCTACACGTCATTGGCGAAATTTAAACAAAATCTCCTCGTATAAACCATTCATCCAATCAAAGAGTAAATGTAAAGTTTGTTTTAATATAAGTTTTGCGTGGTGTCGACTATGGAGGTCGAGGAAACCAATAATCACGAAGTAGAACCTCAATAATGCTTCACTACCAGTAAAATCAAGACTTTATCCCTGGCGGCGTAGACAGACGCGCTCAATACGCCCACATTTCGTCAGTAATAAGTGGCAAGCATATTGCTGTTTCCGGGTAAGTACAATATATTTGCCAGAGCCTCGTCAGTTTGTTAGTAGGTGCACTGCGAGGATGACTTGGGCCCCAGGGCCTTATCAATACCCCCTTAGCACCCTAAACATTCTTTAAACAACATATCCAACACCATACTTTGTGTAACAGTATCTATCAGCTGTCAATGGATGTATGTTTGCTTTCGAGCAACTATATTGTTATAGAATAGGATCTAAGAAGATCTGTGTTCGTGTCCACTCCCTACGTGAATGCGGGAACCTTAGAGCATATTTTCTTTTCTTGTCCGTTACTAGTTACACAATTATAATTATGACCTTCTCCCAAAAACGATCCCACATCACATCAATCTTAATTATCTACTAACTTTAGTTTTCACCCCACATGTTAAAATCTTATACAAATTGGTAGGTATCGAGCCATCCATTTTTCCTTACCGCATCATCCCATAACTTGTATCACTCTAGACTTGTGTTGTGATTGTTTTATGTTTACTAACTCCTAACCATTTTCAGTTCGCAAGTTCAACGAGCTACTTAGTTTACCAATTTAAACAAAGCTACATTTACTCTCCACCTTGTCGTTTGCAGAATCACCGCAGAATCAAACAAGATGCTCACATGCAATACCGAGCAGTGGTTTCATAATCTGTCCCACACCTGGAACTATGAAACATTACCTTGACATTGGCAAAATCATCGGTGAACGATGGAACCACTCATTTAAAAAAAGAAGAAGAAGGATCTAAGAAAAACAAAGTTTAAAATCAGTCCAGCAGTTTGTTTTTTGAGTAAAACAAACTAATCTACATGTGTACATGGAGATTGAAATAGTCTGTTACATTACATTTTGAGTTTATAACATACTGGCTAAGTAGGTATGTAATATGTAGTCAAACGTAGAATTAAAAAAACATTAATGGTAAATTATGTTTTTATTTATTTGTAAATTACTCCAACACAATAGATTAAGCGAACAAAGCTTGGCACCGGTCCTGTTGCTGCAGCTCAGCTTTGAACCCAATGTGACTCCCTCTATTGGTCCCACTCCACATTTCACTTGCAAGAAGGTCCCCTGCAGTTTCCACAGCTAAAGAGAGATGACACAAAATAATTATAAAAATGCAAACAAAATCATACATACAAATTAGGCCTTATATGTATTCCAAAAGGGGTGGCAGAGGTGTATTACACACGCCTTGCAGTTACCGGTAACTACACTATAGACTACCGACACTATAGAAAATTCATAACCACTATAATTCAAACCAAGATTCCAACCGCCCGGACATAAGTTACTAAATAGAATCTCTACAGACCGAGCATGTATGTCTAAGTATATCTAAATGTAAGCAAAGCCGGTATATGTCTGGATGCCTTACAGTTGGATAGTTGTTTTAATTCATGTCTAATAAACTAAAAATACTCTTGATGTAGGTACTACTTTTTTTCAAATAGTTAAAGAGGCATACTAGCAATAGTAATTTGATAACAAACTGTCATGATTAACATCCGTAATATGGTATGAACAATATTTGAACCATAGAAACTATAATAATGATACCTACTCATTTCAACATAGCTGTGGTTAGAGTTCCTTGTGCAGTATCGCCACCAACTTTTGTGTCTCCGCTGACTATATGACAGCTGAAAAATGTTATTATCATAAGTATTACATAATCCCAGTTATTTTAATTACCTAACCAAAACTGCCTATCATGTTCTGGGTGGAATGCAACAATATTCTTCATGAACTTCTTCATATCTTCACCCTGCTCCACCAATAGAAACAAAAAATGTAATGGACGGAAGGCTTCACAGGTCTAAGTAAACGATAATAAAACAAATCTTTGAGTTAATAGTAACTTCAAATACATCTTGGACATCACTCTCTTCGATGGTCTATTGAGATCACCATTTCTACTAGGTACGTTTAAACTATGTAATATGTAAGCATTTGTATAGGTGCTTATTTATTACAATTCAATGATTTTGAGGATAAGATTCAAATTGAATCTACTATAAGTAGGTATTGAAACATTCAATACTTATTTATAGTCTTACCGTTTCGTAAAATCCACCATTACCATCCATAGATTTAATGATATCTATGCATTACGACCATTACTTCAAACTTCAATAATCATGAATAATCCTCATTTTGTGCATGTTTTAGAAAGAAACAAATATAAAATAAAAGAATTTGAAAAATAGTTGTATTTCTGTTATGACATGACATTGACATTAAAATATAACGCCATTTTTTTTTAATTTCGTTGAGATAAGCTAAGGTCAAAACCAAGTCTAAATGATTTTGGACTATATATTTATGCAAGGCAATTAAATGCCGAGTTTTTTACCCTAGTGCGTGGAAGATGGTTATGTTTACGGTTGTTTTTTTGGAAGGAGGTAATAATTGCAATTCTAAATAAAACTCAACTTTGATTACATTAATGGTGTAGTATGGGTTAAAGACTATTGCCTTGCCAAGAAGAGGGCGATTTAAAAAAAAACTTCATTCTTTAAACCATATTCACAACGTCACATAGTAAACTAATGTTATCTCTTTCTTTTTTAATGTGTAAGAAAGAGCGAGCGATATATAACGTGAAGTTGGTACGATCGAGGTCTTGAAAACTAATGATGGTCTAAACGCCATTTTTAAATTGCAACTCATGCTACCGATCATAACAATACGAAGGCTAGACGATAGGTTTTAAGTTTGTTCGAAATCGTTGAACGACTGCACGATTGACAAACTCATACTAGACACACTGCTTTTATTGAGCAGAGCGGCCGCTCCCACGTCGGTTGCCGGGCGTCTTTGCTACTATTGGGTTGAGCTATACAATATCTCAAAATTTTATAACCTAAGAGGTTGAACACCATTATATACTTTGCTATAAACTACAAGTATCTAGACAAACAAGAAAGAAAGCGTCAGCAGGTTTCCACAAATTCAAAAACAGTGCCAGGCAGAATAATATTGACATAGACAGTTTGGAGACAACCCAAAAAAACTAATTTGTAAGACAACAGATAATAAATCTAGCAATCTTTATTTTAAATATATGCCCGAAGGTAAGGGACCTGTGGCCTTTGAGGAAATTGAGCCGACCCCTAGTAGTAGTATGTATGGGGGTGAACGTAATTCTGTTGAGCATAACATTATGTCTAGTAGCTTAAGCATAGTACACCCAAATATTCAAGGCTTATCTGATAAACTTTTAGAAATTGACCTTTACATTAGGGACCACAATGTTCATATTTTTTGTATAACAGAGCATTGGTTAAAAGACCACGAATTATTGTTCAACATTGAATTATACTCACTTATTAGTGCGTTCGCAAGAAAGAAGGCTATTCGTGGTGGCTCCCTAATATTCGTGTCTAATAATATAAAATGTAAAGAACGTAAAGATATTGTTGCTTTTTCTATAGAGTGCACTGTGGAATTGTCCTCTGTTGAACTTGAGCGACTCATTGTCATGTACGATTCATTTGAGATAGTAATGGAAAATGTATTGTAACAACTTTGACTTTGAACTTTGACTGCTTCGGTGGCGTGGTCGGTAGTGCATCGGCTTTCGACGCCGGAGTCTCGGGTTCGATTCCCGGTCGGGACAAACTTTGTGTGATGACATATGCGTTTGTACCGAAGTCTGGATGTTTCCTATGTATAATATGTATGTATTTACAAAAAAAAATGTATATAAGTATTTATATCAGTTTATCTAGTACTCATATCACAAGCTCTGCTTAGTTTGAGACTAGATGGCGTTGTGTGCATTGTCCTAATATATTTATTTATTTATTATAATTGTGTCTTAGTAAAAACCATGTTGTGGTGTGTGGTGATTTTAATGTTGATGTACTTGTGGAGTCACCAAAATGCATTAAATTTATCAATTTATTCAGTTCCTTTGGCTTACAACACTTATTTTCAGAGCCAACTAGAATCACATCACATTCTGCAACATGTCTAGATAATATATTTTGCAACTGTGAACTCCTGAAAAAGGAGGTATTAAGTAACTTCAAATCTGACCATCTGGGGCAGAAGGTCGTATTTCCCATCAATATCACGGCTAAAGGAAATAAAATTTCATGTAGGCCAATGAGTACACATCGCCTAGAACGATTTAATGAAAGCGTTTCTGCAAAAGTTGCTAGTATTGACTTTAACCAGGTTGATCCAAATAACTTATATGAGTCCTTGTTTATTACAATTAAATCTGAGTTCGACAATATATTTAAATCAAGAACTTTTTATAAAATGTAAACCTCCAGTTCTGTGACTGGGCAACCACTGGCAGATGCCAGTGGTTGCCCAGTCACAGAATTTAAAAAAATTGTAGATACAAAAGTAGAGCTAAGTGGTATGAAGCAATATAATTTTAATCCTGATTTTATTCAGTATGTTAAAGATTATTCCAAAACTTTCAGAAAAGCGTGTGTTGCTGCCAAGTCATTATATTTGAGTAATAAGATTAAACAGTCCAACAATTAAGTCAAAACGACTTGGAATATAATTAATGCTGAAACCGGTCGCCTAAAGCCCCGTGACAATGACTTTGAATTAATTATTGATAATAATAATAATAATAACCGTCCTGGTGAATCACTTCGCCACATTATTTCCGGTTGTTCGTATCTTGCTAACACCGAGTACTTGCATAGGCACAATCAAGTGGCCAGGATCATCCACCAGCAACTTGCTCTTCAATACGGCCTTATTGAGTCCGAGGTACCGTACTATAAGTACACACCAGAGCCAGTTCTCGAGAAGGGTCGTGCATTGCTCTACTGGGACCGATCAATCATCACGGACAGGACTATTGTTGCCAATAGGCCTGATATCGTGTTGGTTGATCGGGCTCAGCGCCGGGCGGTGCTCGTCGATGTCACCTTCCCACATGACGAGAATCTCGTTAAGGCAGAGAAGGACAAACTTTCTAAGTACCTCGATCTGACCTTCGAGATAACCGCCATGTGGGACGTAGACTCGACGATCATTGTCCCGATAGTCGTTTCGGCAAATGGACTAATAGCGAAGAGTCGCGATCAACATCTCAAGAGACTCTCGCTAGACTGTTGGATCAAGGGTCAGATACAGAAGGCTGTCGTCCTCGACACGGCACGCATCATTAGGAGGTTTCTCGTCTGTGACCTCTACCGCTGGTAGTTTGGGCCCTGCTCCGCTACTGGTGGTGGTCTGACATGGATTTTTTTTATAATATTATATGTAATTTTTCATATAAATATTGTAAAAAAAATTATGTTAAGAGAATAATTTGACCTTCCAGGCTGGCCTGGGAGCGAAGGAAAAACTTAGAATGGTCCAGCCCTTACACAACCCGGGGTGTCGTAGAAGTCGACTGAGGGAGATGGCCCGGTGCACAATAACCAGCACTGCAGGGCACCCATCAGGCGGGGGACAAACCGTCCACAATAGCATTCCCAAGGAGGGTTGACGTCAGGCAAGCGGCCGGTTGTAAAGAAAACCACTGCCAAAACCATTTTTGCAACATGAGGAGCAATAATAGAGAGCGAAATAGGGCTAGGGCGTACCCCACAGGCGACGCGCAGGGACAGCACCCGGTACCTGTGGGAAATGGACAAGGGTTGTCGCATAGGGGGTGGATGCGACGTAAGACGCAAGCCCATCGCGAAAGAGAAGTAAGACTGAGGTATGCAAGTTGGAATGTTGGCTCTATGACTGGGAAAGGAAGAGAGTTGGCCGATGTGTTTAAGAGAAGAAGAATAAATGTGGCATGTTTGCAGGAGACTAAGTGGAAGGGTGCAAGTGCTAGAGAGATTGGTGAAGGATATAAGTTATATTACATTGGGAGTGATGGAAAAAGGAATGGAGTTGGTGTAGTACTGGATGGTAACTTGAAAGAATGCGTGACGGATGTGAAAAGAGTAAACGACAGGATAATAGTTGTGAAAGTAGTATGGGAGAGTATGGTGCTAAATGTGATCAGCGTGTATGTACCACAAAGCGGGTGTGATGACAGAGAGAAAGAAATTTTTTGGGAGGAATTTGATAAAGTCATGATTAGTATACCAGAAAGTGAAGAAATATGTATAGGAGGAGATTTTAATGGACATGTAGGAAGAGTAAATGAGGATTATGAAAGAGTGCATGGAGGATGGGGATACGGAACCCGTAACAGTGACGGTGAAACACTACTGCAGGTTGCTTCCTCCCTTAACCTGGCCATAGTGAACACGTGGTTTCGTAAACAGGACTCACACCTAATCACCTATAAAAGTGGTGTTCATTTGACACAGATTGACTATTTCCTAATCCGGGGGAGTAGGTTGGTCTGTGTCAAGGACTGCAAGGTGCTGCCAGGAGAAGGGGTAGTGAAGCAACATAAGCTATTAATAATGGACTTAAAGACCAAAGTAATCTCACAAAAAGGCAAAAAACGCCCCCCTCCTCGAATTATGTGGTGGTTGATAGAGAAGAAAGAATATGCAAGTAAGTTTAAAGAACGAGTGGTGAATAAAATGATAGAAATGAGAGATATGATGGATAAATCAGTGGATGAATGTTGGAATGAAATGGCGAGTTGTATCAGGAAAGTAGCAAAAGAAGTGTTTGGAGAAACGAAAGGTAAAGGTGTACTTGATAAGGATACATGGTGGTGGAACAGAGAAGTGCAAAAGGTAATTAAAGAAAAAAAGAACGCTTTTAAGGAATGGCAAAAAGAAAAAGGGAATGAAAGTGAAAAAGAAGAAAAAAAGGAGAAGTATAAGGAATGGAGCAAAAAGGCGAAAAAAGCGGTAGCAATAGCTAAATCTCAGGCCCAAGAGCAACTAAGAATCAAAGAATCAGAATCAAAGAATCAATTTCATTTATTCAGTTTAGGCACATAAAGAGCACATATGAATGTCAAAATTTTACAATTTTGTCAAGTAATATTATAAAAATACTAAATTAAGTAAGTACATAAATAACCATTAGAAAATGATTCTTTCGCACACTATACAATGCTCTTGATGGAACTAAGGGCCAAAAAGAAATCTACCGCTTAGCGAAAGACAGAGATGATAGAACGAAGGACGTAAGACATGTAAGATGTTAAAAGATGAAAAGGGTAAGATTTTAATAATAGAAGATGAAGTAAGAAATCGATGGAAGGTGTATTTCGAAAAACTTATGAATGAAGAGAATGCATGGAGTGGAAATTTAGAAGAGAGACGTGTGAATGTAGGTTTAGTGAAGGAGATTGATAGAAATGAAATAAGAAAAGCGGTACGAAATATGAAGAATGGGAAAGCCGTAGGGCCCGACGGTATTCCAGTGGAAGCGTGGAAGATATTGGAAGAAGATGGATATGCGTGGCTGACATTATTCTTCAATAAGTTGTTGTATGAAGTGACGATCCCCGGTGAATGGTGCAATAGTTCTCTAGTGCCCATTTTTAAAAATAAGGGTGATGTGCAAGACTGCGGCAACTATCGAGGAATTAAGCTCATGTCACACAGTATGAAAATTTGGGAGAAAGTGATAGAGAAACGAGTGCGAGAGGAAAGCGAGATTACCCAAAACCAGTTCGGGTTTATGCCTGGTCGCGGGACTACAGACGCCATTTTTGCACTCCGCCAGCTGTGTGAAAAATATAGGCGTGCACATAAAAACTTGCACATGGTGTTTGTAGATCTCGAGAAGGCATACGATCGGGTACCCAGAACGGTTTTGTGGTGGGCCTTGAAAGAGAAAGGTGTGCCTGGGAAGTATATAGAGTTAATCTGTGCGATGTATTGTCGATCGAAAACCTACGTACGAACCGCTGCTGGCAACACCGACGAGTTCAGTGTCGCGGTAGGCTTGCATCAGGGCTCGGCGCTAAGCCCATATCTCTTCCTGTTAATAATGGATGCTTTGACATCGGAGATACAGGAAGAGACCCCCTGGTGTATGCTATTTGCCGATGACACTGTACTCGTCGGTGAAGACGGGCCTGAGGTACAGAGTAGATTGGAAAAATGGCAATGTAAACTGGAGAGTGTAGGCTTGAAAATCAGTAGAACCAAAACTGAGTACATGTTCTCTGATTTCGGCGGTCTCTCCAGTCCTACACCCATGGTGTTAGACGGCACACCAATACCAGTTTGCTCCAGTTTCCGGTACCTCGGCTCTCTTATCCAGGATGATGGGGAAATCGATCGTACAGTGAAGCACAGAATTGACGCAGGTTGGATGAAATGGCGGCAGGTCAAAGCCACTATATGCGACCCCCAATTTCCTCCGAAACTTAAGGGGAAAATTTACAAGACTGTCGTCAGACCTGCCGTCCTGTATGGACTTTCATGTTTGGCCGTAAAAGCGACGGATGAAAGACAATGCAGCAGCGGAATGCAGCGGAAATGCGAATGTTAAGATGGATGTGTGGTGTGACAAGAATGGATAGGGTAAGGAACGAGTATATTAGAGGAAGTTTGAAAGTTGCACCAGTGAATGAAAAATTGAGAAGCGAGCGGCTGTCATGGTATGGACATGTTATGAGAAGAGAGGAAAGCAATGTCGTTAGAAAGGTGCAAAGTATGACTGTAGAGGCTTTAAGAAGTAGAGGTAGGCCAAAGAAAAGATGGATGGAATGTGTGAAAGAGGATATGACAAGGAGAGGAGTGAATGAAGAGATGACTTCTGACAGAGGTGTGTGGAGGAGAAAGACTTGTTGCGCCGACCCCAAATAATTGGTATAAGGGCAGGTAGATGATGAAGAGAATAATTTGAATAAATGAGTATAATAATAATAATAATAAGTACTGATGACCGTAAGGACGTATGGAAGAGCAAGGAGCTACACGGGCGGTTCTACCGAGTCTTAACAGGACTCGATGTAGACCTGCTCGCATCGGTGACCTGGCTGCGTTTTGGGGACCTCTTTGGGGAAACTGAAGGTTTTGCCTGTGCAATTGCAGATGAGGTTATGAAGACGAACAACTATCGGAAGGACGGTACGGTCGACATTTGTCGAGCATGCCACCGTCCTGGTGGATCACTTCGCCATATTATTTCCGGTTGTTCGTATCTTGCTAACACCGAGTACTTGCATAGGCACAATCAAGTAGCCAGGATCATCCACCAGCAACTTGCTCTTCAATATGACCTTATTGAGTCTGAAGTACCGTACTATAAGTACACACCAGTGCCAGTTCTTGAGAATGGTCGTGCATTGCTCTACTGGGACCGATCAATCATCACGGACAGGACTATTGTTGCCAATAGGCCCGATATCGTGTTGGTTGATCGGACCCAGCGTCGAGCAGTGCTCGTCGATATCGCCGTCCCGCATGACGAGAATCTCGTGAAGGCAGAGAAGGACAAACTTAGTAAGTACCTCGATCTGTCCTTCCAGATAACCGCCATGTGGGACGTAGACTCGACGATCATTGTCCCGGTGGTCGTTTCGGCAAACGGATTAATAGCGAAGAGTCTCGATCAACATCTCAAGAGACTCTCGTTAGATTGTTGGATCAAGAGTCAGATTCAGAAGGTTGTTATCCTCGACACGTGCCGTATTGTTAGGAGGTTTCTTAGTCTGTAGCCTCCACCACCGGTAGTTTGGGTCCTACTCCGCTACTGGTGGGTCACTATTTTTTATATTTTTAAATGTATTTGTGTTTTTTATAAATGTATTTAAAAATGTATAAAATAAGAATATAAATGAATAAACGATATAATAATAATAACTGGAAAAGTCCTGGGCCGGATGGATTGCACAACTTTTGGATAAAGTGGGTTCAGAGCTCGCATGAACGCTTGGCAACACAGTATCAAGAAGCCCTTGAGTCTGGTTCCTTACCCGCTTTCATGACCACTGGCATCACCTTCCTGCTCCATAAATCAGGTAGTACCACGGAACCTAAAAACTTTAGACCCATCACTTGCTTACCTACCATCTACAAGCTCCTTACATCTATTCTGAGAAGTAAAATAAACTCGCACATAGTATCTAATAATATCTTAGATAACGCTCAGAATGGATGTAGGGCTGGGTCTCGTGGAACTAAGGATCGAGCGTGGTATATTCCAGGGCGACAGTTTGAGTCCATTGTGGTTTTGTTTAGCACTGAATCCACTTAGCACGTTGCTGAAAGATTCAGGGCTAGGCTATCGGTTTCGTAGAGGGGGTGAGGTTCTATCTCACCTGATGTACATGGATGACCTCAAACTGTTCACGCTGAAGCACCAAGATTTAGTGACATTATTAAAAACTACGGAAGTTTTTAGTAATGCCATTAAGATGGAGTTCGGTGTTGATAAGTGTGCGGTTATGCATGTACAACGGGGGAAGGTTGTAAATTCACCGAATTTACAACTTTCTGAGATAATAACTCTCAGATCTCTCTCCGAGACCGAAACATACAAATACCTAGGTATGTCAGAGTCATTGGGTATAGCGGTCAACCTATCCGCCCATACGGGAGCCCCGTATAGGGCCATACTCCGCACGATCCCCAGGTTCAGTCTCCTGCAGGAGGCGTTGGGTCCCTTTAGGTTGGGCATCAGTCGCGAAATATCAAGAAATCGGTGAAAGAACGTTTTTTGGCCGCCTGACAAAAGTTCTTAACAGTTCTTTGTCCGGTGGTAACAAAATGCGGGCTTTCAATGGTTGGGTGATACCTTTATTGTTATACTCCTTTGGCATACTTAGGTGGACTCAAACGGAACTAGACGCCCTGGATAGGCGAGTCCGTCAACAACTCACATTGCATCGAATGTTACACCCACGATCATCTGTCATGAGACTGTACATTCCACGGAAGTGGGGGGGTCGGGGATTTTTGAATGCCAAGAACCTCCACAACCGTGAAGTGTGCAGTCTGAGAGATTACTTTCTACAGAACGGGTGTGACATTCATTGCGATGTCGTGATGGTTGACAAGGGCCTGACACCTCTTTCCTTGGCTAACGAGAACTGGCGTAAACCAAAGGTACTAGGTACTGAAGACCGTAGGGACGTATGGAAGAGCAAGGAGCTACACGGGCGGTTCTACCGAGTCTTAACAGGACCCGATGTAGACCTGCTCGCATCGGTGAACTGGCTGCGTTTTGGGGACCTCTTTGGGGAAACTGAAGGTTTTGCCTGTGCAATTGCAGATGAGGTTATCAAGACGAACAACTATCGGAAATACATCATGAAGGACGGTACGGTCGACATTTGTCGAGCATGCCACCGTCCTGGTGAATCACTTCGCCATATTATTTCCGGTTGTTCGTATCTTGCTAACACCGAGTACTTGCATAGGCACAATCAAGTAGCCAGGATCATCCACCAGCAACTTGCTCTTCAATATGACCTTATTGAGTCTGAAGTACCGTACTATAAGTACACACCAGTGCCAGTTCTTGAGAATGGTCGTGCATTGCTCTACTGGGACCGATCAATCATCACGGACAGGACTATTGTTGCCATTAGGCCCGATATCGTGTTGGTTGATCGGACCCAGCGTCGGGCAGTGCTCGTCGATGTCGCCGTCCCGCATGACGAGAATCTTGTTAAGGCAGAGAAGGACAAACTTAGTAAGTACCTTGATCTGTCCTTCGAGATAACCGCCATGTGGAACGTAGACTCGACGATCATTGTCCCGATGGTCGTTTCGGCAAACGGACTAATAGCTAAGAGTTTCGATCAACACCTCAAGAGACTCTCGTTAGATTGTTGGATCAAGAGTCAGATTCAGAAGGCTGTTATCCTCGACACGTGCCGTATTGTTAGGAGGTTTCTCAGTCTGTAGCCTCCACCGCCGGTAGTTTGGGTCCTACTCCGCTACTGGCGGGACACTATTTTTTATATTTTTAAATGTATTTGTGTTTTTTATAAATCTATTTAAAAATGTATAAAATAAGAATGTAATTGAATAAACGAAATAATAATAATAATAATAATCGAACCCATGGAGTCTATTACCATAGACTCCGAAGACGTTAGTTGTGCAATTCGTACGGCCCCGAACTGGAAAAGTCCTGGGCCGGATGGATTGCACAACTTTTGGATAAAGTGGGTTCAGAGTTCGCATGAACGCTTGGCAACACAGTATCAAGAAGCCCTTGAGTCTGGTTCCTTACCCGCTTTCATGACCACTGGCATCACCTTCCTGCTCCATAAATCAGGTAGTACCACGGAACCTAAAAACTATAGACCCATCACTTGCTTACCTACCATCTACAAGCTCCTTACATCTATTCTGAGAAGTAAAATAAATTCGCACATAGTATCTAATAATATCTTAGATAACGCTCAGAATGGATGTAGGGCTGGGTCTCGTGGTACTAAGGAGCTACTCCTCATTGATATGGCCATTAGCCAACAAGTCAAGCGGAGTAAGGGCGCCCTCTCTACTGCCTGGATTGACTACAAGAAGGCCTATGATTCGGTGCCACATTCATGGCTGAGGAGGATTTTAGAGTTGTATAAAATTATTTCGACTCTTAAATCCTTCTTAGTCTCGTGTATGGGGCAGTGGACCACAGTACTTCGTCAACCAGGTAATGGTGGACACGCCTCTGACCCGCAAGGCTTGATAAGGATAGAGCGTGGTATATTCCAGGGCGACAGTTTGAGTCCATTGTGGTTTTGTTTAGCACTGAATCCACTTAGCACATTGCTGAAAGATTCAGGGCTAGGCTATCGGTTTCGTAGAGGAGGTGAGGTTATTTCTCACCTGATGTACATGGATGACCTCAAACTGTTCACACTGAAGCACCAAGATTTAGTGACATTATTAAAAACTACGGAAGTTTTTAGTAATGCCATTAAGATGGAGTTCGGTGTTGATAAGTGTGCGGTTATGCATGTACAACGGGGGAAGGTTGTAAATTCACCGAATTTACAACTTTCTGAGATAATAACTCTCAGATCTCTCTCCGAGACCGAAACATACAAATACCTAGGTATGTCAGAGTCATTGGGTATAGCGGTGGAGGATATTAAGAAATCGGTGAAAGACCGTTTTTTTGGCCGCCTGACAAAAGTTCTTAACAGTTCTTTGTCCGGTGGTAACAAAATGCGGGCTTTCAACGGTTGGGTTATACCTTTATTGTTATACTCCTTTGGCATACTTAGGTGGACTCAAACGGAACTAGACGCCCTGGATAGGCGAGTCCGTCAACAACTGACATTGCATCGAATGTTACACCCACGATCTTCTGTCATGAGACTGTACATTCCGCGGAAGTGGGG
The DNA here is from genome assembly GCA_963556515.1 of Nudaria mundana. Taxonomy (NCBI): domain Eukaryota; kingdom Metazoa; phylum Arthropoda; class Insecta; order Lepidoptera; family Erebidae; genus Nudaria; species Nudaria mundana. Next base: position 648,102 of record OY748302.1, read on the forward strand.
GGGTCGAGGCTTTTTGAATGCCAAGAACCTCCACAACCGTGAAGTGTGCAGTCTGAGAGATTACTTTCTACAGAATGGGTGTGACATTCATTGCGATGTCGTGATGGTTGACAAGGGCCTGACACCTCTTTCCTTGGCTAACGAGAACTGGCGTAAACCAAAGGTGCTAGGTACTGAAGACCGTAGGGACGTATGGAAGAGTAAGGAGCTACATGGGCGGTTCTACCGGGTCTTAACAGGACCCGACGTAGACCTGCTCGCTTCGGTGAACTGGCTGCGTTTTGGGGACCTCTTTGGGGAAACTGAAGGTTTTGCCTGTGCAATTGCAGATGAGGTTATCAAGACGAACAACTATCGGAAATACATCATGAAGGACGGTACGGTCGACATTTGTCGAGCATGCCACCGTCCTGGTGAATCACTTCGCCATATTATTTCCGGATGTTCGTATCTTGCTAACACCGAGTACTTGCATAGGCACAATCAAGTAGCCAGGATCATCCACCAGCAACTTGCTCTTCAATATGGCCTTATTGAGTTTGAAGTACCGTACTATAAGTACACACCAGTGCCAGTTCTTGAGAATGGTCGTGCATTGCTCTACTGGGACCGATCAATCATCACGGACAGGACTATTGTTGCCAATAGGCCCGATGTCGTGTTGGTTGATCGGACCCAGCGTCGGGCAGTGCTCGTCGATATCGCCGTCCCGCATGACGAAAATCTCGTGAAGGCAGAGAAGGACAAACTTAGTAAATACCTTGATCTGTCCTTCGAGATAACCGCCATGTGGGACGTAGACTCGACGATCATTGTCCCGGTGGTCGTTTCAGCAAATGGATTAATAGCGAAGAGTCTCGATCAACATCTCAAGAGACTCTCGTTAGATTGTTGGATCAAGAGTCAGATTCAGAAGGCTGTTATCCTCGACACGTGCCGTATTGTTAGGAGGTTTCTCAGTCTCTAGCCTCCACCGCCGGTAGTTTGGGTCCTACTCCGCTATTGGTGGGTCACTATTTTTTATATTTTTAAATGTATTTGTGTTTTTTAAAATCTATTTAAAAATGTATTAAATAAGAATATAAGCGAATAAACGAAATAATAATAATAATAATAACCCAGTTCTTGAAAATGGCCATGCTACATTGTATTGGGATCGGTCTATTATCACTGATAGGACTATTATAGCCAACAAACCAGATATAGTGATAATAGATCGATTAAAACGCCTTGCAATAATTGTCGATATCACTGTGCCGCATGACGAGAATCTCGTGAAAGCAGAAAAAGATAAACAAATTAAATATTTGGACTTAGCTCACGAGATTGTCGACATGTGGGATGTGGATTCGGCGATTATTGTTCCGTTAGTCGTATCTGCCCATGGTTTAATAGCTAAGAGCCTCGACCACCACATACAGAGGCTCGCGTTAGGCAGCTGGGTCAAGGGCTTGATGCAGAAGGCGGTTCTGTTGGATACGGCCCGTATTGTGCGGAAGTTCCTATCTCTGGAGCCCTAACCACCGGTAGCTTGGTCACTGTACTCGATACCGGTGGGTCACTATTTTTTATATTTTTAAATATATTTGTGTTTTTTATAAGTTTATTTAAAAATATAGTAAATATGTAATAAAATGTAATAAAGGGAATAATAATAATAATAATAACTCTGGACATCTGTACATACGTCATTTTCATCAATAAAATATTTTAATATTTTTATATCAAATATCTTCCTCAATTTTTAAAATTCTTACTGATTTCTAAATTATATCACCAAAAAGTCCATAAATATTATATTTCACAATTGATTACAAGAATACCAAAGTCTGCAAATATGAAGCGAAGTTTTGACAAACGTCAACTATCAAAATATCAGAATGTTACGAGAAAATAAATATTATGAATGATTATGGATAGCGATGATAACAAGAGCCAGGAGTAAAAATGCACAGATAACCCCCCGGACTCATCACTTAGCTCCGCCTCGCAAGCGCTGGACCGCACTCCTGCGACACAAGTGTTTGCTGAGGCGTCGAGTTCATCGTCAAGTGATGAGTATTTTTCCCCGCCGACGTCGCCAACACCTGTACGCCGGCGAGGGAGAGGCCGGCCGCCGAGCAGTTTGGGGCCCCGAAGCCTACCAGCTTCGAGTAGGGTCCCCACTACCGGTGGTATTGTGCACCGCATGCGATGGACTTCATCCATCAATGAAAACGTCATGCGGGCATATTATGAGGCTACAGAAGGGGAAACCAACCTGACTGCGTACCGTTCAAGGATGCTCCCTTTGTTTCAGGCTCTTGAACCAACAATGACCGTTGCCGTCCAGCGACTATCCGATCAAGTGCGGGCTATCCAACGATGCAAGTTGTTGGATCAACCTGTGCTTGATCGACTACGCCTGGAAGTGTTATCTACTCGACCAGCTCCAGCGTCAACGAGAGCGCCGTCACCTGCTACACACACGGTTGCAACTAGTGCCACTTTAGTTGATACCGTGCTCGACGTGGGAGATGATACGAGTGATATATCTGTCCAGGTAAGCGAGCAATTAAGGAGTACTTTAGAAGATGTGATCTCTCAATATAGGTTTGCACCTAATTCTAGACCACGGCTACCACGCTTACCCATGCATAGACGAAATCTGGCGTTGATGGGAGCCCTGAATGCATTGCTAGCTCCTTACTTACGGACTAGCAATGATTTGCTCGATACCCACTCGATTCTTTACTGTGGAGCTATTACCGCTTGTCGTGTTGCACGCGTTAAATTCCCTGAATTTAACCGTGCACCACGATCGGGTGGTGTGCCCGTATGGCAGGCAAGAATCGAGCGACGTATCGGCACATTTAGGACTCTCATTGCGAAGCTTATCTGTTTTAGCCGGGGAAATAGTCGTCCCCGGGTCATGCGTTTCGTGAGTCAGGCATTCGCTGGGACCGGTATTCGTCCCCAGCAATACTTAACCAATGTCACGGAACGTATTGACTTTCTGAAACAGAAAGTGTATGCATGGGCAAGCCGTATCCGTCGTTATAGAGAGCGTGTAAATAGATACTGGCAGAATCGCATCTTCCAAAGTGACCAAAGGAAGGTGTACCGAGAGTGGGAGGGAACTGGACAACGTTTGAGCGACGGACAACTGCCAGATGCTCACACCATGAATCAATTTTGGCGTGACATATGGTCGGTGCCCGTCGAACATTCGGAGGGCGACTGGATCCGTGTCGTCGAGCGTGAATGCAGTATCATCGAACCCATGGAGTCTATTACCATAGACTCCGAAGATGTTAGTTGTGTAATTCGTAAGGCCCCGATCTGGAAAAGTCCTGGGCCGGATGGATTGCACAACTTTTGGATAAAGTGGGTTCAGAGCTCGCATGAACGCTTGGCAACACAGTATCAAGAAGCCCTCGAGTCTGGTTCCTTACCCGCTTTTATGACCACTGGCATCACCTTCCTGCTCCATAAATCAGGTAGTACCACAGAACCTAAAAACTATATATATAGACCTAGCACTTGCTTACCTACCATCTACAAGCTCCTTACATCCATTCTGAGAAGTAAATTAAATTCACACATAATGTCTAACAATATTTTAGATAACGCTCAGAATGGATGTAGGGCTGGGTCACGTGGTACTAAGGAGCTACTCCTTATTGACATGGCCATTAGCCAACAGGTCAAGTGGAGTAGGGGCGCCCTCTCTACTGCCTGGATTGACTACAAGAAGGACTATGATTCGGTGCCTCATTCATGGCTGAGGAGGATTTTAGAGTTGTATAAAATTAATCCGACTCTTAGATTCCTTCTTAGTCTCGTGTATGGGGCAGTGGACCACAGTCCTTCGTCAACCAGGTAGTGGTGGGTACGCCTCTGATTCGCATGACTTAATAAGGATTGAGCGTGGTATATTCCAGGGCGACAGTTTGAGTCCATTGTGGTTTTGTTTAGCACTGAATCCACTTAGCACATTGCTGAAGTATTCAGGGCTAGGCTATCGGTTTCGTAGAGGGGGTGAGGTTATTTCTCACCTGATGTATATGGATGACCTCAAACTATTCACACCGAAGCACCAAGATTTAGTGACATTATTAAAAACTACGGAAGTTTTTAGTAATGCCATTAAGATGGAGTTCGGTGTTGATAAGTGTGCGGTTATGCATGTACAGCGGGGGAAGGTTGTAAATTCACCGAATCTACAACTTTCTGAGATAATAACTCTCAGATCTAGTATGTCAGAGTCATTGGGTATAGCGGTAGAGGATATTAAGAAATCGGTGAAAGAACGTTTTTTTAGCCGCCTGACAAAAGTTCTTAACTGTTCTTTGTCCGGTGGTAACAAAATGCGGGCTTTCAACGGTTGGGTGATACCTTTATTGTTGTACTCCTTTGGCATACTTAGGTGGACTCAAACGGAACTAGACGCCCTGGATAGGCGAGTCCTTCAACAACTGACATTGCATCGAATGTTACACCCACGATCGTCTGTCATGAGACTGTACATTCCACGGAAGTGGGGGGGTCGAGGCTTTTTGAATGCCAAGAACCTCCACAACCGTGAAGTGTGCAGTCTCAGGGATTACTTCCTACAGAATGGATGTGACATTCATTGCGATGTTGTGAAAGTTGACAAGGGCCTTACACCTCTTTCCTTGGCTAACGAGAACTGGCGTAAACCAAAGGTGTTAAGTACTGAAGACCGTAAGGACGTATGGAAGAGCAAGGAGCTACACGGGCGGTTCTACCGAGTCTTAACAGGAATCGATGTAGACCTGCTCGCATCGGTGAACTGGCTGCGTTTTGGGGACCTCTTTGGGGAAACTGAAGGTTTTGCCTGTGCAATTGCAGATGAGGTTATCAAGACGAACAACTATCGGAAATACATCATGAAGGACGGTACGGTCGACATTTGTCGAGCATGCCACCGTCCTGGTGAATCACTTCGCCATATTATTTCCGGTTGTTCGTATCTTGCTAACACCGAGTACTTGCATAGGCACAATCAAGTAGCCAGGATCATCCACCAGCAACTTGCTCTTCAATATGACCTTATTGCGTCTGAAGTACCGTACTATAAGTACACACCAGTGCCAGTTCTTGAGAATGGTCGTGCATTGCTCTACTGGGACCGATCAATCATCACGGACAGGACTATTGTTGCCAATAGGCCCGATATCGTGTTGGTTGATCGGACCCAGCGTCGGGCAGTGCTCGTCGATGTCGCCGTCCCGCATGACGAGAATCTTGTTAAGGCAGAGAAGGACAAACTTAGTAAGTACCTTGATCTGTCCTTCGAGATAACCGCCATGTGGAACGTAGACTCGACGATCATTGTCCCGATGGTCATTTTGGCAAACGGACTAATAGCTAAGAGTTTCGATCAACACCTCAAGAGACTCTCGTTAGATTGTTGGATCAAGAGTCAGATTCAGAAGGCTGTTATCCTCGACACGGCCCGTATTGTGCGGAGGTTTCTCAGTCTGTAGCCTCCACCACCGGTAGTTTGGGTCCTACTCCGTTACTGGTGGGACACTATTTTTTATATTTTTAAATGTATTTGTGTTTTTTATAAATATATTTAAAAATGTATAAAATAAGAATGTTATTGAATAAACGAAATAATAATAATAAATACTCTTTATTGCACACAAAAAGAGACAGATATGTTACACATGCCTTAAGAATAATGTACAATAGGCGGCCTTATTGCTAAAGAGCAATCTCTTCCTCTTCTGATAATAAAGTCATTAACAAAGAACCAGATGTAGCACAAACCTTTAATCATTTTTTTATAGACATACCCGCGAATATAACTAGCTCCTTGAATTCTTGCCCAGTTAAAGCTCAACGTATGCTGGAAAGCGGCGAGAATCAGTGTCATGTCTCATTTAGTTTTGAATATGTAAACCTCAATGATATTATAAAAGTATTCAAGACGCTTAACTCAAAAAAGACAGCTGGCTTGTGGGGTATTTCTGTAAAATTGCTTCAGTCCATTATTGTGAATATATCTCCACATCTAGCTGCAATATTTAATAAATGTGTCAATGGTGGAGTGTTTCCTGATCTCATGAAATACAGTAAAGTGATACCTTTATTTAAAACTGGATCAAAAAGCGACACTGGTAATGTTAGACCAATTTCAATACTAACTGCAATTAGTAAATTTTTTCAAAAAGTTATATTGCAGCAATTACACTCACATTTTAATTCAAATATGCTACTACATAATGAGCAGTATGGATTCACAAGAGGTCGTTCTACCATTCACGCAGGGGTAACGCTTCTGAAGCATATTTTCAATACCTGGGAGAATAAGCAAGATGCCATTGGTATATTTTGCGATCTCTCCAAAGCTTTTGATTGTGTTGAACATAATACCCTATTACGGAAACTCAATTATTATGGCATCAGAGATTCGGCACTGGACCTAGTTGCCTCATACCTCAGTGATAGAATATAACATGTTGATATCAATGGTAGTCGGTCTTTAGGGGCTTCTGTAGCTATGGGCGTACCACAAGGATCAATGCTAGGTCCGTTTTTATTTTTAGTTTTCTATCTACCGTTCTATGTACAGAACTTGTGCGACATTGTTCTATTCGCCGATGATACATCACTTATTTTTAAAGTTGATCGCAAGCTGAGGAATTTTGACGAAGTAAATAGTTCACTTGCACTAGTTCTGGATTGGTTTACAACCAACAATTTACTTCTGAACGCAAAAAGACGAAGTGTGTTAGATTTAGTATGACTAATTAAGAATCAAACGAACTTACCATGTGAAGTTTAATTCCAATTATGCGAGGGTCTCAACCGAAGACGATTACAATTATTACTTGCAGCAGTACATGCAATGGTGCTGTCTTCGTCACACTTTAAGAGCAGAGTTAAATGAAAAATCTTTTATCTCGCTCTTACACACTCTTGACAGTTGACAATCATAACATCTTCATTCTTTAGAGTAATAAAATTTTTGTGATATACGTTTTATTATATTTGACCGGGAATGGGTGTGGTGGGCTATGTAATCGTCTTCGGTTGAGACCCTCGCATAATTGGAATCAAACTTCACATGGTAAGTTCGTTTGATTCTTAATTATACTTCGGGTCTCAACCGAAGACGATTACAATTATTACTTGCAGATGTTTAGAGTACTGATAATACTAGAGAAAAATATAATAAAATGGGAGAGTTGTACTTAAAGGTTTATTGTAGAGATACAGGAACTACAATGTACTACTCAAATAAGGCAAAATCATATATTGAGGTTACATTCAGTTATCGCTCTCTTAATCATTTGATTAATAATATAACTATATTTAGCCTCGTGAGAAGTAATTTACGCGATATTCATAAGTTAGGAACTTATTGTTAGTACAGAATCGCTAGCCTGTGAATATCGCGTTTACAAAGTCATTGGTGTCTGGACTCCTTATTACATCTCTGAAATAATATTTTACAAAAATATTGGAAGAATCGCTCCAACCTGCGGCCTTGCGAACCACTTCCAGGTTGACCCCTGACCTGTAAGCTGCAGAAGTTGATGCTCCTCGGGTACTATGGGCCCCAAATATAGATATGTCAATACCACTGTCCTGTAACACTTTTTTAACCCAGTGTCCTAGGGTTTGTGCTGTAACTGGTTTGTGTGGTTTACGCACTCCTATGAAAACGTTGTCCGAAACGGATCGACCTGTTCGAAATTGCTTTGTCTGGTCGATGTAAGTTTGGAGTGCCATAGCCGGACAAATACTAGGCTTTTCACGGATATATGGCAATCTGATAAGAGGTTGACAAGCCCCAGGTCTAGAAGTTTTAATAAAATCTGTTATTTTTATAACAATAGCGTCGCTATGAAACGATATATTGCTTAACTTAATTAAACTAATTGTTTGCATTCTTTGGGCAGATGCAATTGCAATCAAAGTGGAAGTTTTGTGTCACAATTCTGGTAACGATATATTATCATATGGATATAGATTAGAGAGATAGTCCAACACAATATTCGTATCCCATGTTGAATTATATTTCGGGTTTGGTGGATGGAGCTTGTACACACCCTTCATGAAGCGAATGATACAATTATCTAATGTAACAGCTTTGCCTAAAATAATTGATAAAGCAGATCTATGTATGTTAAGGCTACTGTAACTAGCACCCTCTTCCAATTTTTTTGTTAAGAACGATATAATAGTGGTGACATTAGGCTCGTACATTGGTAAATTATTAGTGTTGCAATATATCCACCAGGATTTTAATGAGCTATTGTATTGATTTAATATTTTGTTTGAGAGGGAGGCTAAGAGTATATGTAAAGAGTCTCGTGGTGCACCTCTCCTCATCATTGATTCCCCGATAATATAGCTGCCACCAGGATAAGATCCTTGTGGTGCGGGTGACAGGTTCTGAAAGGAGAATACAATAATGAGTGGTCTGGTCCAAATGACTTGGTTTCCGATACAACAAGTTTCGACCACAAGGGGTACCACGGTTGTGAAATCCAGTAAGGTACTATTACAATGCCTGTTGCTTTGTTTCTAATTATTTTTTCTAATACTCCAGTTATTAAGCTGAAGGGTGGGAAGGCATAGAAGTATATATTGTTCCAATTGAAGGTAAACGCGTCGACTATTTCTGAACCGGGGTCCAGTTTCCATGAAGCATACCTTATACATTTCTAGTTTTGGGCACTTGCAAATAAATCGAAATCGGGTGTACCAAAAGCCCTTTTAATTTTTGTGAATGCGTAGTCAGATATTTCCCATTTGGTGTCGATATTTATCAGCCGAGATTCCCTATCTGCTACTACGTTTTCACATGACCTGATGTAAGAAGCGAATACAAATAAGTTTCTGATTTCACACCACTGCCAAATTGCACGTGAAAGCACATTTAGGTTGGGATGTTGAATACCGCCCATTCGGTTTATGTAACAAATAGCAGTGGTATTGTCTATCCTTAATAGAATATTACAATTTGTAAGGTGTGCTATGAATATTTTTAATCCATAGAGTGCAGCCCTTAACTCCAGAATATTAATATGTAGCTTTAGTTCAGATTTAGACCAGTTACCATTGGCTATACGATCTCCACATGCTACTCCCCATCCTGTACTTGACGCATCACTAAAAATCTCCATTATATAATCTTTTTTACGTATAGGACAAGACGAGGACAATACATTACTTCTCCACCACAAAAGGTCTTTCTCAAGAGACTTGCTCAAATACATTTTTTTATTATAATTATTAGAATAATTTAATGCTAAAAAATTTTCTCGTTCGAGCAGTTTTGTATATAACCTGCCATATTGAATGGCTGGACATGCTGAGGTTAAAAGACCTATGTAATGTGCTAAATGTCTTATTGTACAAATATTTTTTCCCATTAGTTCTATAGTTTTTTGTTTTATAAGTAATTTTTTAGAGTCAGGTAAAGACATGGTCATGTCCGCAGTATTTAACACAAATCCTAAAAATGTACATATTTTACTGGGCACCATAGAACTTTTAGATGTATTTATAATGAATCCTAATGATCTTAGAACCTTCGCTGTTTTATTTACATTGTAAAGGCATTCATTATATGATTTACCTATACATAAAAAATCATCTAGATAGTTTACTGACAATAGGCCAGTCGAGCGTAAGTATTTTAATACCGGCTTTAATAACTTTGTGAATACAAACGGTGCTGTGCAAAGGCCGAATGGGAGAACATTAAATTCATAAACTGTGACTCCCACTGGAAGCGTAGCTTTTTTCTATCAGCTTCATTTATAGATACTAAGAAATAGGCATCTTGTAGGTCAATGGTGGACATAAAGTAATCATTATTTAATAATTTTAGAGCTGTGCATACAACTTCAACACTTTAAACTGGAAGACTACCTTCCAGTTTAAAGTGTTGAAGTTGTATGAATTTATTTAATTTTTTGAAGTTTAAAATAAATCTGAGTTTTCCATTCGGTTTCGGCACTGTGAAAATAGGAGATATAAATTGTCCATCAGGGCGTACAAGGTGATATGAATTTAGAACTTAACAGATCAAATATACAATCACTAATATTTTTTGATTGTGTTTTGGAGTTACATGCACTGTTTAGTACAGGATGAGTTTGTGTAGGTTCCTCCTCAAAGGGTATACTGTACCCGGCTACCCAAGATAGTACAACAGGGTCGTCAGGCAGTGCACTCCAACGATGGTAAAAATATTTTAAGCGACCTGCTATGGGTACCTGAGGTTCCTCTAGCTCCTCTGGGTCCGCGCGTTGCGACGGCCCCGCGGTGGTGGCGGCGCCTCCTCCCGTGGCCGGCGGCGGTCCCGCGGCGGGCGGCGCACTGGCGGAGCGGCTGCCGGGGCGACTCGCGGCGCGCCCGCCGCTGCGCGCGTTGCCCCCTCGAGTTTAAAGTGCCTCTTCTCTGTATGGTATTCGGAGTCGCCTTGTATAAGGGACAGTGATGGGATTTTATTTCAGAACCAGTTTTACTAATTGCTTTGGAGGACTTTAGGTGGTCCGATAAGTCCGTCCCGAATAGATGTTCATCCATTTTAGTGGCTTTTACTGTGTCTCTCGTGTTTTTATTGAAGACGCTCAAAATAGCATAACGGCGTGACTGGGATTCCCTAAAGTGGCTGTCACATATGAGTCTGCCTGCATCACTTAGTGATTTTATAATATCTTGTGGTATGTTATTTTGTGAAGAAAGAGCCCAGTTCAAAACACTTCCAATAGCTGCGAGACTACTGCCAAGCTGCGTTTGTTTTGATTGACTATAGATATCTTTCTTTATATGAACCTCCGCCAGTGCAGCCTTAATTTCTGGATTAAGTTTAGGAGGTTTCATATTAACACAGTTTTGAGAGGGTAAGTATGTTTTTATCAAATCTGACTGGATATCCTTGTTTAAGCCATTTAGTAGTATATGTGTCCATCTAGGGGCGATATCTTTATGTAGGCCATCACCGTACATTTTTTTCCGTACTAGGGTCCTCACCAAGAAGGTTCAAGATATCCGGGTCCAACTGTGGTATTGACTGTATGTCGTCCACCGAACCACCACGCTGTTCAATCGGTATATTTTGAAGTTCGGCGGGTGGTGACATCATTAGGGGATTTGTCGGCGTCGAGGTCCTAGCTGCTTCCGCCTGAATGTCTGTCCCTCCCGCTGGTAGATCGCCATCGATGGCAAACTCACCTAAAACATGACGTAGAATGTTTGTATGGTGTTATACCTCAACACGATTTACGTGGAGAAACCAATCCTCGACACTATTAAAGTGGAGCCCTCGACACTGTTAGTGGAGTGTAAACATAACCATCTAAGTAGGTATATGATTTACATACAGATAGATAGATAGATAAAGTGATCCTCAACACGATTTACGTGGAGCACTCCACTATACGATTTACGTGGAGTAGGTACATTTTTAGTTCTACCTCAACGCTGTTAAAGCGGAGTACAATAAGAACTATTTACGAATAGAATAATTCTCCTCAACACGATTTACGTGGAGTACCTACCTAAATATTTAGTTCTTCCTCTACGCTGATAAAGCGGAGTATAATAAGAAACAATAGTATAGTTATACCTACTTAAATTTCTCTATACAATTGTGGAGCATAACTGTCCTCACTATAAAGGTGTATTAGAAAGTTTTATCTAGGTACACGATTTACGTGTAGTATGTGAGGTATATCGTAAATATTAAATTACTGTTCTGTTATGCTTATAAACTTAATTTTTTTTTTTTTGAAAAGAACGCTTATACTCGTAGGTTTATTTCAACAATATTCATGTACTAGATATTCCAATGTCCAAGTAAGAAGAAAAAAATGGAACATAATAATTATAATGTGGGTAAATGTAAAAAACATTTTATCACTTTGCTATTCGAAATTAATTACTTTTTTTAAAATGTAATACATTGTTTACCTTGAAGATATTCTTCGTTATCTGACACATCCGGGAGATCACCATCCGATGATGGTGCTGATGAACCACTGGCTTCTTTAGATGTCCGTTTTAGAATCTTTTCTAATTTCTTTATCTTCCGACGTAAACTATCGTAATCCGAACTATGATGATTTCGTTTACCCATTTTGTAAGTAGGTACTAATTTAATACCTCGATGTTTTAATAAATTTTAATACCGCGTGTGATCTCGACAACACAAAAACACGTAATGAAGATGTTATGATTGTCAACTGTCAAGAGTGTGTAAGAGGGAGATAAAAGATTTTTCATTTAACTCTGCTCTTAAAGTGTGACGAAGACAGCACCATTGCATGTACTGCTGCAAGTAATAATTGTAATCGTCTTCGGTTGAGACCCGACGTATAATGTTCAGAACTACGGTACTAATATTATTTTGAACGGTGATACCCTTAATCTTGTAGAATTTTGGTGTGCTTTTTATAACAAAATTTCTCTAAACATTATGAACCTTCCTTTGAATAAATTCAAAGTGGCTGTTAAGACACACCTCCTAAAAAATACATATTATACTATTAAGGATTATCTAAACGATACAGAGAAATGGCAATGGGTTGCTTGCTCATCACTCGAGCTACATAGGGACTACTTCTGTTTGAAATGTTGTTTTATTGCTGAAACTCACTTATAATTGTTAAATTATTATTATTATGATATTGTTAGGTATGGGTACTTTGAGATTATTTGGCACCTTTAAGGGCCCAGATCGCGCTCGGACGAAGTCGATTTTGAGCGACAGCAGCGCTATTGTTTTCCGAATCACCCGACGGGCGGGTGAATGACCCAGAGAGACCGCGATTTTGAAAATGTTTTGCGACAAACGTTCCACGTTGAGTTATTGTTATTGAAGTTGAATATTTACAGCATAACAAAAATGTTGAATTATTGGAAATAAACGACTGCCTATTTGTAAAATATTCTAAGAGTAGTTTTCGTTATAAAATGATCCTAATTACTAGATAAATAAATAAGAGTAGTTTGAGACACAATTTTTATGATTTTCTATTTATAATAAACAATCAAGAGCAGGTCCGGACTGACCTTTTTGTATTCTACTTACCTAAAATTCCAACTACGAGTATGTATTTATTTGTAATTTTACTACCAAAGTTTATTCTTATTTCGTAAAATTATCATTCAATAAAATAATTGCAAATTCAGTAGGAAGTACGGTCGAAATAACATCAAGCCTTTCCTCGCTAGTGTTTATATCTACGCAAGGAAATGTGCCTATTGCGTAAACTCAAATACTTTTTGTTTACGATCACCTCGTAATCTAAAAAATCTTCTAGGGTTGTACAAAAAATTGTCAATAAATGAAACACAAGTTTAAAAATGGTTCATGTAATTAAAAGTAAGTAAACAATAACAAAATATGAGTCGCCATCTAAAAAGCGTGCTAGGGTTGTGCAAAAATTAGTTATAAACAAACATGAAATTTATAAATTATTCATATACTTAATTAAACGAAAGTAAACAATAACAAAATATGAGTTCAAAATTCTAATGTTTTTTTCATTTTAATGATTACTGATCAAATTCTGATTTCTACTAATTTGATGATAAAATCAATTGCTATTGCAAAACCTATCAGAATGAAAATGTTACCAGCTGCCCGATTCACGTAATAAAAACCGTAGCGTAGTGACTTAAAAATGTCACTTCGCACACTTTTTAACCGACTTAAAAAAAGAAGAAGATTCTCAATTCGCTGTATTTTTTGAACCGATTTTGATGATTCTTTTTTTTATTTGAAAGCTGGTGCATCCCGTGTAGTCACATTTTAATTTCATTAGGATCGGACCTTGGGTTTACACCAGGTAACTCTTCAAAATCGTATAGGAATTGTATAGAAATTGAGCTATTGGAAGATTTATTACAAAACAATGGTAAGTAAAAATTTTTTTAAGAAAAAACTTTTTAGCATTAATTAATAGCATTAATTTTTCGCAGAATCAAAAGGACAACAAAACGTCGACAATTGTTTCGCCTCTAAACGAGGCATTATCAAGACTGTCTCAGAGAGAACAGCGAACAGCGAACGGCTGTTCTCTCTGAGACAGTCTTGATATATTTTTTTTTTTTTTTTTTTTTTTTTTTTTTTTTTTTTTTTTTTTTTTTTTTTTTTTTTTTTTTTTTTTTTTTTTTTTTTTTCTTAAAAAAATTTTTACTTACCATTGTTTTGTCATGGATTTTCGCCAAGTAACGCCTGTTTCTATCCAAGATTTATTACAATCCAAGACTAGATAAGTAAGTGCGTTAAAAACAGAAAGCCAAAAGGCGATTTCTAAGTTTCTAAGTTAAAACGACTTTTGGACTGGCGTGTTTACGTGAATCGACCGGCTGGATAGTTAAGTTACCTCAGTCTCTTTCAAAATCATTAGGCGTTCTTCTCTTTCAAAACACGTAAAGCTCTTTTTTTCCTCTCTTTCATAGCCTCTATGACATTGGGCGGGTCACGAATAGGCATGCTTCGTGACTGCCGAGGATCAACTAATTCTGGAAGGAGGCAATCGTAATAAAATCTAACTAATTTCATCTCCTTTTTCTCCTTCCAAAATTTGTCGTCCTTTTCTATAATATAAACTTTCATAGGTACAGTAGCACCAAACCAGATGCCAAGCATGCAAACGTTTCTTTTAGTTATATGTAGCTGTCCCTGAATTTGGAAATACCAGTAATGATTTTTATTTATGACATAACCCTTGGAAGCCTTGTCCTTAACCCAAAAGGTATGTTTGGCCATTGCTTCATTAAGAGTCATGCCAGCTAAAGAATGTGGGCACTTAATTTCAATTAAACCGTTTCCATAAATGCCATCTGGTGTAGTACCAAGAAATTCATATTGATCGTCGACGAACAAACCGCAACCTTGTATACTAATATTCTCTTGAATTTCTAACTGTCTAATTGCAGTTTCTTCGTTTTCGATACCGTACCGTACAGCAGGCAAACTGGAGATATTACTACCATAAACGATTTTACAAACAAGAGCAGCACAACTTGTGCTCTCTCGTTTTTTACAAACTTCCCCGAACGATGATGAGGTTAGTAATTTTCTCCTTGTACTCATCCACTCAGCACTACTTCTTTGGAAATGGGTCGACTTTTCAAGCTCCTCTCTTTCAGCACAAGACAACTTTAAATCAACTAAAAAAGATGACTTGGCTTTCTCATATAATTCTGGACTCAGATCAGGTTTTTCGCAGTTTGGTCCATAGTGAGCGTCTTTCGATACAGCGCTGTGGCTTTTTTCAATCTTAATTTAGGTTTAGCAATTAAACGGTTTCTACGATTACTATTTTCCACTTTCGCGATCAAAGGATTAGGACTAGATTTAAATATGACTTCATGAGTTTTACTATGAATCGATCCCGTATTAAAAGACACAACAGCAGCTGCGCATCGGCCCGCATAAGAACCACGGGAAGAATAATTTACACGCTTACCCCCAACTAATTTGGCAATTACTCCGTTAAAATTTTCAACTATATTACTTGTGCAATTATGAATTAAACTTCTAGAATGATATGACAGTCTTTTACTTAAAATTTCTACCGCGTCCATTAATCCGCATCCAACAATTGCTGGAAGTAACCCAACAGGTTCTATTCGACGAGTGTCAGGTCTACAAAAATACTCCTTGCAATGTTGGTGATTACCAAGTACGTGTTGTGGACCATTTAGGATATCTTCACTAAGATTTTTTATTTTTTCTTCGAGTGACTGATTTTGATCCCCCCAATATTTAATCGCGCATTTTACACCCGTTCTTAAACGCAAATACCTTTCTTTTAGGAATTTCCGCAATTCGCAAGGATACTTAGTGTCTTTCGACAATTTCTCCAAGTTATTGCAGTAGTTTCGTAAAAGATGATTTTTGCATTAAATTTTCTCTACTATTAAATTATCGTACGGACGCGAATCTAATATTTTTTTATAAGTACTGGAATCGCCGTCTGCTACAAATTTATTATAAATTACAGCGTGATCAACAAAGGAACGTTTAAACCCCTCAACTATTATGGTCGATTCCATCCCGGTAGATGATCCTGAATAATTCTTGAAACAATGGTGTTCCGGGGGCTGACTGTTGTTCTTTGCGGCTCGTGCACAGACTACGCAGTATTTATTTTTAACTCCAAAAAACAATACTTTATTAGTTTTAATGCCAATTATCGCAGCTGCGCCGGATAAGGCGGAAAAATTCTTACCATAAGATCTCTTGCTCCAACAACCGTCAACAGCAACAGATATTAATGGTGTACCATTTTTATCAACAGTACCTATAGACACTGCGCACTCCGCTTCTTCCTTGGCAGCTTCTGCCATGGAATGTGATGCTGTCTTCTCCCACCAATCGCAAACCGTATTATTTTTTTTTTTTTTAATTTTTAATTTTTTATTTAATTTAAGCTTTTATTTCAGGCAACTTAGACTAGTTACAGATCTTATAAACTAATCTACGGCCCATAGATACCTTAAAACCTTACCTATTATAGAGACCTTACCTATTATAGAGACCTTAAAACTAAGAATACATCATAATATAAATATTGATTAGGCATCAAGGCCCATAATAATAAATACCTAAACCTAAAATACATATCTATACATAAAACTTAAATCTATGTCGACACATTCCTTTGTGCCTTATGTTCGGCGTTGTCTCTCGGCCTGCCCCGGAACCGCCGGAACACCACACCCCTCGGCCACAAGTCTTCTTTGGTGAAGGTTTCCAGAGCCGTCGACGGCACACGCACCACGAACGACTTGAAGTTCACGTTGTGACGCGACTCCAAAGGCTCCACCCTCACGACGTACTTGGTCTTGGCTGTGATGTACTCCACGATGTCCTTGGTCTTTGTGGAGTGATGCAGGCGCGAGACATACAGCAGCGTGGTGGGTACAGCAGGTCTCAACAGGAAGTTGGGCCCTGTGGGTGCAGTACCACACTTGTTTCGGCAGGGTTGAGTCCTGCGTTTCTTCTGTACTCTAAGAAATCCATCAGCATCCGGATCCAGATGTTTAGCGGCGGGCAAACTCGCGGCAGCCGCATAGCTAACTCGTGGAGGTGACGTCAACGTGACACGTGCCTGCGCAGCGGGGATCGTGGCGGGGCGCGCAGGGACAATGGGGTCACTGCGCGACGATGCAACTGCCAGCGACGAAGTTTCAGATTTCGCTGAATCAGTCGTCGCCGGTGAACGTACTAATGCTTCATGTTTGTTGATATTGTTTGAAGCCTCGCTTGACCTCGATACCGATGTGGCATCCCGTAACTCTCTTACCTCGTTACGTAGGTCGGTGATGGTGGATCCTCACAATGCACCATCACCGAACTTGAACAAACTTGAGCATCACATCGGCTAGACTTGCCTTAAGAGACACTATGTCTTTTAGGAGTCTGGTGACGTCGACGTGGTCAAACGTGACCGGGGGTAGTCGCCCCAACCTTTTAGCCACGAAAGTGGGCACGTCATCGGGGTCGGTCACCTTCAGCACGCTGATGATGTCCTGAAGGCTTCGGGCTCCTTTTTCATCTCTCCGGCGAGACGGCATTCGGTCACTTATGTTCAGTGACGCGTACAGCAGCTCCTTGGCACTGCGAATCTCCTTTTCCATGAAGTTTGAAGTACAGATCTGCATGACGCTGACTTCATCCATCACATCCAGCTGGTACTGCAGGAATGCCAGCAGCTCATTCGCTATGAGATTTGCGCTCATAGTGAATATAGGGCGGTGTAGCGAGCGCCACACAATACGTAAACAATAACTTGTGCCGTAGCCTTAACACGTCCGCACTGTAACGCGCATGATGCAAGACGATTATTATTATTATTATTAATAATAATAATATATATATTATTATTATTAATTTCATTGTATAATGAAGGTGACATGATTGGTAGGGCTACTGCGGCACTTAATGTTTTTAACTGAGAGTAACTCCCACCAGATGATATGATACCAGACACAATTTGATGATTCACTTCCATGCTATCTTCTTTCTTTTCAACCAAACACACAGTAAATTTCATATTACACATACTACATTTTATGATGAGTTTTGAGTCCAGACCAACTTTTACTTCACCTATTATACTGAGGTAACTTAACTTACAATCCATTGGACCGTGGTCCCCTATGGCCTGAAGAGCTTTAAAAAAAAAAGAAATATCCACTACTCTACGCCCAACTTCCACTTCATCCACCTTTCCCTCTTGACGGTTGTCAATAACTAGTTCCTGTAAAGAAAGATAATGGCTTGATTTTTTTTATAAAAAATATTTCAAAAGGTATGGGCCAAATTTCTTCAAACATAGCTAAGAACTCCCTTAGAATACATCTTTGAAACACATAACACTAGATCAAAATCTTGAACGTTTTTATCAGTCTTCGTCAATTATGAAAATGAATAAATAAACATAATAAAAAACTGGTTGCTTGTAAAGTCGGTTTAGGACGATAATTTTACCGGATAACGTCATAATATTATTCTCAATCGCTTGTACTGCGCTCTCGCTTGACCCTAGCGTGACATAATGTGACACTTTTTTGTGCGTGTTGCCGGTGTTCATCGATTTATAAGACGTTATCACGTCATAAATTTAATAAATCCGACTATATGCATAAAAACTCAAAAGGTAAAAAGAAAACAAGTCTACGGGCTTGAATTATGTTACATAAAAATAAATAAGAACACTATTGTAATAAATCGAATTCAACAATCGAGACCCATTGAAATCCTCACAGGCTCGAAGATATTCCTGACTAGCTAAATATTTCTTTAGAAATAGGCCCCGACTGCTAAATACGTTATATTACAATGGCGTTGTTATTTATTTTTATTAAATATTTTTATTACATGTTTTCATTTTTTTGTGTCGGGTTTTAAATTTTTATTGTTTATTTATTTATATTCATAACTGACGAAGACAAATTATAAAAGTGCAAAAGAATTCATACAATATTATGTTCGCCCATCACTAACTAGTTTGTTTTTTTATGTAACAAGTCTACAAGAATTACGTATAACAACTTACCTCTATACAGCGCGTAGCAGTGTTACTGGAAATATTATTCATCAATATCCACTTTTTATTTATTTTGTAATTTTTGTACAACCCTACGCCAGGCGTTGGCGCGACTTACTTACCGCCGAAGTATGTCGTCAAAGCAGCGCGCGGCCGTGCAATTTCTGATTGTGTACCTATCTAATTACATGTCAAATCAATATTTACATGCTATTGTAGGTATATGTCTGAATCAGGCGATCTAAATCATTGTACCTATTAGCTTTGTTATGTACCTACCCTGTTCAAAATGCAAATAGATTATATTATTATTACTACTAAGACATGATAAGCATACACACAAATAAAAGTAATAAAACTAGGATTTTTACTTGACACTAACACAAATCTCGTAAATTTTTTCTAGGTATTTACGACAAGACGTAGTCAAGTAGGCAGATAAATAAATAAGTAGGGAGGAACTTACATTTTATTCCGAGATCTTTTGGCTTTCACGTTTTTATAATGCGTACTAAATTTTCTTTTCGGTGGCATGGCACTCAGCAAATTATCCTGCGAAAAGAGACCCTCGATTACCAATACCTTTATGATACCTATTGCCTTTATCATGTTGAAAAATCTATGTATGTCGTGCAGAGAACTAGTTGATTGAAAGTTATAGTAGTATAAAGTTATAGTATACCCTGTCATACCCCGCCAGTTCATATCTCGAGAAAATAAAGTGGGCAGGGCTTTAATTGTTTCAAGCCTGAGTTGATACCTACTTTACAAGGTTCATAAAATGACCTACTCAACAAAGTAAATAATTTTGTATTTCTTACGATTTATATCTAGTTCCATCATGGTTTTCTTTCAGAATTTTTATTATATCGGTACTTTCTACTTACTGAAAGTAAATTAGTTATAATAATATTGTACTTACAGTTTTTCACAAAAAACACAAATTCACAACACGTAATTTTGCTGGAGCATCCGACACGCGTGGAGTCGCTTTGAAATTCTATGGCGCACTGGCGAGAATCGTACAATCGCGACGCGAATGATTTTTCATACATTTTTCTATGGAGAATTTACGTAAAACATATCTAGATTTTAGGGCTTTAAAAGGGGAAGTCTTTGTTTGTAAAGGTACAAAAAAAAGTACATGGTTATATTTATTGGTTTTTTCAGTGTTCAAAAAGTGTTTCTTTTTATCAATTTGTGTTGATTTATTGGGTTAAATCTGAAAAATACGAAGGCACGTTTTCGCATTTTTTATCAATTTTGTGCGTTTGTTGACGTTTATTATATAACAACTACAGGGTTTTAAGAGTTAAAATTAGCATTTACATAATTTTTGGTCTTTCATTTTAATATGTACAATTTATCGTTGTTATTAATCATATGTAAATAGGTTAAATATGAAAAATCGTAACACTCTTTTCGGTGATTTTCACGATCTGGGCCCTTAACTAGTATTTGACTTTTTTTGTGTGTCTCTTGCTGTCAAAGGTCCCCTATTTTGGATTCAGCAGAGAAACGGTATAGTAGTTCTACAGCTACCTGGTAGGTAGAACGCAATGTGTGGAGACACAGAGGGAAGACGATACTCGGATTTCCTTCCCTCCCTGCCAGGTGTCCAGTGGGGGCCCCAGGGATCCATATTGGGACCTCTTTTGTACATACTGTACAGTGCAGACATTGTAAATTCAATCAGTAGCTGTGGATACCACATGTATGCTGATGACACCCAGCTCTACAAGACTTTCAAGCCCACTGAGGCAGCAGCTGCAATAGCAGCTATAAATGAGGATTTGGCAAGTGTAGTGACGTGGGCAGGGCAAAATTCACTCATGCTTAACCCATCTAAGTCAAAATTTATGGTCCTCGGCTCCAAAAACCAAGTAAAGACTATAATAGAGATGGACCCGATCATTACTGTTATAGGGGAGAAGATAGAGAGGGTTGATGCTGTGGCTAACCTGGGACTCATCATGGATTCGGAGTTGCGGTTCGAAGCTCATATTAACAAAGTCGTAAGTAACTGCTTTTATAGACTAAAAGTTCTAAATAACATCCGACAGTTTTAAGTGAGCCCGTGCGAAAGGTTTTGGTTGAGAGTCTTGTTTTGTCAAAATTGAATTACTGTGACACTGTTTATGGCCCTTGTCTGCTTAGGAGGACGGAGAAGCTGATACAGCGGGTCCAAAATGATTGCTGCCGCTACTGCATAGATATTCCCAGACGTAGCCATGTTACTCCCTATCTAAATGATCTCAGGTTACTTAAGATGGCCGCAAGGAGAAGGATCCATTTAGCCAGTCTGTTGTACGACGTGGTAAATACACAAAAACCCGCGTACCTCTTTAACAAACTTAGCTGGAGACATGATAAGCAGTGGTATAGCAGGAGGCCAGGGCTGCCCCCTCTATCATTACCTAGGTATAGGACTGCGGCCTTTAGGGGAAGTTTCAGGCTTGCCGGGACGCACTGCTGGAATGTGTTGCCTTCACCAATTCGCGCCCTGAAAACAAAATTAACTTTTATACGCCGTCTTAAGATTTTATGCATGGTAGAGCAGCTGAATCCACCTTAGACACACCACATCCAGAAACGTTTTTACTCTTTATATTTATTATTATTATTTTAATCTATAAATTATGATACATAAAAACGCATGTCCGTGCCAATTGAGTAGAACGCTTTATATATTTATGGATATTTGTTTATCTGGTACGGACTATTCTATTCTATTCTCATTGTATTGTTTTGGAATGATTCGGCTGGGTATAAATCTATAACACTTACTTTAATGATATCTTTGTTTACATAATATTGAGTCTCAAAATTAAGAGTATATATATTATTACTTATGAATTATATTTATATATTTAAATAGCTTACCCTAAGTTTTAGGGCGACGTGAGGGGTGGGTACTGTCATGGACGGCACGTGACCCGGTGTCCAGTCCCTGTTATTGTTTTTCCGTGCAACCTTTGGGGGGTAGCCCTGACCCTTTTCTGTGAGTCACTCTTTAGTCTTCTCTTCTCATTCTCTTCTGTTTCTTTGTATTATATAGCTATATAGCATTATTGGTTTTCATTGGGGCACTGTACAAAACTTGTTATTTGTACTGCACACCGCACTGTGTATCTCTCCTTGGCTGAACTGCAATTATCATGATGGTTATATTAGAATCACCATGGATCTGTGCGACCGCGGGTGAGGTTGTATTGATTATACTCACCATTGAGATGGCGGAGTCGCGTCTCCGATGCATGGGTAGCGGTGTAGTATACTAACAGAATCAGTTTGTGCGCGTCGGCGCCGCTCGCAAGTGTAGACAATTTCTTATAATATGCACATGACACGATGCAACACAACAAGGAATACGACACGACATGCGGTACACTACACAGATGCGCATTTTTGTTACGAATGGTCGACTGGTTCACTGGCTACAGCTATATAGGCTGAATTTTCAAAAAAGCCCGGATACGGACGATTGTCAAAATATCCGTTTCGATCGAGCGCGCGTCATGTCCTATATATTTTCTATGTAAGCAAGTGTAATTATTGTCTGTCATTCATTTCGATCATTCACTGAATGGAAGCGAAGGGAAGGTGGTAAAACGCATTTTTCTTGTGTTGGCATGGATGTGCCATAATATTTATAAGTTTTGAATGTTACTGTTGTGATTGTAATACCTATGTTTTTTTGTAATATGTTTTTTTTTATTTCTCTCTTTTGTTTTCTTTCTCTTTGTTTGCTTGTGTTCGTGTGACGTTTTCATTTCAATATGTTATGTAAGCTACTATCAGGCCGTCCCTGAAAACCAGCGCTGTCTGTTTTGCACCACCACGCAGACAGCATTACGCTTAGGGATGGCCGTTTATTCCACACTAGTATTTATATGCATTTATTTATGGTACATAATTTTTTTGTATTATTTATTTTTTAGTTTTTGTATTTTTTGTAACCTGTGTGGAGTAATAAATCTTTCTTTCTTTCTTTCTTTCTGGTTTCGTAAATCTACTTCTGTCGAGCGACAGAAATAGTGTGAGCACAGTTATCACTATCACTAAAACAAAGTCGCCCGGTCTGTATGTATGCGTAGATCTTTAAAACTACGCAACGGATTTTGATGCAGTTTTCACCAATAGATAGAGTGGTTCTCGAGGAAGGTTTTTGTGTATATACTTAACTAGCTGTTGCCCGCAGCTCCGCCTGCGTGTTACTTTAGATCTACATAACTTTTTATATATGAAGCGATTGAAAACCAAACCGCAAATTCAAATCGGTTAAGCCGTTTCTGAGGTTAGCATGTTCAAACATTCAGACAAACAGACAAAAGTTCTAAAAACCATTGTTTTGGATTTTATTGCGTTCATAAAGCCCCCCTACAACAGTTTCTCTATTATATCTTCTATTATATTCTCTATTATTTAAAACGATATGTAAATTTAGTTATTTAGGTATTATGTATATAAACTACTTAAATAAAAAGAACGCGCCAAAAGAATTATCGGAAAAAAAAAATACTACAAAATCATGCATACAATCATCCTAAATTTTTAGAGAAATTGCAAAATAAAATACACTCGTAATAATGAGAGTTCGCACATAACAGTACCGTAAGGAGCCGACCACGCGTCTGAGCCGCGCGGTATGGCACCGCATAGACCTAACAGGCGACGGCCGGCAGTCAACTCACGCATGCGCATTACGCACTCCAACGTCGTCGCCCGCCTTCAAAATAGTGTACTTTTTGACTAAATCTATAATATCTCTTAAGATATTCGTTGAAATCAAATGATGTAAAGGACTAATTTGTTCTAAATTAAATTCTTATGACGTATGTATTTGTTTGGATAAGGATTAATATCGTAAGCATAAAAATAGCTTCGCAAACCATGAATTGTTTTGAATCAATTTTGAGTGCTATAAATTACGTTATAGTGCGTTAACCCTAAGAGGTAGATATATGCCATCGCGGACTTTTTTATAGAACTTTTTAAGGCAAATAAATTCGTAGTACACAATTTTAACGTTACTTTAACCATTTAAGCAGCGTACGCCACGGAAGCTCCCAAAAGAAATAATTTTCCCCCGTTTTTGAAACATATATCATTGCTGCTCCGCTCCTACTCGTCGTAGCGTAATGTTATATAGCCTATAGCCATCCTGGATAAATGTATTACATAATTTAAAAAGATTTTTTCTAATCGGACCAGTACTTTCTGAGATTAGCGCGTTCAAACAAACAAACTCTTCAGCTTTATAATATTAGTATAGATTTGTCAAGCGGGCTTCCGCTAGTTTTATTTACATGGTGCTAAAATTATACGTTACTAGCTTATCACCGCGGATCCGCCCGTGTGATATGATTCTCTCGTTCCCGATTCCTGTGGGAACACATTACCGGGATAAAAGGAAAAGATAAAAGATCTTTGTAAACGTAGTGAAAACCTCTTTGCGACTGACGACAAAATTGATTCATTCTATGTAGCCCAGCTCTTCCTGTCCAGTGGATGCAGTACGCAAAAATGCTCGCCATATCGTTGCGGCCCGACCCGTCTCACGTGGACGCCTACCTTAACACACACACACATTTAAAAACATCTTTACAAAGAGAGTCAAATGTCCCATTCTTTTAAGAACGCTTGGCGCGATGCAATCTTCTAAAGTGCCAAAGAAGGTAGTGTTACATATTTATGTAGTTTCGTGACGGGTTACCTTCATGTTATTAAAATTGTACCATAAATGTATGTATTGTAAAGTTGTAGGTACCACAAAATATGTTCTTGTCTATTACTATTTCAATGGTAATATGCAAGGGCGTTGATTTTACTTTTACTACTTACATATTTAAAACCAAGTCCTCCGCGTGTCTGTCTGTTTGCAATAAACTTAAAAACTACTGCACCAATTTTCATGCTGTTTTCACCAACGGATACAGTGGTTCTTGAGTAAGGTTTTAGTGTATAAATTGTCACGGGTGAAGCCGTGTCTGGCCGTTAGTTAGATATAATATAGACACGACTTTTTATAATTAAGAATTTTTTCCTGGTAGAATGATCCTGTCCATAGATTGTACATAATATTCATCACCTGCCTGTCACAACATTGGTAACTAAAATAAAATGTTGGTAATTAACCTTTTCAACCAACTTCCAAAAAATTGGTTCTCGACACGGTAAAGTACAGAAAGGTTAAAGTTTACAGGTTAAGTACAGAGATAATTAGGCTCTGTGTACACGACGTCGCATACAAACCGCGATGCGCCTCGCGTCACACCGCATATTCGTATACGGCGCGGTTTTCGTTCGTATACACACAGAACCGCACCGGACGGCGGTGGGCGGTGGGCGCTACCAAGGCGCTACACCGCATCGCACCAATGTGTTTAAGTACAGTCACGAGCATAAATATGTTACTATAGACACATCGGCAATTATATCTGAGCCAGGAATGAGTTTAATAATATCTGCCTGCTCGAACGCATCACAAACATCTGATTGTTCATGTTGTATTTAATTTAATTTTTATTTTATTTTATTTGGGATAACAAACAGTTACGACAAAATATAGAACAATAATTTAAAACTAAAATTATCTTAGAGTATAATCGCAACCCACAGCGTTATCCGCAGATAAATACAAAATATTAGCAGAGGGGAGCATGTTCATAAGAGTACAGTTCGCGAAGGATAAGCGGAGCTTTGCATTTGTGTGAGTGACTACGAAAAGTAGAGTAAAAACTCTTTTTGAAGCTGTGTGTACAACACATGTGTGGGTAAACGAGGTCACTTATACGTTCACGTACACTGCACTCACACAAATGCAAGGCTACGCTTATCCCTCGCGAACTGTAACAACTAACCAAACAATCGTCCAGACTGATAATATGTATATGAACTCGTTCCTGCGTCGTTGCGTCAGATATAATTGCTGATGTGTCCATAGTAACATATTTATGCTCGTGACTATACCTCTACTATGCGCAGGCCCTGTTTTTATTTGTATACATAAAAGCTCTACCTACCCATTTAGAGGTACAGACGTGATTAAATCTATGCTATACGCGAAGTTTTAATAAAATAAATTCCGAGAACTTCAAAGGTCTCCTTGTTTTTGACGTCTCATTCACGTTCTACCAAAGAAAGCACCTACACTTGTATTTAACAATAGCAAATGGTAAAAACGTACGAGAAAGTCTGTTTTGCCCTACGTCATACGTCAAACCCGTGTCAAATAAATCATTCCGAACTCGCACGTATTTCATCTCTAGAAGAAATAATACGATGTAATTATACTCGGGTATCCTTTAAGTACCTGTCTCAGGTATCACAAGAAAACAATAATAATTACTTAATAAGTCTAATTTCTCTAGTTAAATTTTTCCAACTTACTAACAAAATTGGGTATTTTTAGATACTAAGTTATCATTTTATAGTACCTATAAAACAAAGCCGCTTCCAGTCCTTATATATGCTTAGATAGATCTTTAAAACTACGCGACGGATTTTGATGCGGTTTTCACCAATGGAAGGAGTGGTTCTCGAAGAAGGTTTTTGTGTATATAATTTGTCAAATGGACGAAGCCTCGGGCGTCCGCTACTAATTTATAAAGGGGAATGATTTGTATTTTATGATAATAATTAATAATCATAGATTTCCGGCGACACAACCTTTACATTTTTATACAACAAAATACAACTTATAAATTAACGAAACAACAGCGATTATTATCAATTAAGAGATCAGAAAGACATTAAAATTTAAAACAAGTTAAATTAATACAAAATTGAATAAAAAAAAAACAAAAATAATTTGGATAAACACGAAAATTACTGGATCGAAATAAAAATACCGTTTCGCAACAGCAATTCATTCTACTTACTATATGTGATAGATTTTCTCCCTAGATAGCTCCTAAAAATAAAAATAAATACATTCATTAGGTATGTACTTAATTTAATAACTAATTTCTAGACAACATTGTACAAATTACCTATGATTTGTTCAATACATACTGAGAGGACATAACGGTGTAGGAATACAAATATTAATAGAACAGATGAGCTCATTGTCCTAAGATACCGCTGAGTGATACAAAAAAATAATATTATTATGGCAATTGAAACTTTATTAAAACGTATTGCCACAGCGGGCTAGCAAGAGATATACTCGTATGAACATTGAGCTCGTCTCATTTCGACAATTGTCACAGCGGGAGATATTTGAAGAGAACTCATTTAAACAATATATTCATTTGATTATTTGGAGTTTGAAATAACATTATTTAAGACATAAACAAGGGTACCTACTAACTCTATAGAACTGTAGGGCATAAGTCATCGTCAAATGAACGCGGCGCACCTGCTGACCGACATATGTAGCGTGAAGTGTTTCTGTTTGCGAAGCAATTTTGTTACATCTTATTCTTCTTCTACATACTTCTTCTTTTTATAAAAACGTGGCTCCATCGATGTTCATCGATGATTTCGCCAATGTATGCACAGAAGAACTAGTTATTCCTAACTAGCTCCAGGTGCAGGACAAGTAACGTTGTTCGGTGTATTAGTGTCTGGGAACCCCCGATTTTTGTGGAGCGCCACAGGTAACCTAAAAAGCCACCAGCCACGCGCTCAGCAAACATCAAACTCCAATTTGGTACTTGCTACAGGAGATAGATTTTGACAAAGCTAGTTACTATTTGACTGAGCGAGCGAAGCGTCTACATTTCGAGACAGATATACATCACGCCTATATCCCAAAGGGGTAGGCAGAGGTGCATTACACACCTACACTTTGCCAGTAATTTTGTTGGTCCCACATAATAGGGGGCCAGCCTATTACTACTGTTCCGGTAACAGTAATAATAGACTATGGAAAATTCATAACGACTCTGTTATTCAAACTAAAAATCCAACAGTCAGGACATATGTATACACCACTAACTAGAATCTCTGCAGACCGAGCGAGAAATATATAAAAAGTAATAAATTCTAATATTCTCTTGTTATTCCAACAATCCATAGAAACCCTTTGAGATTGGACAATTTTGCTTTCGTCTGTCTATCTGTTTGTATGTGTGTTCCGAGCTGGCGGTCATGTTTTTATTTGACCTCCATGAAACATGGCACGAGTGTTCCTTAATTTTTTGACCTAGACCTTTGTTTAAAGAGCGGGAAATTAGGAAATTCCAAATAATGGTTGTTTTGATTAAGTGCCCTTTCAAGTGAATATGCCAAAATTAGCTATTTTCCGTTAGCTGTTATTTAATAACTTTACGATTTTTCGCATTGACATTTTTTATATGTTTTACAGAAAGTATGTTCGAAGGGATGACTGTTTCCGAAACACGATTGGACTGCTCGATAGAATAAATACAGAAGTTACTTCATAAATTTTATGATTTGCTCATTACGACCGTGTTTTACAATAAAAAATCCTGTAAAATCACAAACAGAACAAAAATTTACCGTTCGGATTTCAACTGTTTTGGAATTCAAAAATCTAGATTTTTTGTTTCAAACTCGTTGATTCCATTGTAATCGTGTTCCCCGAGTGCCGCCCCCGCCCCCCGCCCGCCAGCGGGTGCAGTCGGAGTGAAGTACTAGTTTAATCAAGGGTTTTCGTAGACATAGGTAACGCGTCACGTACCTACCAACCCCACATGGATACAGCCGCCAGCGTCAGTTAAGTCTAGCATAAATTTCTTATTTCAATTCTATTTACATCAGATAAGGTTTAGCAGTGTTTGTGAGTAAAATGTAAATAATATACAGGGTGAACGTGAGTTCCAGAGAGGCTGTGGCATGTTTATTTAGGGTGTTGTTAATATTCACTTTTTGTGCGGAAAACTTGAGTTTGCATAAATATTTAGTTTGTTTTGTGAAATAACTTTGCTTTAAACGAGAGAGATAAGGTAAATATTTTAAAACGGAAAAAAACCGTAGTAATAAAGATCTAAACATACATAGGGACGAACAGACAGCGGAAACGTCTTTGTTTTTTTTTTAATAATATGTATTACACAACGCCATCTAGTCTCAAACTAAGCAGAGCTTGTGATATGAGTACTGGATAAACTGATATAAATACTTATGTACATTTCTTTTTGTGAATGCACATTATACATGGGAAACATCCAGACTTCGGTACAAACGTTTCTGTCTTCACGAGACTCCGGCGGCGGCATCGAAAGCGTATGCACTACCGACCACGCCATCAAAGCAGTCAATGTTTAATACTATGTTATGATAATATCAAGAAATCAGCCCATTCGATTACCAAACATCCGAAAAGAAGGCCAAGAAACTCGGTGGTGCCTAATTTTTTGAATTGGGATTTGGTATGGACCGGGGCCCAACTTTTTTAGAATGGAATTTGTTATGAACCATTGTTAGTGGCGGTCAAGTCGAAATAGATTCCAAATCGTGAGTTAATAGCCAGGTGGCGGTAAAATTTTAACAGTTTTCTTCTCACTATTGCGGTGTATAATAAATTGACTATAGCTTGCCAATGGATGACCATTAGATATAATTGATGAATTTGAAGAATAAATTGTGTATTTGGAGCAGCAACTTAACAAAAAATGTCGTAACAGTGATGAAAGATGTGTTCTAGGACCACTTTAATGTCTGTCAATATGTTATCCCAAACAGTAACTCTTGGGATAGCCACCCGCCGTCCTGACCTCACCGACGGCGACGCGGAATAGAACCCTACCTAACGACGCTAGATTTTCATTCCGACCAAACCCCCGAAAAGGCCACAACTCTATCGGTTTATTTCCCAGGAGGTGTTGACAGAAATGTGTACAACACCTACATTTTGTCAATCACTTTGCTGGTTTTGGACACTTTGGGTCAGTCAGCAGGTGCAACGTTTATAACGATCGTACGAAAAATATGAAGTTCCGAAACCAATATTTCACGCGGTATTATGTTATATTTACTTGGGTATTTAAACTTCAAACTCCATAATCGCTGCAGCAGCTGCGCGTTTCAATATGACAAGATAAATAACAGCGCTCACATTTTCCTTTTAGAAATATATTATACTTGAGATATTGTAAATATTAATTAAAATACTTTTACAGTAATATTAAGTTGTATAAATTTACTTTTATTGTGTACAGTTACAAATTCACGCATAGTCTGTTTGTTTCGGCTTATCTCTGTAATGGATTTTGACGAGACGTTCACTGACAGATAGCTGATATAATTAGGAATAACTAAGGCTAGGTTTGGAGTTCGATGTTTGCCTAAGCAAAAGCTATTACCCTCTAAATTAAATCAGTTACTGCGTTTTTTAAAAGCTTTCGAGTTTTATCCCTATTGACATAAACTTAAAACCTATTTAATTGACTAAGGTCCTTAAAATCCTTTTATAGCGGTCGAAATTGAAGGTTAGTATCCCAGAATCGGCCAAGTACTATTCGGACTTACGCACGAGGGTTTCGAACTATAGGCTTGTGTCCACTAAGAATAAATCGGATTGGTGTATGTTTCTTATGACTATTTCCAATGAATAGACAACAAAAAGTAATATAAATTAGTAGACAGAATAAAGATTACTATTATTTTTAGAAAATAAGTTTGGATAAATTAGAAATTAGGGATTCAGTCACGTGACATCAAACACCAATCCGAAAATATGACGTCACAGGTTGCGCTCTCACACCATAGAGTAAGTATGTATGAAGAGCTGACTTCTTGTTCAAGTTGTGTCTGTGTAATTTAATTGTTCGTACGTTTTTATTTATTTACGATTTTTTGTTAATTTTAAAGTTAAATTGTTATAAATCTAACAAAAGTAGATTGAACAAAACGCAGTTTTGGCGCATTATTTCGATGTGCATTTCGAGACAACACTTGAATCAAAATATTGCTAGGCACCTATATCCAAGTTAAAGGGCTAACCAACACAATTTATTTTTAACTTTTTGGACGTTTTTAAATTATTTTATCCTTTTTTCAATTGCTTTTTAATCGTCGTAGGCTTTTTCAAAATTTTTAATTTTATTTTATTTTAAACTTCTTAAAGAGCGCCTTCAAGTAATTTGCTGTCGTTACATCTATATAAGAACCCTCACTAATCAACTACAAATCCATTCCTAAAAAAAGCCGCATCAAAATTGATTTTCATCACAAATAATGTTAGCTGTAGCGCGCCCTGATGAGTTGTCACCCTAACATCTATCTAGAAACCTGTACAGTAGTGAGTTATTGGGCATTCTACCCCACCTTAGTTCCATCGGTTATCTTCGATAACCTCAGTCACGGTGGGGTAGAATGCCCAATAACTCTGTGGGGTAGAATGCCCAATAACTCTTTGTAAAATCATTTACCTAAGCCAACGTTCCACATTTTAATGCCGTTCAATACACTACCGTTCCGTCAATGGTTAACCAATTTCACTTGCTAGATGATTGCTTTCGTACAGCAAACTAACCCGATGCATGTTTGTTAACATGAACACGTTAAGATCACATTTTTAAAATAGATAAAGGTGGGACAGAATGCCCAATATCACTTTGGATTGGGAAATAACGTAACTAAACGAATATTCGCTGTCCCACTGTTCGTACGTTCGCTGAAGCTCCTTACTACTACTTGTAGTTATAAATATTTTTGTTATAAATTCATCTTTTCATTACGAGTCCATCAGTATTACATAGCAAACATGAAATTCGTTAAACAAACACAATCGTTACAGGTCAATACAATCTGTGACGATTTGACAAAAAACAAGTTACGCCATGGAGAATTATTACCGAATACAGTACGTTGCATCATTTGCGGACCATCAAATTGTGGAAAAACTAACTTATTAATTGGTCTTCTATTGCATGAAAATGGATTGACATTTCAGAATGTTTATGTATATTCTAAAACTCTCCATCAACCAAAGTACATCTTTTTAGAAAATGTTTTACAACGAGTACCAGGTATCACTCTCCAGAAATACCAAGCAAATGATGACGTTTTGAAGGTTACAGATGCGAAACCTAATTCTGTGATTATTTTTGACGATGTAGCATGTGAAAATCAAAGTAATATGCGTGATTATTTTGCAATGGGAAGACATAAATTGATTGACAGTTTTTATTTAAATCAAACTTATACCAAAATACCTAAACAACTTGTAAGAGATAATGCTAACTTAATTGTGCTTTTTAAGCAAGATGAAGTTAACTTGAAACATGTTTACGAAGAACATGTTAACACCGATATGACATGGTTGAAATTTCGAGAAATGTGTTCCCTAATATGGAAAGAGCCTTTTGATTATGTGGTAATTAATAAAGATTGTTCGAAAAACAACGGTTGCTATAGAAAAACGTTTGACACTTTTGTATTATTAGATGAAATTTGAATATTTAAGTAGACTGCAGTCACGTTATTGTTATTCTTTAATTGGTTCTTATCCGATTACCACCTATTTTACATAATGGATAAATTATTGAAAAAACAAATTGTTGATGCGACACAAGCTGTCAGGAAAAAAATACGTAAAATGAAGGATTTAGAAGATAATAATAGACATGCTCTTGATACAGTTTTTAAGCCTGTTACAGAATCTCTCAATTTAATAGCCAACACTAATAACCACTTAGCTCTAACAAAAGTGGATTCAAGATCTTTGTACGAATTGTATTTGTATAGATCTTGGTGAAGACAAGTGTCCAAATTTATCACTGTTGCATAACAAATATTCAAATATTGAAACCAGTTTTAATTGTATTAATCATATTAAACAATGTGCACTTAAAAATGTTTTATGTATAAAGAACTATTTAATAGAGCAAGAAAGGTAATATGTCTTCCTATACGCAGTTTTAATAAATAAAACATTTTTTTAAAGTAAATGGTTTTTTATTTTTTAACACACATTTTTAATATTTATAATTTTTTAACATATATTTTCATAGTAAATATTTTTTTTATAAAATCTAAATATGTCATCACTAGTTACATTAATAAATTATTACCTGATTAAAAAATATGATATGAGTAGCCACACAATTATTACCTATGGTTTTTATTTTTTAACACACAACTTAATATTGAAATTTTTTTAACACATATTTTCACAGTAAATAAAATTTTAATAAAATCTAAATATGTCATCACTTTATCTACTAGTTACATTAATGAATTATTACCTAATTAAAAAATGTGATATGAGTAGCCACACAATTATTACCTATGGTTTTTATTTTTTAACACACAACTTAATATTGAAATTTTTTTAACACATATTTTCACAGTAAATAAAATTTTAATAAAATCTAAATATGTCATCACTTTATCTACTAGTTACATTAATGAATTATTACCTAATTAAAAAATGTGATATGAGTAGCCACACAATTTTTTGGAAATATTGTGAATTAATTTTTCAGCTTGATCCGATATCTCATCTACCGTATCTTGTACAATATACTGTGCAGTGATTATGTCCTTACCTTCATCTTCGTCGTCTCTTGACTCACTGAGTTCCTTGATCGTAATTTTTATTAAACGTCGTCCTTTTCTTCTTTCACTGTTAATAATATAGGAATTCAATGCACTGCGTTTGTTTGTAATTGGTTTTCTTCGATTAGTTTTCTTTTTGTTTCTTTTTACTTCTTCATTGGGTGTTATTATCTAAGGTCTATTCATTGCGTTGTCCAAGTCGAACTGATCTTGCAGGTCTGGAAGATATTCAGGAGAGCTCTCTTCTATTCCGTTTGAAAATTTGTTTAAGTTGGTATTCTGAAAATTATTTAAAACATTAGTAATAAATCATACTAAGTATTTTGTAAATAGATTGAAATTTTCAATAGATTGAAAGTTATAAAATACCTACCATGTTGTTAGATATGCTCGTATTGACTGTTTAATAAAGAATGAACTAGGTAATAATATTTTTTCTAACGCAGTTGATATATCAAATTATGTTGACATAAAGTATTTATTGGTATGATGATCAAGTTAGAACTTGAAATTCAACCATTCAATAATTCGTATGTGCATAATGTTATTGTTATGCACCTACTTAATAGTTGTGAAATTCTTATGAATTTCAAACGTGTTGTAACGTGAATGATGACGTATTTCGTTATCAATATCAGGTAAGGAATATAATAAAAACACAATAATTATGTAATTGCTTATTTTAATTTATTCGACATACTAATATAGAATCGGGTGACCAGTTAAATACCTATAGGCACCTTATCAGTTAGTATCATACGAAATGAACTACAATAGGTATTCCTAATATTTCATATTTTGTATTGTCTAAACTCTCCAGCTATTCTAAAGAATACCTACATTATTCCTTACTGATGATATTATATTCTACAACTTCTTTGGGAGCTACTCTAATTGAGTCACCAGAGCCTATTCAAATTTGATAAATTATTCTACATTATGTATAACTACGTGCTACTTTAATTTTACACTTTTTGGAATGACCAAAATATATAGGTATCTACTTACAAATTGATTACGTGGTTCACCGCGCTGTCCATGAGTGTTCCTTGTCAATTTCTTCCGTGATGATAAAATATCTGAAAATAAAATTAAATATAGGTTTAAGTCTAATTATTGAAAATCGGCAAATGTAGTCCAAATATGTCAAACCTACAACTTCTTCGGAAGTTACTCTAATTGAGACACCAGAGCCTATTCAAATTTGATAAAATATTCTACTTTATGTACAATTAAGTGCTACTTTAATTTTACACTTTTTGGAATGACCAAAATATATAGGTATCTTATTACAAATTGATTACGTGGTTCACCGCGCTGTTCATGAGGGTTCCTTGTCAATTTCATCCGTGATGATAAAATATCTGAAAATAAAATTAAATGTAGGTTTAAGTCTAATTATTGAAAATCGGCAAATGTAGTCCGAATATGTCAAACCTACACAACTTCTTCGGAAGCTACTCTAATTGAGACACCAGAGCCTATTCAAATTTGATAAAATATTCTACTTTATGTGCAATTAAGTGCTAGCAAGAGATTAAATATTTCAGCGTTCATTATTTTATTTATAACTTTTTGAATTTTGTACAGAACTTAAATTTTATACGAAATTTAAGGATAATCGTATAAAATTAAATTTAAAGGACTTCCATAGAAAACTACGTCGCCTAATAAATTAGATATTTAGTAGGTAAACTAACAAAGAATTATATATCAAATAATTAACATTATAAGTAATTACTTACATGACATTGCTTTTATTTTGGGTCTTCCTTTTAATCCTCTGAAGGACGTAGTGCACTGCGTGGTTGGTAGCTCGATGCAAATGGTAGATATTGTGGGAACAGAATATGAGACATTCCTCGCGTATAGGAACGATGTGACGATGTAACACACATAGGTAAACAAGTAGAACATACATGAACAAACTGCTGACTTAACATTGGTCGTAGCTTTGTATAAAGGTACGTTGTTAGCCGACTTGGATAAAAAGAGGTGTATTACCATATAGTTTAAGCACATACCAAAACTATTTGCTAATATTTAAAATTTATATTTTAAATGATTATTTGTAATGTTTGTTCACATATTTGTGGGATAAGTCTGTAGTAATATTTTTGTAAAATTATTTTTATCTAAACGATTCCAAAGGATTTTTAATAGAATACCGTTAACCATACCTTGTATCAAATTTGAGAACCATAAACCAACATACCTACAGATAAATAAAGTAACCACCTTTTTAAGAAGTCGGAAAAAAGGATGTCGTTTTAAAATTGTATCGCTGAGTAAGTAAACTAACAGATACCTTGCTTCCACACACACACCCATGCAAACCGTGCATAGCAATTTGAAACTTCTATAATTGTGACGCAAACTAGTTAACTTCCAGGGTACGTCTACCTTTTAAAAATAATTAAATACCTACCGTGTACTAACGGTCAGCTTATATTGGTGATTTAGGTATAGACGACGGTCCTTACCTACATAAATTGCATAATTTTACTTCTGCGCAATGTATGAGTATATTTCATTAATACTTTTCATGTACCTATACATTTAACAAAGGTTACAGTTACTATATCATATACTTATCGACGACGATCAACGAACATACCTACATAAATTATAATTACATTTTATATGTATCATACACATATCATAACATTCGTCGGAATTAATCGGAATTTGTGTAGTCAGCAATTCAATATAAGAACGACGACGTCATATAGTTATTTACCCGACTAAAAAAGGAGGTGGGTACCTAATTTATTTGTATGTGGTTTTATGTGTTTTTTCTCATAATCTTAACATAACTTTTTTTCTATATAGGTACCTAATACGATTTTATTGATTATCTTTATTCGAAAGGTAGAATCTATAGTACAGGTGGTTTATATAAATTTGATTAAGTTTTAACGCTAAAGAGAAATCTATCCTAGAGAAATCGAAGGAAATTATTAAAATGTTAAATGACATTCAAAGTGATTTCACAATAATTTTACAAATATAACAATTTGAAGTCCTTTGAATATTTGAATTGTTTAGAATTGAAATTGTTTGAACTGAGCTTCCAATAAAAGTGTTAAAAATAAGTTATACACGCTTACGCTTAATGAAATATTTTTATCCTTTATTATTTATTCCTTTAAAAATATTCATTTAGCAATACTTATTTTGTTCATACACCTCTTTCTATCACAGTCGGGTAACAACGTAACAAAGCTAAGGTAATGTCAGCAGTTTGTTCTGGTGTGTGTTACTTGTGTATAATAGACATGTATCATCGTTCCCATACTCGAAGAACGTCTCACATTCTATTCCCACGACATGCTGCACGGCATTTTGTGGACATACAGTATACCTACTAAGTACTCTATCTATCCTTGGATTTTAAAATAAGACAGAAAATAAGAAGCAATGTCATGTAAGTAACTAATAATTATGATAAATAATTTTCTAGTCTATTACACACCTATGTCTGAAATTTTATAAAAAAAAGATTTATATTGTGCATATAAACACTTTATTTAAATTTTATGTGAATATCCAGTGATACTTTAGTTATTTTATGTATCAGTAATATAAGTTCTAACCTAAAGTTTTAACGTATAAATTATATATCTTAAAAATGTGATCTTAACGTGTTCATTTTAACAAACATGCATCGGGTTAGTTTGCTGTACGAAAGCAATCATCTAGCAAGTGAAATTGGTTAACCATTGACGGAACGGTAGTGTATTGAACGGCATTAAAATGTGGAACGTTGGCTTAGGTAAATGATTTTACAAAGAGTTATTGGGCATTCTACCCCACCGTGACTGAGGTTATCGAAGATAACCGATCGCGATGGAACTAAGTTGGGGTAGAATGGGTGGGCATTCTGTCCCACCTTTATCTATCTTAAAATGTGATCTTAACGTGTTCATGTTAACAAACATGCATCGGGTTAGTTTGCTGTACGAAAGCAATCATCTAGCAAGTGAAATTGGTTAACCATTGACGGAACGGTAGTGTATTGAACGGCATTAAAAAGTGGAACGTTGGCTTAGGTAAATGATTTTAAAAAGAGTTATTGGGCATTCTACCCCACAGAGTTATTGGGCATTCTACCCCACCGTGACTGAGTTAACAAACATGCATCGGGTTAGTTTGCTGTACGAAAGCAATCATCTAGCAAGTGAAATTGGTTAACCATTGACGGAACGGTAGTGTATTGAACGGCATTAAAATGTGGAACGTTGGCTTAGGTAAATGATTTTACAAAGAGTTATTGGGCATTCTACCCCACCGTGACTGAGGTTATCGAAGATAACCGATGGAACTAAGGTGGGGTAGAATGCCCAATAACTCACTACTCTGTACCAATCTAACTCAAACCCATAACTGAAAACTGCATCAAAATCGGACTACTAGTTTTTAAGAAAATTGGCAACATTGCTTTTCACAAATAATGTTCGCTGCAGCGCCCCCTGGTGAGTTGTCATCGTAACATTTATCTAAGAACATGCACCAATCAAACCTGAACCCATAACTAAAAACTGCATCAAAATCCGACCAGTAGTTTTGGAGAAAAATGGCAACATGTATTTGCACAAACATCCTCTCACCCCCTAACCCATATACCATCTCCGTTCCGTCGTAGGTAAAAACCTATGCGTGTCCAGTCTATAGTGTATAATCCTTACAAGTGACATGTTCTTGGAATACGTCGAAGGAAACGCGTAAGCGCCATGATATTCACGGCGCTTTTGACCTTTTGGTCGTGAAAAAACTATAACTAATAAGCGATCTTGCGCTTGAATATTTATATTACGATTAGACGACAAATTTATGGCTTAATCGCTGCAGCGAACTTCGTTCGTTTTTTGGTCAGGATAGTTTTGTCAAACACATTTTGATTTGTTTCGCAACGTGTGACATCGCCCAAGGCGCCATGACAGATTGGAGCGTTTTCGTTACCTATGTAAATGATTGTTTTAAATCAAAATAATACATTTTTGTAACTATATAGATTCAAAACTACAGATTTAATCAGCTTTTGAAATTTGGGACACAAGCCTATTATCTATATAACATTAGACACCATGTTAAGGGCCCAGATCGTGAAAATCACCGAAAAGAGTGTTACATATGATTAATATTTACATATGATTAATAACAACGATAATTTGTATATATTAAAATGAAAGACCAAAAATTATGTTAATGCTAATTTTAACTCTTAAAACCCTGTAGTTGTTTTATAATAAACGTCAACAAACGCACAAAATTGAGAAAAATGCGAAAACGTGCCTTCGTATTTTTCAGATTTAACCCAATAAATCAACACAAATTGATAAAAAGAAACACTTTTTGAACACTGAAAAAACCAATTAATATAACCATGTACTTTTTTTTGTACCTTTACAAACAAAGACTTCCCCTTTTAAAGCCCTAAAATCTAGATATGTTTTACGTAAATTCTCCATAGAAAAATGTATGAAAAATTAAACGCATCCCGATAGTACGATTCTCGCCACTAATCGCCAGTGCGCCATAGAATTTCAACGCGACTCCATGCGTGTCGGATGCTCCAGCAAAATTACGTGTTGTGAATTTGTGTTTTTTGTGAAAAACTGTAAGTACAATATTTTTATAACTAATTTACTTTCAGTAAGTAGAAAGTACCGATATAATGAAAGTCTGAAAGAAAACCATGATGGAACTAGATATAAATCGTAAGAAATACAAAATTATTTACTTTGTTGAGTAGGTCATTTTATGAACCTTGTAAAGTAGGTATCAATCAATTGTGTGTATGCTTATCATGTCTTAGTAGTAATAATAATATAATATATTTGCATTTTGAACAGGATAGGTACATTACAAAGCTAATAGGTACAATGATTTAGATCGCCTGATTCAGATATATACCTACAATAGCATGTAAACATTGATTTGACATGTAATTAGATAGGTACACAATTAGGTATGTCAGTCTAAGAAGAAAAATTACAATGTCCAGTAGGTAATAATTACGTAATTTCAATATCTCTATAAGTAATAAAGTCAATTTCTATAGGAACAATTTTCATAATAATAAATTTTATTATATAATTTAGTATTAGTTTTCATGTTCATCATGTCTAAATATGTGGAAGTGGAAGTAGGTATGTTTCCTATCAGAAATTGCACGGGCGCACGCGCGGCTTTGTCGACATACTTACCGACAAAGAGGCGCGCCTGGCGTAGGGTTGTACAAAAATTACAAAATAAATAAAAAGTGGATATTGATGAATAATATTTCCAGTACTGAAAATGAAGAAAACCTTCAGGCCGAGCAACACTGCTACGCGCTGTATAGACGTAAGTTGTTATACGTAATTCTTGTAGACTTGTTACATAAATAAACAAACTAGTTAGTGATGGGCGAAGACAAAATCTCAGTACCTACAGTTTTTTTTTGCTATATTTATTATTTTCATTGAGAGACAAACACTTTAGTACCTTAATACTTCTCAATTACTTTCTCAAAAGAAAATTCACGTTCAAATCTCGTATTTTACCAAAATCAAGAATTTTTTTTTTGTAAAATACTATCTTTTACGCGACTGGTGTACGTATGTATGTATGTATACTAAGTAATATATCTTTGTGGCTATAGATAGTGGATAAGTTCAACATTATTGAACCGATTTTAATGTTTTTAGTATCATTAGAATTGTCTTCTAAGCCCGAGTGACATAGAATAAGTGACGCCATAAAAAACCAATACGTATAGCGTAAAGGAAATTTATAATTTCTGTTCATCACGAACATAATATTGTATGAATTCTTTTGCACTTTTACAATTTGTCTTCGTCAGTTATGAATATAAATAAATAAACAATAAAAATTTTAAAACCCGACAGATTAAAAAATGAAAACATGTAATAAAAATATTTAATAAAAATAAATAACAACACCATTGTAATATAACGTATTTAGCAGTCGGGGCCTATTTCTAAAGAAATATTTAGCTAGTCAGGAATATCTTCGAGCCTGTGAGGATTTCAATGGGTCTCGACTGCTGAATTCGATTTATTACAATAGTGTTCTTATTTATTTTTATGTAACATAATTCAAGGCCGTAGACTCGTTTTCTTTTTACCTTTTGAGTTTTTATGCATATAGTCGGATTTATTAAATTTATGACGTGATAACGTCTTATAAATCGATGAACACCGGCAACACGCACAAAAAAGTGTCACATTATGTCACGCTAGGGTCAAGCGAGAGCGCAGTACAAGCGATGGAGAATAATATTATGACGTTATCCGGTAAAATTATCGTCCTAAACCGACTTTACAAGCAACCAGTTTTTTATTATGTTTATTTATTCATTTTCATAATTGACGAAGACTGATAAAAACGTTCAAGATTTTGATCTAGTGTTATGTGTTTCAAGGATGTATTCTAAGGGAGTTCTTAGCTATGTTTAAAGAAATTTGGCCCATACCTTTTTAATTATTTTTTATAAAAAAAATCAAGCCATTATCTTTCTTTACAGGAACTAGTTATTGACAACCGTCAAGAGGGAAAGGTGGATGAAGTGGAAGTTGGGCGTAGAGTAGTGGATATTTCTTTTTTTTTTAAAGCTCTTCAGGCCATAGGGGACCACGGTCCAATGGATTGTAAGTTAAGTTACCTCAGTATAATAGGTGAAGTAAAAGTTGGTCTGGACTCAAAACTCATCATAAAATGTAGTATGTGTAATATGAAATTTACTGTGTGTATGGTTGAAAAGAAAGAAGATAGCATGGAAGTGAATCATCAAATTGTGTCTGGTATCATATCATCTGGTGGAAGCTACTCTCAGTTAAAAACATTAAGTGCCGCAGTAGCCCTACCAATCATGTCACCTTCATTATACAATGAAATTAATAATACGGTTTGCGATTGGTGGGAAAAGACAGCAGCACATTCCATGGTAGAAGCTGTCAAGGAAGAAGTGGAGTACGCAGTGTCTATAGGTAGTGTTGATAAAAATGGTACACCATTAATATCTGTTGCTGTTGACGGTTGTTGGAGCAAGAGATCTTATGGTAAGAATTTTTCCGCCTTATCCGGCGCAGCTGCAATAATTGGCATTAAAACTAATAAAGTATTGTTTTTTGGAGTTAAAAATAAATACTGCGTAGTCTGTGCACGAGCCGCAAAGAACAACAGTCAGCCCCCGGAACACCATTGTTTCAAGAATTATTCAGGATCATCTACCGGGATGGAATCGACCATAATAGTTGAGGGGTTTAAACGTTCCTTTGTTGATCACGGTGTAATTTATAATAAATTTGTAGCAGACGGCGATTCCAGTACTTATAAAAAAATATTAGATTCGCGTCCGTACGATAATTTAATAGTAGAGAAAATTGAATGCAAAAATCATCTTTTACGAAACTACTGCAATAGCTTGGAGAAATTGTCGAAAGACACTAAGTATCCTTGCGAATTGCGGAAATTCCTAAAAGAAAGGTATTTGCGTTTAAGAACGGGTGTAAAATGCGCGATTAAATATTGGGGGGATCAAAATCAGTCACTCGAAGAAAAAATAAAAAATCTTAGTGAAGATATCCTAAATGGTCCACAACACGTACTTGGTAATCACCAACATTGCAAGGAGTATTTTTGTAGACCTGACACTCGTCGAATAGAACCTGTTGGGTTACTTCCAGCAATTGTTGGATGCGGATTAATGGACGCGGTAGAAATTTTAAGTAAAAGACTGTCATATCATTCTAGAAGTTTAATTCATAATTGCACAAGTAATATAGTTGAAAGTTTTAACGAAGTAATTGCCAAATTAGTTGGGGGTAAGCGTGTAAATTATTCTTCCCGTGGTTCTTATGCGGGCCGATGCGCAGCTGCTGTTGTGTCTTTTAATACGGGATCGATTCATAGTAAAACTCATGAAGTCATATTTAAATCTAGTCCTAATCCTTTGATCGCGAAAGTGGAAAATAATAATCGTAGAAACCGTTTAATTGCTAAACCTAAATTAAGATTGAAAAAAGCCACAGCGCTGTATCGAAAGACGCTCACTATGGACCAAACTGCGAAAAACCTGATCTGAGTCCAGAATTATATGAGAAAGCCTGTCACAGCAAGCCTGAGAAAGTTGTCTTGTGCTGAAAGAGAGGAGCTTGAAAGCTTGACCCATTTGCAAAGAAGTAGTGCTGAGTGGATGAGTACAAGGAGAAAATTACTAACCTCATCATCGTTCGGGGAAGTTTGTAAAAAACGAGAGAGCACAAGTTGTGCTGCTCTTGTTTGTAAAATCGTTTATGGTAGTAATATCTCCAGTTTGCCTGCTGTACGGTACGGTATCGAAAACGAAGAAACTGCAATTAGACAGTTAGATATTCAAGAGAATATTAGTATACAAGGTTGCGGTTTGTTCGTCGACGATCAATTTGAATTTCTTGGTACTACACCAGATGGCATTTATGGAAACGGTTTAATTGAAATTAAGTGCCCACATTCTTTAGCTGGCATGACTCTTGATGAAGCAATGGCCAAACATACCTTTTGGGTTAAGGACAAGGCTTCCAAGGGTTATGTCATAAATAAAAATCATTACTGGTATTTCCAAATTCAGGGACAGCTACATATAACTAAAAGAAACGTTTGCATGCTTGGCATCTGGTTTGGTGCTACTGTGACCTATGAAAGTTTATATTATAGAAAAGGACGACAAATTTTGGAAGGAGAAAATGGAGATGAAATTAGTTAGATTTTATTACGATTGCCTCCTTCCAGAATTAGTTGATCCTCGGCAGTCACGTAGCATGCCTATTCGTGACCCGCCCAATGTCATAGAGGCTATGAAAGAGAGGAAAGAAAGAGCTTTACGTGTTTTGAAAGAGAAGAACGCCTAATGATTTTGAAAGAGACTGAGGTAACTTAACTACCCAGCCGGTCGATTCACGTAAACACGCCAGTCCAAAAGTCGTTTTAACTTAGAAACTTAGAAATCGCCCTTTGGTTTTCTGTTTTTAACGCACTTACTTATCTAGTCTTGGATTGTCATAAATCTTCCAATAGCTCAATTTCTATACAATTCCTATACGATTTTGAAGAGTTACCTGGTGTAAACCCAAGGTCCGATCCTAATGAAATTAAAATGTGACCACACGGGATGCACCAGCTTTCAAATAAAAAAAAGAATCATCAAAATCGGTTCAAAAAATACAGCGAATTGAGAATCTTCTTCTTTTTTAAGTCGGTTAAAAAGGCTTAATTGGCAAAAAACGAAATGACATTTTTAAGTCACTACGCTACGGTTTTTATTACGTGAATCGGGCAGCTGGTAACATTTTTATTCTGATAGGTTTTGCAATAGCAATTGATTTTATCATCAAATTAGTAGAAATCAGATTTTGATCAGTAATCATTAAAATGAAAAAAAAAACATTAGAATTTTGAACTCATATTTTGTTATTATTTACTTTCGTTTAATTAAGTATATGAATAATTTATAAATTTCATGTTTGTTTATAACTAATTTTTGTACAACCCTAGCACGCTTTTTAGATGGCGACTCATATTTTGTTATTGTTTACTTACTTGTAATTACATGAACCATTTTTATACTTGTGTTTCATTTATTGACAATTTTTTGTACAACCCTAGAAGATTTTTTAGATTGCGAGGTGATCGTTAACAAAAAGTATTTGAGTTTACGCA
The DNA here is from genome assembly GCA_963556515.1 of Nudaria mundana. Taxonomy (NCBI): domain Eukaryota; kingdom Metazoa; phylum Arthropoda; class Insecta; order Lepidoptera; family Erebidae; genus Nudaria; species Nudaria mundana. The sequence goes on from OY748302.1 coordinate 692,321, forward strand.
ATAGGCACATTTCCTTGCGTAGATCTAAACACTAGCGAGGAAAGGCTTGATGTTATTTCGACCGTACTTCCTACTGAATTTGCAATTATTTTATTAAATGATAATTTTACGAAATAAGAATGAACTTTGGTAGTAAAATTACAAATAAATACATACTCGTAGTTGGAATTTTAGGTAAGTAGAATACAAAAAGGTCAGTCCGGACCTGCTCTTGATTGTTTATTATAAATAGAAAATCATAAAAATTGTGTCTCAAACTACTCTTATTTATTTATCTAGTAATTAGGATCATTTTATAACGAAAACTACTCTTAGAATATTTTACAAATAATTTCCAATAATTCAACATTTTTGTTATGCTGTAAATATTCAACTTCAATAACAATAACTCAACGTGGAACGTTTGTCGCAAAACATTTTCAAAATCGCGCCCTCTCTGGGTCATTCACCCGCCCGTCGGGTGATTCAGGAAACAATAGCGCTGCTGTCGCTCGAAATCGAATTCGTTCGTGCGCGATCTAGGCCCTTAAAACTCTTTTATACATGGGGCACACTAAAAGTTTTGCACTTCTAGCTAATCGGAACTATTTGAATTTCGAATGTTATATTTTTTAAAACGTTGCAACCTTATTAGTAATAAAAAAAACAATTGGCGGGAAATCATTTGTCAATTGTTTTTTATCACACATCAGCGATGATTTTTGATGATTTTAAAAGTTCTCTTTCTCCGCAAGACTGAGCCGCTCGTCTTCAAAATGCTTTTGGGAGAGAAGCACCTTGTTTGAGCACCGTGAGGCAATGGTTTGCTGAATTTGAGAGAGGTCGAGTTTCTTTACATGACGAATTTCGTGAAGGGCGGCCTTCAACTGCCGTCAACGAAAATAATGTGGCTACTGTTAAGCGGTTAATTGAAGAAAACCCGCGGATTACCTATGAGACAATTCGAGGACTATTGGAGATTGGTATGAGTCAAATCCAGAAAATTTTACACGAAGAATTGAAAGTTCGGAAACTTTGTTGTCGTTGGATCCCTCATGAACTGACAGAGGAGCAGAAGCGGGCTCGCGTGGAATGGTGCTCACAGATGCTACTGAAGTACGACCACGGACATTCTAATGCTGTTTTTGACATTGTCACAGGAGACGAAACGTGGATTTATTGTTTTGAACACGAAAAAAAACAGCAATCTTGTGAATGGGTGTTTGCAAATGAGAACAAGCCAACAAAAGATAGGCAGGCGCGAAAGATCGCGTTTTTTTTTCTCAGCCACGGGTCCCATCTGTACAATTCCACTTGAAGATCAAAAGAGTGTTAATGCCGAGTGGTATTCTACTATTTGTTTACCCAGGGTGTTAGAAAAAGTTCGCGAAAGACGACCCAAAAGCCGCGTTCTCCTACATCATGACAACGCTTCTTCACATAAGGCCAACAAAACAAATTCATTTTTAGCTTCCGAAAAAGTGCAACTCATCACCCATCCTGCGCATAGCCCCGACCTAGCACCCTGTGATTTCTGTATTTTCCCCAAAATCAAAGATTTGATGAGAGGTTTCACTTTTACCAACTCCGAAGAGGCAGTGATAGCGTTCAATCATCACGTAGAAAACATGCCTTCAGATCTGTGGTCCTCCTGTTTTAAAAAATGGTTCGATCGCATGAAAAAATGTTTAAAATATAAAGTAGATTATTTTGAAAAGCAATGAACATAATATTTTGTTTTAACATGTTGTTTTTTTAAGTTACGCAAAACTTATAGTGTGACCTACGTAATATCGTGCAAATACCTATAAAAATCACGTGTGTTGCAAGGGAATTCCACTCCAATATTTATTTTATTCTGTTTTTTAGCGGCAACAGAAATACATCATCTGTGAAAATTTCAACTACCACGGTTCATGAGAAACATACAGCCTTTTAACAGACGGACGGACAGCGGATTTTTAGTAATAGGGTTCCCTTGGGTACGGAACCCTAAAAAGGAAGCAGTTCCGATTGGTTTTGATTACTGACTGAGGCACTTAAATTTACCATTAACATGTCAAACAGCTATTTCAGTTTGCTTTTAAAACTGTATTCATTTATTCATGACATTCTCTATCGTAGTAAAGTCAATTTATGTACCACTCAGGATGTATTACAGGCGAACTCGTATCAATAAAATGGCGGGTCAGTGCTTAAAAAGAGAAAAAATATACGGGACATTGGAAACTTGCAAGATTTTTCCCACGGAAACACAAAACAAGGATAAAACGATAGGATAATCTATATGTTATTTCAAGAACTGGTCCCTGTATTATAATGTAGGTGTATAACTGTTGAATTGTTTACGGTAACCTTAATAGCGCGATCTAGAAATTTTATATTATGAAGCTAAGATTAGATACTGTCGGTATTGGTCATCGTTGCTCAGTGGTCAGAACATTTCCCTTATTAGGAAAAGGCCGTGGGTTCAAGTCTTGCCGATGACATTCCAGTTTTTGTGATTTATAATTTCTTAGGAAAAATTTACAAGTAACCAACTTTCCCACATTCCAAAACGTTCTCTAAATAATAGCTTGAATTAGAAGCACGTTTTGGTAGTTTTCCTTTTCTTTTATTTCTACTATTTACGACATCGATAAATATTTTAAGAGGCCATCGTAATAGCTTTCAGCGGTCCACTCTTAAAGTCGTATAACCTGCCTCAAAATGTACGTCAGATACCGCTATTTCACATGTTGAGGGATCAAATTGTATATATCCTAAAAGATTCCTAAGGGAATTAAGGGACAAACTCTTATTTAGAGTTCCGTAGTCCAAGGGTAAAACGGGAACCCTATTACCAAGACTCCGATGTCTTTCCGTCCGTCTGTCAACAAGCTATATCTCGTGAAACGTGATAGTTCGAAAGTTGAAATTTTCACAGATGATGTATTTCTGTTGCCTCTATAACTACAAATACTAAAAAACAGATATAATAAATGTTTAAGGTAGCTTTGAAAGTCGGTTCAGTAGTTTCAGTGTTCATTTTCAATGCAAACGAACAAATAACAAAATCTTTACTCTCCATAATGTTAGTGAAGATATAGTTTTATTAACTACTAGCTGTTGCCCGCAGCTCCGCCTGCGTGTTACTTTAGATCTACATAACTTTTTTATTTATGAACCGATTGAAAACCAAACCTTAAATGTTAAGTTGGATAAACCACAATGCATTACTGAAAACCGTAAATTCAAATCGTTTAAGCCGTTTCTGAGATTAGCGTGTTCAAACATTCAGAAAAACAGACAAAAGTTCTAAAAACCATTCTTTTGGGTTTTATTGCGTTCATAAAGCCCCCCTACAACAGTTTCTCTATTATATCTTCTATTATATTCTCTATTATACCATAAAAATTCATCTTAAAATACGAAAATATGAAATACTATTTATTTATTCAATGGACTATCACACACGACGAAGATATCGTCGTGTGTGATAGTCCATTGAATTGTATGGCGAGCGATATTGTATCTTAAGATAAAATATTATAGTATCTTAGTCGTGTGCAGCGCTCCTTAGTGAACTCCACTGTGGGTGACGTAACCTACGACAAACTTATTATTTGCGGTTGGTACAGAAATCGGGTCTAGGGATCGAACCGGAAAATTAAGTTTGTTTTTTATTGTATATATTTTTCCGAGATAAAAAGTAAGCCAGTAGGTGCCCAGGATATTAAAGAATAAGGTTGTCTATTGTTTGCCCGAAGATTATATACCATAATCATCATATTCCCGAATTTCTTTTGCCCGAATTTCATTTGCCCGAATGTTTTGTTTGCCCTAAAAGACATATGACATACTTTTAATTGCCCGAAACTTAGATACCATAAGATACGAGTGCCATACGTATTGTTTTTCATATTTTTAATTGCCATAATAATTATTAGATATAATATTTAAACGCCATAATAATTATTAGACATAATATTTAAACGCCATAATAATCATTACACATGATATTTAAGCGCCATTATAAATTGTTTTCGAATCTCCTTCCAAGCTATGCATTTGAAATATTGGATAGAAACAGGCGTTACTTGGCGAAAATCCATGACAAAACAATGGTAAGTAAAAATTTTTTTAAGAAAAAACTTTTTAGCATTAATGTAATAATAATGAACAGCTGTTCTCTCTGAGACAGTCTTGATAATGCCTCGTTTAGAGGCGAAACAATTGTCGACGTTTTGTTGTCCTTTTGATTCTGCGAAAAATTAATGCTATTAATTAATGCTAAAAAGTTTTTTCTTAAAAAAATTTTTACTTACCATTGTTCTATGCATTTGCTCATGATATTTCTACAAGCGCTCTAAACTGATTTACAAACCCGTTATAAATACATTGTTGGGTAGACAAAACATTTGTAGGCGATTTAATTCTAACTAGCAACCCTTAGCGCAAACTGCGCAAGTAATAATTTTTTTTTTTTTACTTTTTGTCAAATTTCTAATCTTATCGCACCACTTGCGACCACGACCTTTCCAACGGTGTGCCACACTTGACTGTGCGACTCTTAGTTTAGGAGGAGAAGCGGCTTCACTGGCGTTATATATAGATACCTACCTACTTATTAGCTTACTGGCACTTCGCCGGCCGCTGCCGCGGCACGCTCGCTTCGCTCGCTCGGCTCGTTCGTTGTCTTTCATTTTCTAACATAACCTAAACCTCACTGATGTTTTGACATGTGATAAGTAGGGCATGTTATAATTATGGCATGTGATAATTAGGGCATGTGATAATTAGGGCATGTGATAATTAGGACATGTGATAATTAGGGCATGTGATAATTAGGGCATGTGATAATTAGGGCATGTTATAATTAGGGCATGTGATAATTAGGGCATGTGATAATTAGGGCATGTGATAATTAGGACATGTGATAATTAGGACATGTGATAATTAGGGCATGTGATAATTAGGACGTGATAATTAGGGTTTGTGATAATTAGGACATGTGATAATTAGGACATGTGATAATTAGGGCATGTGATAATTAGGACATGTGATAATTAGGGCATGTGATAATTAGGGCATGTGATAATTAGGGCATGTGATAATTAGAACGTGATAATTAGGTTTTGTGATAATTAGGACATGTGATAATTAGGACATGTGATAATTAGGGCATGTAATAATTAGGGTTTGTGATAATTAGGACATGTGATAATTAGGGCATGTTATACTTAGGGCATGTGATAATTAGGGCATGTGATAATTAGGGCATGTGATAATTAGGACATGTGATAATTAGGACATGTGATAATTAGGGCTTGCAATGATTATGACAAGTGATATTATGGTAAGAGACTTTATTGGAAACAAAGCTTCTAGCACGTGACTAATATAGCAACTAAGAGTAGGGCAAATGAATATTATGTCATATAATATTATGTCTGTTGACTATTATGTGAAATAAAATTAGGGCAAATAAAATTCGGGCAAATGGCGGTATACCAAAGAATAATTATACCAAGTTTCATTGTAATCGAACCGGTAGTTATTGCGTGATGCCTGAACAAACAGATAGACTGACAAAATTTTTTTTAATTTTTTTTTTTTGTTATTTTCAATGTACAGAATTTTCACTTCTACAGATTTATTATAAGTATAGATATATACGAGTAGATAGTGTGCGTTTCATACTCGTCCGTTCGCGCAATTTTCGTAAAAAGTGCTACAAAATTTTTGCTATTCATTTATAAATTACTAGCGGACGCCCGCTTGTAAATTATATACACAAAAACCTTTCTCGAGAACCACTCTATCCATTGTTGAAAACTGCGTCAAAATGTGTTGCGTAGTTTTAAAGGCCCAAGCTTACATACAGAATGGGTGACTTTGTTTTATAATATTAAAACCCGTTGCGATGAAATGTTGTTGAAAAGCAACAAAATCTTACGTGCCAGCTGCAGTACGTAACAGTCAATTAAAGTCCTGGGCGTGTCGGACTAAATTCATGAAATTAAATTCATTCGGTCCTGTTGGAAATAACCATTATATATGTACTGAATGGAGTCAGGCGTTACCTGGCGAAGGTCCATGATAAAACAATGGAAATTTGATGTTGAATTTTTAGATAATTGCAATGATTTCGGAATTTTTTTTTATATGATTGTGTTAAGAATTTTTTATGAATTGATTGCGAAGCTAAATAACGAGCCTTTTGGTCTAGCAAATCAAATTATACATTGTGTAGATTAGCGAAATCACTAAATTTCCATTGTTTCATTATATATGTGCCCGGTGACAACATTACGCTTGCCCCTTATTACGTGGGACTAAAATACTGGCAAATTGTGGGTGTGTAATGCACCTCTGCCTACTCCTTCGAGGATATAGGCGTGATATGTGTGTGTGATAAGTGTGCGTTTCATGCTCCTCCGTTCGCGCAATTTTCTTAAAAAATTATAAATTATCTGTCTCATTAATAGTCTCCCGTTGCGATAGCTACAGAAACTTCTAATGGTTAATTTCATTAATATAATTCGTGGTTCAATTATAATCAAATTAACCACCACACTACATATTACACGGAAATCATTGAGCTGCAACAGACTATTAATTTTCTTGGTTAAACTCCATTAGGGTTAGCTAATAGCTGTAGATCAGATTTGTAGGTATTAAAAATCAAAATATCTTTATTCATGTAGGTCACAAAGTAACACTTACGAACTTCAAAAAAGAAAATGCTTCTACATTTACATTTACCGCCAGATTCGCAAGGCAATAGATACAGCCTGTGAGGAAAGAACCTGGCAGGAAAAACTCACGGCCACTCTTTTTATTCGCCAGTAAATACAATGATTCTGTTACAACAATAAAAAGAGGGCAAGGGCAGTACGTGACCATGTGTGGACCAAGTAAACTTACAAATTATGGATAAGGGATTCACAATAAAGTCAATTAAAAAAAAAAATGAATTATTTTACAATAAACAAACCAGGGTTCGAACCAGCTACAGTCCCATTCTAGGAGGAACGTTCTGCCAATTGACCAATACCCACTACTAGTAATACATGGACAAACACATTTGTCCACTATTCCACAACTTTATATGATTTATTTTCACCGACCGGTGTTTTACTTCACTGTCTAACATATCTTCAAGCCATTCAAAAATCAATAATGCTAAAAAGTGAAACTGCTACGTGCAAATAAATCGCTACGAAACCGCTACGTGCAAATAAATCGCTACGAAACCGCTACGTGCAAATAAATCAAATTATAAAGTAGTGGAATGATGTACAGGTGTGTGTGCTCATTATCATCAGTCTTGTTTGGGCCGCGTTTTGATGCGGACGCGTGTGCTGACTAATACCTACTCGTAATAGTGTAGCGCGGCGTCAGCCGTTGCACGTATCGCGATGAGTTCGCAACTCGTCCCAAATGAGTTACTGGCGTTCCTGCAACAGAAGCTGGATGTGATGGACGAGCTGTCGGCTATCCAGATCTGTTCGTCGAGTTTCAGCCAGGAAGAGATAGCTGCCTCTAAGCGGCTACTGTACAGCGTGCTCAATAAGAGCGACCAGATGGTGTCCCGCAGGCGTGACGGGACAACAAAAAGCATACAAGACATCATCACGCTGCTTAAGGCAACCGATCCCGACGACGTGCCTACGTTTGTGGCCCAGGACTTATCGAAGCTTCCTCCGGTCACATTCGACCACGTCGACGTTACCTGCCTTTTAAAGGACATAGTGTCCTTAAAGGCGAGCTTGGCGGACGTCCAGACGAGGTTGGCAACGACCGAGGATATCGTTGTGAGTTTGCGTAAAGAACTTATTACTTTGCGCGAGTCTACAGCGGTATCTAGGTCACCACCTAACGCCAACATAAACATGCGTCGTGAAGCTGACCTCAATGCGAGTTACGCGTCAGCAGTTTTGTCGCCGTCATCGAGTGCTGAGCGCGCAATGCCCCGCACTGCACCCGCCCCCGCGGCCCCTACCTGTAAGGCCGCGCGAACCCCGCGCCCCGCTCCGCTGCCCGTACCTACAGCCCCCATGAAACGACAAAGTTTCGTCACCATCAGCGCAACGACCGCTCCACCGAAGCCACTACCACAGAAGGTACCGGATGTGGCTACTGATGGTTTCGTGACAGTGCAAAGGAAGCGCCGATCACGAACCAAAGTGAACCGTTGCGGCACTGATGCAGCACAGTCCAGCCCAGCGTTGCAGGCCGCAATACCGAGTACACCCGTGTATGTCTCCCGCCTACACTACACCACTAAGGCGGATGACATCGGACAGTACGTGCGCAAGAAGGCCAACTTCACGCCGAGAGTGCAGCTGTTGGAGGCGAGCCGTAACGTCAGTTTCCTGTCGTTCGTGGTGCGAGTGCCCAACACTAGACTGAGCCTCGTCATGGAGGAAACCTTCTGGCCACAGGGCGTGGTGTTCCGTCGCTTCCGCGGATCGCTACCACTGGTACGCAAAAAGACCGAAGTGCGATAGTGAAGTGTGTACTAACAATAGTCTTAAGATTCTATTACTAATATACATTTTGTAATATCTATATGTATTCTTAGTTTTAAGGTATTTATCTATGGGCCGTAGAATAAGTTTATACCAACTGTAACTTTTCTATTTGTTGCCTGAAATAAATAAATAAATAAAAAAATAAAATTATGTATTATTAAGTAAAGTCGCCGGCCAACATTCTGTTTCGCGGTCCGCGCGCTATAAGCCGTCAACACGCATCAAAATCTATTGCATAGTTTTAAACAACAAAACATACATAGGGATTAACAGACAGCAGAAGCGACTATGTTTTATACTACGTTATGATTAGTTATGTTATATGTATTTCGCGAATGAACACCAAACCTGACACGAAGTACAAACATTTATAATCACACCTATAACCCTGAGGTCAACAGAGGTGCATTATACAGCCACATATTATCAGTAGTATTATTCTAACGTCATATGGTACATATAGGTATACGATAGAACATTTTTTAGGCCCTTCGCTCCCGTATATCGCAGCGACGCTAGTATAATTTTGATCGCGCTGGTGTACAGTCGAAATAGATTATTTATTGATATATTACTTAACCAAAAGACGACGAAGTGAACAAAGGCGTCAGCCAATCAGCCCGTATGTCATGTCTAGTTTTGTGGAGAATTTGTAACCAACTTATTTCAAAGACTGTACCAGCACGGCCCGTGCGACACGGATAACGGAGCGGCGCTCGATGATTTTGTAGAGACAGACCCGCTCGCGTGCTCCGTCGCGCGTACACACGACGCGTGTCCCGTCACACGCGACGCGGGGCCTGGGCTGATTGGTTGTTCCCGTCGCGGGTGTCCGCTCCGCGAGCTTGATTCGTGTAATTTCAAGAGCAGCGCTGCGTGATGCCCGCGTCGCGTGCGACGGGACACGCGTCGTGTGTACGCACGACGGAGCACGTGAGCGGGTCTGTTTCTACAAAATCATTGAGCGCCGCTCCGTTGTCCGTGTCGCACGCGCCGTGCTGGTACAGTCTTTGAAATAAGTTGGTTACAAATTCTCCACACAACAGTCTAGACGTGACATATGGGTTGATTGGCTGACGCCTTTGTTCACGTCGTCGTCTTTTGGTTAAGTAATATATCAATAAATAATCCATTTCGACTGTACACCCGCGCGATCAAAATTATACTAGCGTCGCTGCGGTAAGCGGGTTAAGTGGGTGCAGGCGGGCGCACGGCGCGGACATCCGCGTCGGGCACCCGCGACGGGCACCCGCTTAACGCAGCGAAGGGCCTTAGGTTCAATTAATCTTAGAGAATTACTTAGTTATTTATTGCTTTGATTTGTGTGTTTTTGAACTTACATTCAATGATTACTAACAAAAATATTGTAGTCGCCTTGCTTCCCAAATTTCAAAAATTTATTAATTCTATAGTTTTGAATCTATATAGTCACAAAAATTTATTAGTTTGATTTAAGACAATCATTTACATAGTTTATTTTGCGATTTAAAAAATGTATTTAAATTTGTAACGTAAACGCTATAATCTGTCATGGCGCCTTGGGTGACGTTACAGGTTGCGAAACAAATCAAAATGTGTGTGACTGGCGTTGAGTTATTATTACTACGTATAGAGAAGCTATCCTGAACAAAAAACGAACGCCGTTTGCCACGAGTTACAACTAAAGTTCGTTGCAGCTATTAAACAATAAATTAGTCGTCTAATCGTAATATAAATATTCAAGCACAAGATCGCTTCTTAGTTATAGATTTATCACGACCAAAAGGTCAAAAGCGCCGAGAATTTCATGGCGCTTACGCGTTTTCTTCAACGTATTCCAAGAACATGTCGCTTGTAAGGATTATACACTATAGACTGGACACGCATAGCTTTTTACCTACGACGGAACGGAGATGGTATATGCGTTTGGGGTGAGAGGATGTTTGGGCAAATACATGTTGCCATTTTTCTCCAAAACTACTGGTGAATTTTAAACGAAAAGATTTATATTATTTTGTCTCAGTTATAAAAAGAGAAGCACTATTTGCTGATTTTAGAATAAGACAAACAGGCATATATAACCAGCCAAAAATAGAAAACGGCGGTCGATTGCATTGGATAAACGCATCACAAATATTGTTTCTACTTTAATGATAGAAAATCTATTTGAAGAAGGAAGGAAATAAGTTTGGGATTGCTTGACAAAATTAGGTCTTATTAATACTATAAGAAACAATAAATGTGTTAACTAATCAATTTACATTTTTATCCACAAATTTATCCAAGATTAATTTCCTATTTTCTAAGTTTATAATATAAAAATCCGATATGCCGATATTAACGACTGTACATCTAGTCAAAATGCATAAACTAACGAGATTTATAGATTGACCTGATAACCCAACTGACTAATTATTGATAACGAATTAAGGATTTAATGAAATTGACCAATTACAGAAACTGACCAGTTGGCGAAAATGACTAATTAACAAAACTGTCGAGTAGATAACTAACTCGAATTTTGATGCAGTTTTCAGTTATGGGTTCAGGTTTGATAACATTTATCTAAGACATGCACCATGCATGTCTTAGATAAATGTTACGATGACAACTCACCAGAGGGCGCTGCAGCGAACATTATTTGTGAAAAGCAATCTTGCCAATTTTCTCAAAAACTACAAGTCCGATTTTGATGCAGTTTTCAGATATGAGTTTGGGTTTGATTGATGAATGTTCTTAGATAGGTGTTACGGTGATAACTCACCAGGGGGCGCTGCAGCTAACATTATTTGTGACTGCCACTTTTCTCCATAACTACTAGTTCGATTTTGATGCAGTTTACAGTTATGGGTTTGAGTTAGATTGGTACATGTTTCTAGATAGATGTTACGGTGACAACTCACCAGGGGGCGCTGCAGCTAACATTATTTGTGATGAAAATCATCATTAAAAATGAATTCGTCTTATTACAACTATAACAAGTACTGTGTAGTGCCTGAATGTAATAGTACAAGTACGAGTATTAAAACTCCGAACAAATTGTTTATGCATGTGTCGATTTTGGGCATATTACTGCTATTTGCCTTGGTAAATCCTGTCTCCATGTCGATTTATATTGATATTTCATTTGAGGAACTTTTACTGAGGAAATCTGTTGTATTTGTAAGAAAACGTACGAACAATTAAATTACACAATATCACAGACACAACTTGACACAACGACGTCAGAGTTCATACATACTTACTCTGTGGTCAGAGTGAAAGCTGTGACGTCATATTTTCTGATTGGTGTTTGATGTGACGTGACTGAATGCCTAATTTTTCCAAACTTATTTTCTAAAAATAATAGTAATCTTTATTCTGTGTACCAATTTATATTACGTTTTGTTATCTTATCATTGGAAATAGTCATTAGAAAAATACATCAATCCGATGTATTCTTAGTGGACACAAGCCTATTACTTTATTTGTCGTCTTAACGCCTTGAGATCTATATTGATAATTAATTTAATTAACTTACTACATAAATTAAATAAAAAAATATTGCAACAATTGTCGAGCAACTAAGTAGAGCAACATTCACAGAGTACGCGTCTACGACTTAGTTCAGTGCGAGCCGTAGCGCACTACGCACGTAGCAACCGCGTAGACCTAATCTGCTACTTTCGCGAGTTCATTTCAAAAGTTTGCGAAATTGCGAAAGTTATTTCATAATTTAATAATTACTAATATAATATTGTGACTCTGTAGTAGTGTAGTGAACTGTAATGTATAATTGTTAAATATTTTTTTTTTTATATATGTAATTAATTAATTTTAATAGTGAAATACATATAGTTTTTTAAAATGGTAGAGTATGTAGGATTGTTAGGTCGTAACGAGACAAATTTGGAGATGATACAGCGATGTACGAATGTGTCGAGGTTCGAGTGCAGTGAGGATGAGATGCTGTGGGTGGTGATGGGTCCCCGACGGCTGCCGTTGCCGAAGATCGTGCCGTTGTCGCTGGTGCTGTTGTTGATCTTTGCTACGGGCGCGGCCGGCAATGTGTGCGTGTGCGTGGTGATAGTCACGCACCGTGCTATGCACACGGCAACTAATTACTACCTGTTTAGTCTCGCTGTCAGCGATCTACTGCTGTTGCTATTTGGTTAGTAATAAATATTTGATTTCGTTACTATGTAATAAATAAATTGACGTGACGTAAATTGACTGAGGGGCTCGTGGTCTAGTGGTAACCGACAATGTTAACACATTGCAAAGGTTAAGCAACATCGACTCAGGCCAGTCTTAGGATGGGTGACCATTTCTTAAGACACTGAGACCCCTCCGTGCCTCGGAGAGCACATTAAGCCGTCGGTCCCGGTCGTCATACGAACATCTATGGCAGTCGTTAGGGGTAGTTGGAGCCCTAAATCAAAAATCCGACCGGTCTAACTATAGAACTTCGATATCGCCCATGGGTTGTGAAGGTCAGATGGCAGTCGCTTCACGGAAAATATCGAAGTTCAGCCGAATCGCAGTTAGACTGGAAATCCGACCCCAACTGAGTTGGGAAAAGGCTCGGTGAATGATGTAATAAATAAATTGACGTATCTAACTATCTACTTTCGTTCGTTTGTCTCGTTAAAACTCGCGAACGGCGGGACAAATAGTCTTAAAATATTCGTAAAATATCAGGAAAGTTTTTAAAAGGTTTAATAGGTGGTACGAAGTCCGCAGGGACTAGTGAGTAAATTAAAAAAAAATAAACCTATACAAAAAATGCTATAAGGTTGAATTAACCAACCATCACCAGTAAGACCAATAAAAGTTTAATGACTTACGGACTATGAGGGTATTACTTCTACCACTTAATCCTTAAGGGGTATCCACACTGTTGTAAATAAGCTCGCCACATTGGTCTTCACAAAGCTCCACAAGCTTTCCACCAAGGCTTCAAATGTGGAAAGCTTTTTTGGAAATTCTCACACAACGTCTCTGGCCCAAACTAAGCTATAAGCTTAGTTGACTTATATATTTCTAAATACATACATAATACACCCTCTCTCACACTCTGAAACAAACATTTAAATATCACACAATATACAACATTCAAAAATCAAATATTTGATTCGACCCGGGAATCGAACTCTGGAGTTGAAAGCCGATGCACTAGCGACCACGCCACCGAATCGATTGTTTACATCCTTTTAATCTTGAGGGGTGAAAGATACAACTGTACGTGTGTGTGAATTTATTTTCACAGTCTTTTAATGCCCTTTTTATCAGGCCTAAAGTATTTTACAACCTAATGTAGGTATCACTGTGAATAGATCTCTTTGTGTTTTCCCCATCGCCATTTTAAGATCACAGTCGAAAATAGATTGAATTCGTGCATTCTAATGCATTCACATCCATTGATTTCACTCGAATATAAAACACGTCAAAAAATGACACAAGAGTCGACTTCAAGTGACCGAGATGGGACTAATTAACTGTCGGAATGGGACCAAATTAATATGGGACCACTTGGAAAATAGTAGGTTCCTCCTTTTTCAACCGACTTCCAACAAAGGAGGAGGATGTTTTTGATTTGATTTTTTTAAATGAAGGCTACTACTTTCCAAGTCGTACTCATTGGAACTTGGTCCCATTCCGACAATTATTTGGTCCCATTTCAGTAATTTGAAGTCGGTTGATGTGTAAATTTTTGACGTGTACTTTATTATAAGTTGGTTAAAAAGATTTAGATACTGCATCGGTGGCGCGAGACTGGTACCCCAGAGGTCTCGGGTTCGATTCCCGTCGGGTCTAATATTTATACGATCTGCTAATATTTGTTTCAGAGTTTGGGTGTTTAAGTATATTTACAAATACTTACCTGAGTAATAAATAATAATAATATATATTTTTGGGCATTCTAACACATCTAGTCTAAATTAAGCTAATAGAATCTTGTGCTATGGGATCTAGACGACCGCTAGTAGTAGGTATCGTATGTTGTATCAGTTCTATAGTTGTGGCAAAAGTCCAAGCTCTGCTTAGTCTGAGGTAAGATGGCGTTGTGTACAATTGCCACAATAACATATTAATTTATTTTATACCAGTGCCCACGACTTTGTCGATGACAAATTATAGGTATTGCTTTGAATAAAAAAAAAAAATTTTTTGTTTTCATTTGAAGGTGCTTGCGACCTCATTAAGTATATTGTAAACTTGTATTGGCTGATTACAAATCTGAGAATTTGAATATTATAGAATACTAGCTGTCCCGGCGAACTTCGTAACGCATTTTTTTTTTCATAAGAACCTTCTCCTGATAATAACAAACTCAACAAAAAAAACAATTAGCGAAATCGGTCCAGCCGTTCACGCGTGATGTCGTGACCAGAAAAATAAAGATTCATTTTTATGAATATAGATGAATATAGATAAACTCAAATAAACAAATTGAAAACAGAGATGTCAATCGGACAAGGGCCGAGGTGGCGGAAAGACCTAATGGAAAGAATTGTAAAATGAATTGATTGTGAAATATACGAGTATTTAGATACGGGGAAAAGAAGAGTTTGATTCCAGTAGTTACGATCCTGCGTACGTGCTATCTGTGCACCACGCGACTTGTATAATAAAACCTTCCCCGAGAACCACTCTATCCGTTAGCGAAAGCAGCAAGAAAATTGGTGCTGTAGTTTTAAAGTTAATCGCGAACAAAGACAGACACACGCTGCGGAGGACTTTGTTTTATCCCTTTATAAGGCATAAGGATCAAAAGAGAAAAAATAAAACGTCAATGCATTTGGCATGTATTTTTTACCTTAATTAAAGATACAGTCTTAGGAAATCAGCCAGTTTGCCGACCACCACCAAAAAAATATTTTACCAATCAATAACCACGAAATTTTATTTTATTTTAATAAATGTCGATGAAAATCTGTTATGGTAAAAATACTCACACACACATATATCACGCCTATACACCCGAAGGGGTAGGTTGATGATGATGTCCAAAATGGCCGAATGAATTTAATAAAAAGTAGCAGCTATATTGTAATTTTGAAAAACATTTATTGAAACCCGTTGCCTTGCGATGAATTGAAGAAAGGCAACAAAATCAAAGTCCTGGGCGTCTTGGACTATTCATGTGCTCCCAATGCCCTATAAAGGATCATAATATGTAGTGATATACTACTAATATACTTAGTAAGGTCCTTAAATATTCTATTATCGCGTTTTTCAGCGAATCACAACTAGAGTTGGAATCGGATTAGAACTGAATGCCTACTGGCGTTTCGCACGAATCACCCGCACGAATCCAATGCATAGGTATTATACACTAATCTCTAAAAGCTGCTTGTTGGAAAGTCGAACTATGTGTTGTGTTGCGTCAAACATGCTTAGTAACACATTCTGGCTTAGTTTGATCCGCTAGTTATTTAATTATTTTGAAACTTATTTAAAATTAATTAAGCGAAGCTCCCACGGAGCAGGTTAAATGTAAAATGTTCGGATGTTCGTTTCTCAGCAACCTCTTGACGGATAATTAAATTTTTTTCACCTAAATTAATAGCTGATTTCAATTAAGGTCGTGACGAAGCTCAAATATTCAATTTAAATACAAAAAAAAAAAAACGCTTCGCTCAATACGAAGCCGCGCACTGTTTACAGCAGCGTAGCTTTACCTAGTTTTTTTAACAATTACAATATACATAATAAGATATCAAAATACTATTTACACTTACTTACTTAATATTTATTTATTTTTAAAACCTACAAACAATCACACCTAATTCTTTTCCTTTCAAGGTGTAGGTAGGCACTTTTCGCCAAGAAAAGCAAATATAAAAAACAGGCCAAGTGTGTGTCGGGCCACGCATAGAATAGGGTTCCGTAGTCACTCATAATAACCTCTACAACTCCTGAACTAACTGAGTTATCAGATCCGTTATAGTTTTCCTTGAAAGTTCGTTACATGGACTAGCATCACAAATATTTTCAAGGGAGGACGCTCTGTTTTACCAAAAAAATTTGCTATAAAGTTCTTCGTTTGCGAGACAGAAATACATCATCTGTGAAATAGTTTTAACGTTCTAACTACGAGTATCACAGTTTATAAAATACGGCCTCCGGACAGACGGACGGACAGCAAAGTGTCAGTAATAGGGTTCCCGTTTTAATCTTTGGGTACGGAACCCTAAAAATAAGTAAGTAGTTTACTTTTTCTTAAGGATATTCTTAATCCGGTCTTTTGCGGACCATAAGCCGCCTAATATATTGTCATAGCGCTGTTCACAATTGTAACTGAAGTAAAAGAAAAAGTTAATTATCTCTTCTCCAATAAGATTAAGTTACTGTTAAGCTCCATTAAGCTGGATAATGGATTGCAATTAGTCCCTTAAGTGTTACAAGTGGTATTATAGTAAGATAGAACAACAACCGTATAGATAGATAAATAGACAATCGGGACCGACGCGGGCTTAACGTGCTCTCCGAGGCACGGAGGGGTCTCAGTGTCTTAAGAAATGGCCACCCATCCTAAGACCGGCCTGACTAGATGTTGCTTAACCTTTGCAATGTGTTGACATTGTCGGTTACCACTAGACCACGAGCCCCTATATAATAGCCTTGTATAATAGATAATCAGATAATAGATGCACCCAGCCGGCACCGATTTTTCCTCCCTATAACGTCAGCTGTAGTTCTCTACATACATTGACAATTTCCGTATTAGAGGAACGTACAGTAGTTTGATTCTCGTAAATTGTCAGAAGACAAACTACATTCTCAAGTTTGTAGAACTGTTAACTCAAACTGTAACAAGTTCGAAGTTTCGTTCGTTTTCAAGTTGTTAGTTTCACTTATTTATATTATTGTAGTATGTGTGTATAAAGGGGCCTTAATATCATCTCCGGCGACCAAGGCACCTGCTGACAGAAGTCCAAGGGTCTGGAAAATCAAATCCCACCATTCAAAAGGTCGCGATGAAAATAATGATTGTAAATTACAGACTCTTGTGCCAAGTTTCGTGGAGATCGGATAAATTATATGGCCGCTAGCTCAAAATACACAGACAGACAGACAGACGGAAGCTAAATTGTCCATTATGCTCTCGAAATGTAGACGCATTCGCTCGCTCGCATTATTAATTTAAAAAAAAAAATTATTTACATGTCACATTTTCCCTGAATAGCATAGACTATATTTAATAGGCAGACAGACATACAAACGTTATACTTACACTTTGCCTGTAATTATGTCAGTCCCACGTAATCACCGACGCGGGATATAACCCTACCCCAATGACGCGGGATTCTCATCGCGACCAAACCCCCGAAGAGGCCTCACAGGTGGCCAAAGTCAGCCGGATGCCACTGGAAATATCTTCTGTTGCATCCCAGAGACTCAAAGGACGTATGAGCGGCCGCGCTTGCATCTAGCTTGACTTTAAGAAAAGGTCTCACGTAATAGGGGCAAGCCTATTGCCGTCACCGGGTACTTAGGTAGTATAGAACATACATACTTTGTAATTCCAACCAAAATTCCACCAGCCAGGACAGATGTTACATACCACTAAATACAATCTCTGGAGTCCTATCATATATTATTAGGTACCCACTAAACATACTACTTTACAGTCGAGACGAATTACTAGACCTATTATAATTATCTAGATGAAATGAGCAATGATTATGTTATTTTTGCGAAAATAATGCTATTATATTTTGAAAAGTTTTAACATCTTACTTACCATTACTTTAGATCAGCAATGTCAAGTTTCACATACTTACTTAACGTCTGTGTGTCTTGTATGCTGGAATTCAAATTTCGTCGGTAAGTTAAGTGAAACCCTGCGGTTAGAACCTCTCTTAACTTCTAAGTAATACACATTATCTTACATTAACTTGAGCGCTTCCATTAAACGGGCTGGAGTAAAAGTCGATTCGTAGCAAAGTAGTATGTTTTGAGGCTTATTAATTAAAAGCAATACAAATACAGTAACAAGCTCGTGAGTATGTAGTAACCGATTAAGTTAATACATTGCAAAGGTTAAGCAACAGTAATCAGGTCGGTCTTAGGATGGGTGACCATTTCTTTACCCTACCCCCTTATGTACTGGATAAACTGATATAATCACTTAAAATATTTTTTGTATATACGTAGGAAACATCCAGACTTCGGTACTACTCTGTAATTTAAAATTCCAACATACAGGACAGATGATACATAACACAAAATACACCTGTAACATTATTTAACTCAATATTTTTTAAGGTCCACAGAGTCTAACGTCCACGGCTACGAGTATATCAAAAATTATTTTTATTTGCGAAAGCGAAAA
Organism: Nudaria mundana; assembly: GCA_963556515.1. Taxonomy (NCBI): domain Eukaryota; kingdom Metazoa; phylum Arthropoda; class Insecta; order Lepidoptera; family Erebidae; genus Nudaria; species Nudaria mundana. Next base: position 711,119 of record OY748302.1, read on the forward strand.
ATAATTTGTTTTCGGGCGTGATACTTTGGAATAACATAGAACAAACCTAGAACAATCCAGAACAACGGCCAAAAACGCGATATCTTAAAAGTGAGATATCTCAAAAATCTCTATAATGTTTTGGAACAAAGTAGAACAAACCTACGACATCCCAGAACAACCTTCAATTTTTTTTGTAATTGAAAAGTGTGGTGCCAACTTCTCGGACGTCCACACAATTCCTCATCGCACCATGCAATCATTCCGATGTAATATCAAGAAACCAAAAAAAAAACAATTCTTTCATTATTCTTTCGACCCGGTCGAACGAAACTGATATTCGACCAACGTAATCTATAAAATGGTCCTCTACGGGGTTGAAATAAACCCACAGTTATCTTTTATGTCGAGTGAAATATCGACACCGTTGTTATAACGACTCGAGATAAAGTTGTATAGAAAACTGTCAGTGGCTTATAGACTTAGAACCCCGAGCTCCGTAAAGTACGACCAGCCATTTGTAATGTTATATCGGACTCGCGCACAAAAAAAATCCGCACCGAAAAGGCAAAAAACTATTGCAACAAACTTGAACGTCTGCAGAATTTGGGAATCCGTTTCATCTATGGCCTTCGTAAATATGACCACTTTTCTGAATTCAGGCATAGACTGGGGTGGCTCCCGATTCGGCAGCGTCAAGCGCACATTATGTCTCTTTTCTATACTATCCTTCACATTCCTAGTTCTCCTGGCTATCTCCGTGAGCGCTCTGAGTGCCTCTGACAAAAAATCTGGTGCCTAGAGACAAAGCATGTCGTGTTTCCTCATCTCTTCTCCTTCGAACTCCTGTACATAGCTCTAGCTGCTATGATGACTCCTTCACAGTCCAGGCTGTCAGATTGTGGAACTCGCTGCCACATGACATTCGTGCAAGTCCATCATTGGCAATGTTTAAGTCTTATTCTTATTTATCTAATGTTGTATTGCTTGGTACTGTAATTGTATGTATTTATTTAGTTATCTATTACTTTATTAATAATAAATTTATTTCTTACTTGTTGTTAAACACACTCCTTCTCTACGATAATCATCCTTATCCTCTAAACCTCTAAGGTCTACTGGTAGAAAAGTCATCTTTTTGACTTAAGCACGCCTTTGTGCATATGGTTTTTAATTTAATTGAATAAGTTTATAATTACCAACTTATGTATATATTTTAATGTACAATAAAGAATAAAAAAATTACGTTTGTTGTATCTTGTATTTTGTTGCTATAGAGACAACCTAGAAATATATCATCTGTAAAATTTTCAACTTTTTAACTATCACGGTTCATGAGACAGCTCAAGACAGACGGACGGATGTACGGACAGCGAAGTCTTAGTAATAAGGTTCCCGTTTTACTCTTTGGGCACGGAACTCTAAAAACTGTAGAAAACAGTATCCTACTTTCTAAACTTTTGTTTTAAATTGAATTGTAATTGTTTTTGCTAGGTATTGAGAGAGTAACACGCTACAACGTTGAGCCAAATACCATTTTTACAGTTCGCGAACTTTTGATTCAATAATTCACTTAAGACTTTTAGTCCCTGTTAGAAATAATAATTCACGAATTAGTCCAATTCACCAATTAAAATATAAATTTCACCTAGGTATACCATTATTGAGCGGAGCGAAACGGAGCTCAATCATAGCCGACAAGTGTAAATCGTTTGTGTGTCTACTCCTCCGAAACGACTGACCGATTTTGACCAAATTTGGCATGCTGGTCGACATCATACCCGGGAGTGCATATATCTGAAATCATGAAAATAGAGCTGACCACGGAGGAATAATCACCGAAAATGTCCTGGACATCACCGAAAAACCAGATGATTAAATGGTTGCCATTGAAACACGTGTCTTAATAGATTTTTTTTCATACGATTAATTAATTTAAGTGTTCGATTGTGATTCTGATATGTAATAAAAACATTTGCTCCGCTCAACATTTGCAATTAGCAGCATGCATGTTTGGTTGAATGCGCTAATCTCAGGAACTACTAGTACGATTTAAAAAATATTTTTTGTGTTAAATAGTCCATTTAGGAAGGCTGTATGCTATATAAGATCACGCTACGATAGGAGCAGAACAATTCTCAAAATGTTGAAAAAAAAAAACATGGACGCAAAAGACGACGTATAGACTGTTAGCCTATTAACACTTAATGGGATATTTTATAAAAACTACTATAATTGGACCTTGTTAATGCTGTGCGACCTTTGGAGGAAACTTATACCCAGCAATCCACCTGGAATTATGATGACGTTGGAATGTTTTATGTTCGCTGGAGCCTCATCTGGTAATCGGCAGGTACGATCTTGTAGGGACTTAAGTACATTTAAGATCCCGATAAGATCGCAAATGGTATTAACCACTGTTTTCTACGAAATTTCTATTTTTGGTGTAGATACTTACAGCAAAGAGAAATTATCTTATCTTATATCAATTGCAAAGGGTAACCAAGTGCGCAATCATCCAAAAGTAATCTAATTCACACGGGATCCATCGGGATATTTTTGCAAACGTGTCAGAAGGTATGGTCCAAATTGGCTTTGATTCCTCCGAGAAATCAGCAGTACCAACCTTTATAAAAATAAAAATACGTGTGATATTCGCGGTCTCGTACGTAACCCAACCTTTATAAAAATATATGCGGTCTGATATTCGCAGTCTCGTTACGTATTGAGAGTTGTTTTTACTGTCAAACGAAATAAATCTGTCAGGACTATATAAATGCCTTATTTGTAGAATTAGCGTCAGGGATTCGGTGGAGCTCTGAGTTCAAAGTTATTTCGTGCCGTGTTGTTTATGAGTTAGCTTATAAATGAAATTAAATATACGTTTCAAATAATATCGACTGCTTCGGTGGCGTGGTCAGTAGTGCAATGACTTTCGAGTCTCGGGTTCGATTCCCGGGTCGAATCCAATATTTGTGTGATCCACAAATGTTTGTTTCGGAATTTGGGTATTTTCTATGTATGTTATGTATGTAGATTTTGTTGCCTTTCATCAACATTTCATCGCAAGGCAACGGGTTTCAATTTTTTTTGAAAATTTCAATATAGCTGCTACTTTTTATAATAATAAATGTAATATAAATGTGCCCGGTGACAGTAATAGGCTTGCCCCCTATTACGTGGGACTAAAAACACTGGTAAATTGTGGGTGTGTAATGCACCTCTGCCTACTCCTTCGAGGATATAGGCGTGATATGTGTGTGTGTGTGTGTTATGTATGTATTTAGAAATATATAAGTATGTTTATCAGTTGTCTAGATTTCATAGAACAAGCTTTTAGCTAAGTTTGGGCTAGACGACGCGACGACGACGACGTTGTGTGAGCATGTTTCTAGTATTTATTATTTATTTATTTAGTTTATTAAATAAGGTAATTTTTTCTATTACTTCTAAAGTTACAATTACTGTCAGATTAGCAAAACAATAGGTAGCGTCTGAGAGAAAGAACAATAAAACTCACTAGCTACCTACACTCGCGAGCTAGCATTAATTTATACATAGTTGTCAAAGCAAAAAACAAGTACAGTCAGCGTCTAATAGTTAGTAACAGTCAAGGTACTCTTATCTATAGGCGCAACCAAATAGTCAATGTTACAAACAAAGTTTCCTTATTGTTGACAACGATATAGTCGCTTCAAAGGGCGAGACCTTTAAAGTGTCACATAGATAGGTTCAGTCAAAGTGTTTAAAAATATCGTAACATGCTAAATGAGACATCAAATGCGCACGCATACTTGTCTCTTTCATTTCGAACGTGACGTCATAGACTGGTTTTTGTTTATACTCGTAACAGTTGTAAATAATGGTATAAAAGTAACTATGTTACGTCTGTCGTTCAATTCAGAGGCACTAATTTAGACATTATACAAATATCTTGAGAGTCACCATTAAAACGCAAAACTCTTTTTATTGTAGTTCGACCTTTGTACGAATGGTGTCATAAAAAAATAAGTTGAATTTGCATAGATTTATTGAGTTAAAAGTAGATTTACATTCTTTGAAGTCGGTTAGTGCAGTTTTACTGCGAAATAAGTAATTAAAATCGTGTATAGCCTCCATCTGCTAGAATTACATCGGTGCCATTCATTCTTCCTCCAACCTCCACTAGCTCTTCTGGTCCGCTTTGAGTCATCCATCCCCAAAATCCTAAGGTGATTCGGCCACTGCGGTTATTAGGTAGGACATTTCTTTCATCATATCTTGTGTTCAATGTCCGGTATAGAGATAAGCGTCTCTGGGCAGAAGAACAAAAAACTTTTACATCTACAAAGATCAGATTATCAAAATTAAAATTTAAAAAAATTCGTGCGAACTGTAAACGCTGCGCTTTATGCCTCGGTGTTAATATAGGTTCTTTAGTAGGAATAAGATGGCGTAACCCATGTTCGCGCAGACGTCGTCTTATTGTGCTCTGTGATATGTCAAAATTCACCGACATGCTCCTGGAGTTTATAAATCGATTGCTAACAGCTCGCTGCACTATGTTTCTATCTTCATCTGTATTTGTTTGACGTGGACGACCAAACGAAGCATGGTTCCGCGAAGCACCTTCACTTTGCCATCTCTCTATCCAACGGTATACTGTGTTTCTCTAAATAAAATAACAGAATATATGTCAGTTATGTATGAATAAAAATTAGTAAGATTCAGCAAGATCGGTAACTGATCTAATTCTAATGTGAAACTTACGGATATTCCCAGTTCATTTGAAATATCTGTTATGGAGACACCTTCCTCTCTCAAATATATTATTCGATGTTTTTTAGTGTCGCTAATACGATTGGTTCAATAATAGTATTATTATTTCTAGTTGGTTTTATTGCACTTGACATTAATATGACTTATAATATAATACTAGACTATATTGTCTAAAGAGGTTTTTATCGAGGGAAACCGTTTAAGTTTTAGTTGGTTGGTTTATGGTTTATTTCCATAACAATATAAGCTGTGATCCTTTATTTACAACTGTTATAAACAAAAACCAGTCTACGACGTCATATTCGAAATGAAAGAGACAAGTATGCGTGCGCATTTGATGTCTCATTTAGCATGTTACGATATTTTTAAACACTTTGACTGAACCTATCTATGTGACACTTTAAACGTCTCGCCCTTTGGAGCGACTACATTGTTGTCAACAATAAGGAAACTTTGTTTGTACCGATATCATTGACTATTTGGTTGCGCCTATAGATTAGAGTACCTTGACTGTAACTAACTATTAGACGCTGACTATACCACGATAACTTTTTTCTTATATCTGAATTTGAAGAACCAAAGCCTATAATTGCATCTATGTTGCCTTGAACTGAATTTAATTTATCTGTTAAAAATGCAACAAAATCCGATCATCAGATCCTGGTTTCCTTATAATGAGACCTCCTTGTAAAAATATCTAATTACCAAAAAAATAAAAAATAAAAATCGGTTCATAAACGACGAAGTTATCCGCGAACAAACATAAGTAAAAAAAATATACGGTCGAATTGAGAAACCTCTTTTTTTTAAGTCGATATAATGTAAAACCGATTTCATATTCCTTCATCGTAAATAATATCATAAAATAAATTTTCAATAAGTTTGGTATTAATTCCTTTCATTTTGAATATGAATGAGGCGTTTTATTGCCACAGAAGCTTTACAACATCACCTGACTTGTAAATTGGGTTCTCTTCAATGGCTAAGGAGGAATCAAACTCTTTCGGACGTCTTCAGTTTTTAAAAAAAGTTCAATTTCATCTTCAATTACTTTCAAAAAATTAATTTCGTGTCGGACTCGCTCATGATGGGTTCTGTACCATTATTAAATTCTGTTTTTGTGTCGGTACTCATTTGTTGTTATAGCACCAACAGAAATATATCATCTGTGAAAATTTCTACTATCTAATTACCACGGTTCATGAGACTGTGGTGACATATGGACAGCGACGTCTTAGTAATATCACAGATAGGGCTCCGTTTTGGCCGGGCGCCACTGAGGACGCCGGGCGCCAATGTAAATCGCCGGGCGCCACTGGAAATCGTCGAGCGCCACTGGAAATACCTTCTGGTGTGTACCAGAGACGCGCGGCAACGGAGGTAGGAGCGGCCGCGGCCTTAGGTAGGAGAATAAAAAAAAAGTGTGTGTGTCAGCTCCGACGCACGACTGGAGTTTACTCCTTAAGTACGAGTATCTAACCATAACAAATTAGAAAGTTGCGCACTAGAGGTAAGAGTAAACTCCAAAAAGGGCTCTGTTTTACCCTTTATGTGCGGACTCCCCGTCTTAGCTGCTATTATTTCTTTTAAAAATAAAAACTTTATTTAATCCTGCTAAACTATTCCACGCGAGAATAGCCTTTAACTGAGTTAGTAATTGATACATAGTATAATAAAAACTTCAAGTAAGCAGTTTGCTTAATAAATGGATAAACGGTCCGTAATAACAACACTACTAATCAAATTAGATTACTTGTGTAACAACACTACTAATGTTACGGATCGTTTATCCATTGAATTGGTAAAGGGGACCAACCGACTATAATAATAGCCAAGTCGTATCGTGCCACAATGTTGTGCTTACTGATATACTCGTATTAGGAAATTCCAACATTACTGTTTGGAGCCCGCTACTTCAGTTACGCATTATATTATAAGGTTTCAATTTGTTAGAATATGGTATATTTCAGATGTATGATAGGCTGTATGTTGATATGCCTTAGCCACTATTTTTACGAGTAGTTACATGGGGCACACTAAAAGTTTTGCACTTCTAGCTAATCGAAACTATTTGAATTTCGAATGTTATATTTTTTTTAAACGTTGCAACCTTCTTAGTAATAAAAAAAACAATTAGCGGGAAATCATTTGTCAATTGTTTTGTTGTGTTAGTTATGAGTTCAGGTTTGATTGGTGTATGTTCTTAGATAAATGTTACGATGACAACTCACTGGGGGCGCTGCAGCGAACATTATTTGTGACAAGCAATGTTGCCAATTTTCTCAAAAACTAGTACCTAGTCCGATTTTGATGCAGTTTTCAGTTATGGGTTTGAGTTAGATTGGTACAGGTTTCTAGATAGATGTTAGGGTGGCATAACTCATCAGGGGGCGCTACAGCTAACATTATTTGTGATGAAAATCAATTTTGATGCGGCTTTTTTTAGGAATGGATATTGAAAAAACCCACGATTATTAAAAAGCAATTGAAAAAAGGATAAAATAATTTAAAAACCTCCAAAAAGTTAAAAATAAATTGTGTTGGTTAGCCCTTTAACTTTGATATAGGTGCCTAGCAATCTTTTGATTCAAGTGTTGTCTCGAAATGCACATCGAAATAATGCGCCAAAACTGCGTTTTGTTCAATCTACTTTTGTTAGATTTATAACAATTTAACTTTAAAATTAACAAAAAATCGTAAATTAATAAAAACGTACGAACAATTAAATTACACAGACACAACTTGAACAAGAAGTCAGCTCTTCATACATATTTACTCTATGGTGTGAGAGCGCAACGTGTGACGTCATATTTTCGGATTGGTGTTTGATATCACGTGACTGAATGCCTAATTTATCCAAACTTATTTTCTAAAAATAATAGTAATCTTTATTCTGTCTACTAATTTATATTACTTTTTGTTGTCTATTCATTGAAAATAGTCGTAAGAAACATACACCAATCCGATTTATTCTTAGTGGACACAAGCCTATAGTATGTATGATTCATCAATTAAGTCTATTAATTGCAGCGATAAGAGGCACAGGTTATTGGAGCATTACCCGGATATAACCAGGCCGGTATCTTATAAGGAGATACCTAAACATTCTGTGTGTCATTATATAGAAACCACAGGACCACCGGTATACGCGAAAGCTAGACCTCTACCTCCAGACCGATATAAAAAGGTCAAAGAGGAGTTTCGGTTAATGGCCGAATTAGGTATTTGTCTAAGTCTCCTTAGGCAAGCCCGATACACGTGGTACCCAAGAAAGACGGGGGAATTAGAGTATGTGGAGATTATAGGCGGTTAAACGCGGTTACCAAACCGGACCGCTATCCTATACCACGTTTACAGGATTTTAAGTATGTATTAGCGGGAAAAAAGACTATTTTCACGCGGTTAGACTTAAACCGTGCCTACTATTTCATACCGGTGGCCCCGGAGGACATTGAAAAGACCGCTGTCATCACAAACTTTGGTCTTTGGGAATTTACACGAGTTTGCTTTGGTTTAAGGTCAGCAGGTCAGTCGTTTCAAAGGTTTATGGACACAGTAGTTCTGCAGGGACTCGATTTTCTATTTAATTATATAGATGACGTCATAATCGCAAGCGAAAGCGAATCATTGCACATAGAACATTTAAATACAGTGTTCCAGAGGTTCAATGAATACGGTTTGACTCTTAATTTGTCTAAATGTGTTTTTGGTGTGCCTAAACTTGACTTTTTAGTTCGTCCGTTGGTAAAAAAGGTGCAATCTGTCTTAAATTTTCCGAAGCCAGAGAACGTAGAGCAACTACGTCGATTTCTAGGTATGGTTAATTTTTATCGTTCGCATATTCCAAACGCAGTAGAGTCTCAGGGCGAGTTAAATAAATACCTGGTTAGTTCTAAGAAACGCGATAAGCCTCCTATACAATGGACAGATAAGGCGAACTCGGCATTTGAGAAGTGTAAGGAAAGCTTACAAAGCGCCGCTACACTTTCTTACCCTTTGCCAGACAGCAATCTAGCCCTTATGACCGATGCCTCAAATACTAGCCTAGGCGCTGTTTTACAGCAAAAGAATGACAATAGTTGGCAACCGCTAGGATATTTTTCTAAAAAGTTAACAGGCGCGGAAAAGAATTATTCCACATACGATCGCGAGTTGTTAGCGATATATACGGCCGTCAGACATTTTAGATATTTAATAGAGGGTCCTGTATTAACCATTTTTACAGACCACAAGCCTTTACAATACGCGTTTACAAAGATAAAAGTGATAAAGAAAGTCCCAGGCGAATACGCCAACTTTCTTTTATCAGTGAATTTTGTACAAACATACGCCACATAAAAGGTAGCCATAACACGGTGGCGGATGCACTTTCTAGAATCGAAGCGATAAGCTGTCCCACGTTACTCGATTATGCAGAATTAGCTGACAAGCAGAGCACTGACGAGTATCAAAGTCGAGCGTTGCAAGTATCAGATAACAGTTTGCAATTCAAGCAAATATGCTTACCGGACAGCAACAAGCATATTTATTGCGAAATTTCTACGAATAGAAATAGACCTTATTTAACAAAAGAGTTTAGGGAAATAGCTTTTCAATCGGTACATGGCATTAGTCATCCCGGTATTAAGACTACTAAACACTTAATAAAACGAAAATATTTTTGGCCGGATATGTATAGGGACATTGCCAAATGGGCAAGATCTTGTATGCCGTATCAGCGTGTAAAAGTTACTAGGCATACGGTTTCCGGTGTAGGAGAGTTCGAAAAAGCTGAACGTTTTCAACATCTATACATTGGTATTGTAGGACCGTTACCTACCTCAGCCGACGGGTATAGATACTGCGTTACGATGATTGATCGTTGCACCGGGTGGCCCGAAGCTTACCCAGTTCAGAATATTAACGCCGAGACAGTGGCAAGGGTAGTATTTTAAGGCTGGATATCTCGTTTTGGTTGTCCTTCGAAGCTTACGAGTGACCAGGGCAGGCAATTCGAAAGCGATTTATTTACGAAATTGATGAAATTTTTGGGCATACATAAAATTAGAACAACCCCTTATCATCCCCAAAGCAACGCCAAAATTGAACGATGGAGGACTAAAAGTGGTTCCTATGGCTCGTTTAGAAGGCAATAATAGTAACTGGGTGGATGAGTTATCCACCGTATTGCTAGGTTTACGTAGCGCTACTAGAAGCGATAGTGGTGTGAGCGCAGCTGAATTAACGTACGGTACAACAATTCGGTTACCAGGAGATTTTTATGATAACGCGAATATAACAGAGTCCGATTCGGAATATTTACAGAAGTTGAGAGATACCATCAGTTCATCAAACCTATACCCAAATACCATAGCAATTCACGTTCCATTTTTGTGCCTAACGATTTAAAATCTTGCAAGAGTGTATTCGTAAGGAACGATACTATGTGTAAATCTCTACAACCACCATACGAAGGTCCGTATATAGTTATCGACCGGAAAGATAAATATTTCAAAATAAAAATAGGGAATAGGGAAACTTCTGTGTCTATAGATCGGTTGAAACCTGCTTACACCATAAGGACAGAACTTTTAAACGATGATCCTAATCCTGTATTACATTGTAACAGCGAGCTTAGTTTGGATAAGCCAGACACTTCCAACAATGTTTTACCTCATAAAACTACTCGAAGTGGTCGAGTTATCAGAACACCGCTTCGTTTTGCCTAAACAGCAACAGTCCTAATGTAATGTTGAAACATGTGAACTAAGTATGTCATGTTAAATCTATTTTATTTTTGTCAATTTGTCATTTTATTATTTTGTACGATTATGTTAAAATTACTATTTTAGGTCATATTTGACTTTGTGAGTAAGTATAAATAAGATTTTTATACACCTTTAAACTTAAACTATCAATATAAATGTATGTAATTTTCACTGTACTGTTATTTAAACTTTATACGAGTTTCACTATTCACCTACCTAACTATTATTAATTTGTTTTTGTTTTAAATTTTGCAATATTTTTTGTAATGGGTTACAATCAGAGTAAACCCCAGCAATCAAACGTGGCCATTGCGCAATCAGTAAACAACGATGTTATTGATCAAAAAGTACATTTTTGGAAATTATCTTAATTGTAATTGCCACAGCACTAAGCCTGGTGTTATACCTTATTCGAAACCGCATTAAAAAACGAGTGCGCAACTGGTTTGTTAAAGAAGCAGCAAAGGTGAGATGTTCTCCACCAGTGGTGAAGGTCCACACGGTCCAACCACCCAACCAACCTGTAAATGCCACAGATGTCGTGTATTAATGTAATTTATAATAATAGCATGTACGGAACCATTTTTGTGATAGTGTATAGTGTCGTAAAGTGTTACGCGTAGTTATAAGCATAATTTTTGTGTTAGTTATTAAGCTAAATACTTACAAATTTTTTTTGTGAGGGGGGGGGGGCTACTGTAGGGACGCAAATGTACTTACGTTGCATACGGGGAAATGATGAAGTGTAAGTATATACCTGTATGTAATGTGTCTATGTGCGGCTGCGCCGCGGGAAGCCTCAATCGTAAATATACCAGCTTGAAACATCGACGTGTTTGATTTATAGGTAGGTTACATGCCAGGACATATTGGTACCACTAACCTACATCACACATCAAAGTTCTGCAACGAAAATGGAATTAAGTCGAAAAGATTTTAGAGCGATGATTTTTTATGATTTTAAAAGTTCTCTCTCTCCGCAAGTCTGTGCCGCTCGTCTTCAAAATGCTTTTGGGAGAGAAGCACCTTGTTTGAGCACCGTGAGGCGATGGTTTGCTGAATTTAAGAGAGGTCGAGTTTCTTTACATGACGAATTTCGTGAAGGGCGGCCTTCAACTGCCGTCAACGAAAATAATGTGGTGACTGTTAAGCGGTTAATGGAAGAAAACCCGCGGATTACTTATGAGACAATTCGAGGACTATTGGGGATTGGTATGAGTCAAATCCAGAAAATTTTACACGAAGAATTGAAAGTTCGGAAACTTTGTTGTCGTTGGATCCCTCATGAACTGACAGCGGAGCAGAAGCGGGGAATACGTCGTTTTAGACTTCTTACTATACTGACAAGTATACTATGTAAGAGAAGTCTTATAGTCCGGTCCTGTACGTCTGTCCGCACTTTTCAACTCGAGAACTACAAGTGCTAGAAAGTTATGATTTGGCACATAGAATTTTGGTACCGAATAAACACCATAGCCGAAATAATTTTGATCAGGGGTCAAGTGGTTCCTGAGAACCATGGACCTAAAGTTTCTGAAATTCCCATAGAAAATGTATGGGTAAAAAATTCTATAAAATATTTTAATGTCGCAAAATTTTAGGCGAGTGAGAATATTTCAATAAATTTCATAAAATAAATAAACAAAAAATTAAAATATTTTGCAACATTACGACATTTAAAAAAGTTCCAGTGTAATTCCATTGTAAAATTTTCAACTTTGATATTGATTTTAAGTATTTTAAAAAATTACGTAGATAAAGGTGAAAATGGTATTGCCTGCAGACATGTGATATCACATAATAGTAAGAAGTCGTCTTATGCCTTCACTGCGATAGTGTAGGGCGCCTTGCTTGTTTAAGAGGGGTTAGGCGGTCAGCGAAAATTCAGATTTCGTAACGAATCGCGTGAATATTCGGAGGGACCAGAGGCGGCGCGAGGGGAGTGTGCGACGGGGACGGAGCGAGTACAACTTTATTTGACAACGTCGCATCAAGCTGCCCTTCTTTGCATTTTGATTAGGTATATTATTATAAACACTAGTGAAAATCCCGTATAATTTTTGTATTTTTTTTTTCATTCATTTTTTGTAAGTTTTGTATGTTTTAGAACATGCCATGGGTGTCACAGTTAATTAAAACAAACCTGAAGCAAATCGGTCCAGTAGTTTTCTCGTTATACGTTTGTATGTATCATATTATTATAAAGGATTATATGTAGTATATGGCAGATTAGCTTGTCAGTGGGCTAGAAATAGGTCTACATCAAACATAAAAGTGGCTCACCTAAAATTCATACATATCAATACAAAGTAGGGACTTCCTTATAGTGTCTTCTAAATACAAATACTTGGTACTTGAAATTATGGTGAATTGGTATGAAATCATTTAGGTCTTCTAATTTCTTAGTAGGTAGGTACCCAAGTTAAAAAAACCAAAATAATAAATAAAGTTAGTGGCATAAAAGGTTTTATTTCGCTATCTTTATGTACATAGTCTGCCTATGTACCTAGAAATACCTTGAATATACCCTTGGAATACTGTAGGTAACATACCTACACATAGAAAATTTGATATGTTAACTTTTTTTTAAAGTTCTACGGCCCAAGGCCCCGGCCGCTCCTACGTCCATTGGCCGAGCGCCTCTGGTGAAGTCCCAGGGAATTTCCAGTGGCGCCCGGCGGACTTTGGCCACCTGTGTGGCCTCTTCGGGGGTTTTGTCCGGTTTCATCCCGCATCTTTAGGGCCGGGGTTTATTCCGCGTCAGTGAGTGAAGATGTGCGTGGGGTGAGTCCCAACAGCACGCAGTCCTTCTAAGCCTGCTTCTGTAAGGATGGTGAATTGCTAGTCCGTCGTCCTCAGGCCCGATCACGGAAGTCGATGGTCCTGCGCGTATTCACGTCAGCGGCGTCCCCGCCACACGCTTCCTGCTACACGCACCCAGCCACCACCTTCACGAGCATAACCTGCTCGCAGAAAGAAACGGCCGCGTTCCACTGGCACTCGCTAGAGACCATGGCTCGCAGCATGGTCTCCAGCGAGAGGAAGGTAGGTGAACGTAAAACGGTAAATCTTTCAAGCAAAAAAAAATACATTATAAAATGTCAAGATGGTAGATATATAATACTAGGGTAAACGACCCAATAATCGAACCCGTCTGAAATTTGGATACAAACAACATTATTAGGTCTTACATCATAAACCCAATAATGTTGCCAAAATACAAAAAAAAATGAAATTAGGTATTACTAGTCAGCTACAATAAAATAAGTATTTTCAAATAATTTTACTTTAATTATAATGGTACAGAAGCAATTGCATACAATATAAAACCTCCTCTATCGATTTCAATAATTTAAATGGGACCACCTGTGAACCCTTGAAAAGTGAATCTTTTGAAATGAAGAAAGAAATTTTCTAAAACACCTTTTGAAATGAAGAAGAAAGAATATACATAAAAAACGCAAAATGAAAATACGAACGAATTGAGAACCTCCTCCTTTTATGAAGGTAGGTCGCTACAGTTAGCAGTTAGCAGTAACACACAGGCGTACAAACAAATTTGTATGCCTGTGTGTGTGTGTGGGTGTGTAAGTGTGTGTGTTTGAATATGTGTTTCTCCGTGTGGGTGTGTGTTTGAATGCTGATTACATACATACATACATATTGTCACGCCTCTTTCCAATGGGGGTAGGCAGAGACTATGGAATTCCACTTGCTATGATCTTGGCATACTTCTTTCGCTTCTTCCACTTTCATAACTATCTTCATGCACACTCTCCGGTTATGGGTACTCTTGATCTGACCTTTGGTCGAAACATCTCCAATTTGGTCGAAGTACGTTCGCCTAGGTCGACCCTTACCTGCCTGTCCATTCACGATCGCTTTATGTATCTATTTCGTTAATCTTCTTTCCTCCATTCTTTCTACGTGCCCCAACCCTCTAAGCGTCCCTTTTTCTATCTTACTTACATCTTCTGACACATCACAACGTTCTGGTATCACGCTGTTCCTTACTTTATCAACCAACGTCACCCCAGTCATACTTCTCAAACTTCTCATTTCCACTGCATTTATTTTACTTTCATGCTTCTATTGCCAAACCCAACATTCACTGCCATACATAAGTTTAGGGACCAGCCCTCCGAGAAATCTTTTGACTGTTCATAAAGTTATGCAGACCCCCATTCAATTGATTTCCTGCCATAACCCTTCTTTCAATGTCATCGTCACATCTTCCTTTTTAAACTTGAACCATATACAAAAAATGTTTACACTTGGTCCACTCTTTCTCCTTCAATAACAATCGCAGTTCGACATATTTTCGTCTCGTTCAAATACCATTACTTTTGTTTTATTTACGTTCACTTTCGTTTCCTTCCTTTTCAAAGAGTAATTCATAATATCAACTATCACAGACCTGCAACTCCTCCGCCGACGACGCAAGTATTACCTGGTCATCAGCATATAAGAGACAGTTGATGGTCAATTCATTCATTCTTAAACCACACACACTCGTTTTCAGATCTTTCAGACAGTTATTCATGTATAGATAAAACAGCATTGGTGACGCTACACAGCCCTGCCTGACACCTCGATCGATACCAAACCAGTCCGTGTAAGTCCCGTTTATGCGGACACAAGCACTGGAACCCTCATAAAATGATTGCACTGCTCGTTTCAGATTGCTGCTTACTCCATATATGGACAGCGCTGACTACAATTCACTCCTTACCACTCCATCATAGGGCTTCTCTAAGTCTACAAAAGCATAGTAGACCTTTTGACACCTAACTTGACAATATATTTATATTATACCTTGGGATCAGAACTGCTAACTGTAGCAGTCCCACTAATACATGTTTTCAGTTTGGTTTGACTATACAATCTGACGGTGACATTATAGATACGCATGAATATATGTGCGGAATACATTTTGCAGTCGTTGGTAGAGCCCCGTATAGGCAAGTTTCTTTTTTTTGTAATGGCCGTGGCTGCTCCCACGTTCATTGCCGAGCGTCTCCGGTAGTACATGGAGAATATCCAGTGGCGCCCGGCGGACTTTGGCCACCTGTGTCGGGTTTTATGCTGCGTCGTTGGGCTTGAGTTGAGAATCTGGTTGCGTGCTGTGGGACGTTTTAGCCTGCTTCTGTAAGAATGGCGGGTGACTATCTCACCGTCCTCATACCCCGATCATGGAGGTCGAGGGCTAATCGTCCGAGCCAAGACTGATCCTCGGACGAGTTGCCTCATTCGTAAAACGTATGAGGCAACCTAACCTAACCTAACCTAACCAGAATTCAGACGTGGTGAGTGGCACCTCCATGACTGTCGGGAGGACGTTGAAATACCTGGGTCTCCTACTCGACAGTCGGTGGGGGTTTGTCGAGCATTTCCGGCGGTTGTCACCAAAACTGGTGGCGTCCGCCAATGCCCAATAGCTGCAGAGGCGGCATGGTGACCTCACGTATCGTGCGACGCATATACTAACATGCCATATACGTAGGTCACACTATAAGTTTTGCGTAACTTAAAAAAACAACATGTTAAAACCAAAATATTATGTTTATTGCTTTTCAAAATACTCTCCTTTACATTTTAAACATTTTTTCATGCGTTCGAACCATTTTTTTAAACTGGAGGACCACAGATCTGAAGGCATGTTTTCTAAGTGCTGATTGAACGCTATCACTGCCTCTTCGGAGTTGGTAAAAGTGAAACCTCTCATCAAATCTTTGATTTTGGGGAAAATACAGAAATCACAGGGTGCTAGGTCGGGGCTATGCGCAGGATGGGTGACGAATTGCCCTTTTTCGGAAGCTAAAAATGACTTTGTTTTGTTGGCCGTGTGTGAAGAAGCGTTGTCATGATGTAGGAGAACTCGGCTTTTGGGTCGTCTTTCGCGAACTTTTTCTAGCACCCTAAGTAAACAAATGGTAGAACACCACTCGGCATTAACACTTTTTTGATCTTCAAGTGGAATTGTACAGATGGGACCCGTAGCTGAGAAAAAAAACGCGATAATTTTTTTACCAACGTTTCTCGCCTGCCTCACTTTTGTTGATTTATTCTCATTTTCAAACACCCATTCACAAGATTGCTGTTTTTTTCGGGTTAAAAACAATAAATTCACGTTTCGTCTCCTGTGACAATGTCATAAACATCATTAGAATGTCCGTGGTCGTACTTCAGTAGCATCCATGAGCACCATTCCACGCGAGCCCGATTCTGCTCCGCTGTCAGTTCATGAGGGATCCAACAAAGTTTCCAAACTTTCAATTCTTTGTGTAATATTTTCTGGATTTGACTCATACCAATCCCCAATAGTCCTCGAATTGTCTCATAGGTGATCCGCGGGTTTTCTTCAATTAACCGCTTAACAGTAGCCACGTTATTTTCGTTGACGGCAGTTGAAGGCCGCTCTTCACGAAATTCGTCATGTAAAGAAACTCGACCTCTCTCAAATTCAGCAAACCATCGCCTCACGGTGCTCAAACAAGGTGTTTCTCTCCCAAAAGCATTTTGAAGACGAGCGGCACAGACTTGCGGAGAGAGAGAACTTTTACAATCATAAAAAATCATCGTTCTAAAATCTTTTCGACTTAATTCCATTTTCATTGCATACGTAGAACTTTGATGTGTGATAAAAAAACAATTGACAAATGATTTCCAGTCGATTGCTTTTTGTATTACTAAGAAGGTTGCAACGTTTAAAAAAATATAAGATTCGAAATTCAAATAGTTCCGATTAGCTAGAAGTGCAAAACTTTTAGTGTGCCCCATGTATATGCCATACATCGCCCGGGCCCGACGGTGCAGCTGCTGAACCCCTAACGCAACCCAGCCTGGGCTGGGTTACTTGGGGGGCTTTAGCACAACTGCACGGTGGTACCCCCCGGACCAACACTGTTGTACCACCTGGTACCCACGTAGGGGCCGAAGCCACTCCATAGGTACCGTAAATTAACGAGCCTCGTCCGTTGATTAACAGGTGCGCCACTAACAGGTTAGGTCGCTGGGGCCCTACAGATGTTGGTAGAGCCCCTATGCACCCCTTCCTTCCCTTACCCACTCTTCAGAATGCAATATTACCGATGAAGGACAATCTAGAAATTCTCGACATAAACGTTCGTCGAGAGCTCAATAATACAAACTATATATAGTGATGTATTGGCTAGCTTTGCGGAAACTAGGAATACTGAATAAGGTATAACGATTCCTCACACCGCACCAGAGGTGTCTGCTGTACAAGACGCGCCCCTGTGTCGAGTAGGTTTTGCTCTCACCTTTCGGACGGTTCCGCGAAGTACTTGCTAGACGCACTCGACGCTATGCAGGGACGGGTTATTCAGATTATAGATTGTCAACAGGAAGCCTTGAACCGCTTGTGCAGCTCCGAACATCCATGGCCACATTCTATCGCATTTACCACGGCTAGTGTTCTGAAGAGCCCTTTAACCTAATCCTACCCTCTCCTTTTTGACCCCGTACAATACTTGCTGGGCAGAGATGCCACCCGTATACAGTAGATAGAATCTTCGCCAGAACTGAGCGTTTCAAGAGATCGTTCCTCTGTAGAACGATCGAGGCCTGGAACGCCCTGATTGCGCACGTATTCCTTCTAATAACAACCCAGAGTTATTCAAACGGAGCGAGAAGAGGCACATCACTAGGTCGCCAAGTTGAGGGCGACTCTTCATAGTACATTATTTGTGTACTATGAGAGTCGCCCACAATTGCCAGACGTCGCAACGGCTTTCCACTAGGCGGATGGCGTGGCTCGTAAGCACGTTATATAAAAAAGACCCAATACAGAACAATTTACCCTAATTTTAAACCAATATAAAAGTACATTCGTACTTATCTATTTAAGGTTCCTATAATTTGCAGACACTTACGTGCAGAAGTGTGATCGATTTGCATAGATCCCCTTGTATGTCCAGTGTTGGTGCATTTACCCTGTTGTAATAAAACAAAAAAGATGAAGAATAAGTAAATAACTACTCATCTACCTATATTTCAAAAATACTAGAGCCACCATTGGGCATTTACCCTATTTTTAAACAATCATAAACTAGGGGTTCTGTGAACCGTAGACTTCGGGAGCGGCTTTGTTTATTCTTAAATTGTATTTATTTGCATGACTTTTGATTTTATTTATATGGGTTACTATGGTTACGGATTGCATTCTTGACAGACCGTAGACTTCGGGAGCTTTGTTTAGAAAATTTATTTTTCAATTTTCTTTATTACTCTTTCATTTTTCATCCAATCCAAAAAATATTTTTTTTTTTATATTTATGTCGACAAATTGACGCCACCCGCCTGATGGTAAGCTGAGGCGACGTCTGGCAATTGAGGGCGACTCTCACAGTACACAGGAATACTATAGAGAGTGGCCCTCAACTTGACGACCCAGTAATGTGCCTCTTCACGCTTCGCTTAATGAGCCCAGGGTTATATGTTGGAGGAAACACGTGCGCAGGCAGGGCGTTCCAAGCCACCATCGTTCAGCAGAGAAACGATCGTTTAAAACGCTCGGTTCTCGCGAAGACGGTTTCCACGGTATGAGGGTGACATCTCTGCCCGGCACGCGTTGTTCGGGATCGGAAGGGAGAGGGTGGGATCAGGTTGAAGAGCTCTTCAGAACACTCACCGTGGTAAATACGGTAGAACGCGGCCAAGGAAGCAATTGTTCGGCGCTGGGCTAGCGGCTCAAGGCTTCCTTACCTTACCTCCGGACAGTCTATAATGCGAACAGCGCGTCGCTGCATAGCGTCGAGTGCGTCCAGCAAATACTTCGCGGAGCCGTCCCAGAGGTGAGAGCAGTATTCAACGCAGGGTCTAATCTGCGTTTTGTACAGCAGACACCTCTGGTGCGGTGTAAAGAATCGCTTTACCTTGTTCAGTATTCCTAGTTTCCGCGAAGCTAGCCCAATACATCTCTCAATGTATTTTGTGTTATTGAGCTCTCGACGAACGTCTATGCCAAGGATGTCTAGATTGTCCTTCATTGGTAATATTGCATTCTGAAGAGTGGGTAGGGGAAGGAAAGGGGATTTTTTCGCTGTAAATGCACACGCCTGTGTTTTGTGGGCATTGAACTCGACCAAGTTCTCGGCACCCCATTGGGAGATACTGTCGAGGTTTCGGTCGAGATCACCCACGAGATGTCGTCTCTCCTCCTCTATCACAGATCGCCCCGCCGTCGGACGAACTGAGTAACTCCCGTGCAATGTACTGTCATCTGCATAGCAATGAATGTTCCCGAGGGAAAGCATATCATTGATATGCAGAAGAAAGAGAGTTGGTGACAGTACGGACCCCTGCGGTACCCCGGCATTCACTTGCAAGAAGCGAGAAGCCCGGCCATCGCAGAGGACCCGCACTCGGCGCTCGTTTAAAAAACTGGCAATCCAGCTGCACAGTTGAGGAGGTAGACCATATGCCGGAAGCTTGGAAAGGAGCGAAGCATGCCAGACCCTATCGAAAGCTTTGGCGATGTCCAGGCTAATAGCCAAGGACTCGCCGAACTTTTCCATAGCGTCACCCCATACATGCGTGACGAATGCCAGGAGGTCACCCGTTGATCGTTTTGGCCTGAAGCCATATTGCCGATCATTGATTAGCGAGTGATCCTCCAGGTATCGCATGAGCTGCTTATTAATAAGAAGCTCGAGCACCTTGCAAATGACTGAGGTGACAGCTATGGGTCGATTTTTTTTTTATTATATTTAGGTCGACAAATTGACGCCACTCGCCTGATGGTAAGCTGAGGCGACGTCTGGCAATTGAGGGCGACTCTCACAGTACACAGGAATACTATAGAGAGTGGCCCTCAACTTGACGACCCTGTAATGTGCCTCTTCACGCTTCGCTTAAAGAGCCCAGGGTTATATGTTGGAGGAAACACGTGCGCAGGCAGGGCGTTCCAAGCCACCATCGTTCGGCAGAGAAACGATCGTTTAAAACGCTCGGTTCTCGCGAAGACGGTTTCCACGGTATGAGGGTGACATCTCTGCCCGGCACGCGTTGTTCGGGATCGGAAGGGAGAGGGTGGGATCAGGTTGAAGAGCTCTTCAGAACACTCACCGTGGTAAATACGGTAGAACGCGGCCAAGGAAGCAATTGTTCGGCGCTGGGCTAGCGGCTCAAGGCTTCCCGTTACCTCCGGACAGTCTATAATGCGAACAGCGCGTCGCTGCATAGCGTCGAGTGCGTCCAGCAAATACTTCGCGGAGCCGTCCCAGAGGTGAGAGCAGTATTCAACGCAGGGTCTAATCTGCGTTTTGTACAGCAGACACCTCTGGTGCGGTGTAAAGAATCGCTTTACCTTGTTCAGTATTCCTAGTTTCCGCGAAGCTAGCCCAATACATCTCTCAATGTATTTTGTGTTATTGAGCTCTCGACGAACGTCTATGCCAAGGATGTCTAGATTGTCCTTCATTGGTAATATTGCATTCTGAAGAGTGGGTAGGGGAAGGAAAGGGGATTTTTTCGCTGTAAATGCACACGCCTGTGTTTTGTGGGCATTGAACTCGACCAAGTTCTCGGCACCCCATTGGGAGATACTGTCGAGGTTTCGGTCGAGATCACCCACGAGATGTCGTCTCTCCTCCTCTATCACAGATCGCCCCGCCGTCGGACGAACCGAGTAACTCCCGTGCAATGTACTGTCATCTGCATAGCAATGAATGTTCCCGAGGGAAAGCATATCATTGATATGCAGAAGAAAGAGAGTTGGTGACAGTACGGACCCCTGCGGTACCCCGGCATTCACTTGCAAAAAGCGAGAAGCCTGGCCATCGCAGAGGACCCGCACTCGGCGCTCGTTTAAAAAACTGGCAATCCAGCTGCACAGTTGAGGAGGTAGACCATATGCCGGAAGCTTGGAAAGGAGCGAAGCATGCCAGACCCTATCGAAAGCTTTGGCGATGTCCAGGCTAACAGCCAAGGACTCGCCGAACTTTTCCATAGCCTCACCCCATACATGCGTGACGAATGCCAGGAGGTCACCCGTTGATCGTTTTGGCCTGAAGCCATATTGCCGATCATTGATTAGCGAGTGATCCTCCAGGTATCGCATGAGCTGCTTATTAATAAGAAGCTCGAGCACCTTGCAAATGACTGAGGTGACAGCTATGGGTCGATAGTTGCCTGGATCGGATCGATCCCCTCTCTTGAAGGCCCTCTTGCTGAACCTAGTGGCCCGATTGTACGCTGCTTTGAGGTGGTTCACGTTCGGGTCACGTGCCGCCCGAGCCCTGACCCAGGCGCGATATGCCGACTGTTTTTTCTGGACAGCCTCGGCACATTCACGCCCGAACCAGGGGCGAGCTTTGCGGATGCTGGCGACATCAGTGAAAGGGATATAATATTCTATCCCTAGACTGATCTCGCCAGCAATGGCAGCAGCGCTATCCGAAGGCGCCTTCCCTACAAAGCAGCGCTGGCTCCACGGGACGGACGCAAAGTAATCGCGGAGACCGTCCCAGTCTGCCGACGAGTAGTGCCATAGTCGTCGAGTCATTTGTTCAGCACGAGCAGGCGGTGGCACTTGGAAGCTGGCGTGCACCACACAGTGGTCGGAAGTGCCCAGTGGGGCGCGTACCGACACACTGTACTCGGCTGGGCGACTCATCAGCAGTAGATCCAGCAAGGCGGGCGTGTGGTCTGACCTGTCAGGTATCCGGGTGATCCCCCGTACCATCTGGGTCAGCCCGTGGGAGAGAGCGAATGCATGGGCGGTTCGTCCCGCATGATCGTTCCTAAGGGACCCCAGCCACTCAACGTGATGACCTTTAAAGTCCCCCAAGAAAACCAGGTCAGCGTTCGGGAACCGCACCTGCGCATCGTCAGCCATCTCGCTGAGGTATTCGAAAAGCCTTGTTGTCCCAGTGTCCCCTGTGTTGGAGCGGTAGACGCACACATAGATCTGGCTCATGGAGCCATGATCCACGTGCAGCCAAAGGACGGAGTAGGAGGGGTTCTCCAGACAGCGCAACCGGCGGCAGCAAACATCCGCCCTAACGAACACGCACACCCCGGCTTTATCGCGGAATTGTTCCTCAATGATATAGCCCGGGTAACAGAGGTACGACGTGTCGTCAGGGCGGCGTATCTGTGTCTCCGTTAGGAACATCACAGAAGGCCGTGCCGACTCCAGGTGATGGTGGACGGTATCGAGGTTTGCATGGAGTCCGCGGATATTCGCGAACTCCACCTCAAACGAAGTCAACTTTGTGGGGTTTCTAGGGGCCGCTGTGTACCGTCTATTATCTTGTTGCCCTGTCAATATAATTCATATGTTATTCATTGTAAGCAAGGAGTGTGTGTGTAAAGTTTCATGAAAATCGGTTGATAAATACGGCCACAAACATGATCTGACGGAACCCGTAGATGTAGAGATGTAGAGATGTGTACAGACGAAAGAAATTCCCCAGTCTGCAAGTTGAAACGGAGACTTCGGTCGCTTTGCTCCCTTATGCCCGGTTCCTATATTTGTAAAACGACTCGTTTCAATAACGAACCGTAATATTTTCTACCAGACGTAAGCATAAACTGTTCCTATAAAAAACAACTCGTAGGGCAAACTACCGAAAGTTGGTTACTAACGGATGGGAGGATTTCGAACTACTATCCGTAAGCAATCTCTATGGAAATGACAAATATTGTGTCCCTATATAAAAAATTAACTGTCAGAGAACTGTCAAAATTACCATCCGTTAATCGTTTCGTCGAATTTACAAACAAAGAGTGGACTACTTTAATACTTTAGATGCGTACCAGTTTCAGCTATGATATGATCCAGTGGTGGCACAAAGATCAAGGTGGATATAGCAATTACGCTATGCTATACATACATAAATATGAATGGAGTGTAACTGGTTTTTTTATAAATAAAACCAATTCATTTTTTATTGTATATTTTTATTTGATAAATAATATTATAAATGTTTAATAATCAGTTGTACTGGTTGATGATGACTGGTCTTATTGGATAGTTCTTGTTTTAATTTTTCTTTTTCTAAATTAACTTTAATTGTTTTGGCCTCGTAATATCTCTGAATTGCCAAATTCATTTCACGGCTACCATTCTCAACATAATATCTCTGCTTCTGTCCTGTATTAGTAAAGGAAATATGATTAGTTTAAAGGTATAATTAGATATCAATTTTTAAATGGGCTGAGTAAGGAAATGCATAGGTACCTTTGTAGGTTTGTAATTCTTTAGACATACTTGTCATTCCATATAGGCATCTGGGTTGTAAAGGCCCATCTGCTTTTCTCTTTTTAGCTGTAAAATGAAAATATAAATTACTTGATGACCTGACACTGCCCCACCTATATTCTGAACCACCAGCACCTTTCCAGAATATTTACAAAGACAAGCAGTTGGCTGTCAAGTACAATAATTGTGAATTAAAACCAATCAGCACCCTACCTGTACACACAAGATCCAAATGACATACACCCATGCAAAAGAATGAAAAGGTTTTGATACCTTGTGTGCCACAGCCATGCATATTTATTCAATATATTAAATGAAGTTTAATAAATAATAAACTACTGACACACAATAAAATAATGTACCTTCACTTATAGGCGTTGGGATATAAGTAGGTTCTGGTGTAGCAATCTCCAACACTACATCATCTATTGGCTTATGCATAGGGGAAGAAATATCACTACCAACACCACCAAGCACAACTACCTCTTCAGTGAAACCTACTCCATCACCACCAAATGGCATACTGAATCCAGTGCAAGTGGATCCCAACAGACCTGTTACTCTTTCCAAAATTTCATCAGGGGGTATGAAATCTGGTTTACCACCACCAGTCTGTAATCAAAAAAAAATTTTTATTCATAATCTTGGGTTAGGTTTAACCGGTTTAACGAAACAAAGCAGACAGAGGCATACAGAAGTTAACTTTTGGATGTAACTGAATATGCTTATAAGACTAAAGAATGGTAGTTTAAAATATAACTGATACCTTTAAATTATTTAGGCGAATTTGTTGGCACCTTTACCGAGCTGCTTTTTTTAAATTGTCCCATTTTGCCTTTAGCTGATCTTTATGCCGCGGAAATTGACCATTTTTTTAATTAAAACTATCTGACAAGGAGGCCTCTTCTTTTAATTTATTTGATGAAGCATTAGTCTCCTTGCTAATAATTATTGGCTTACTTTGAAGCAAGTCTAACAACAGGGATACCTCATCCTTGGTCATCGCCTTCTTTGTCTTCTGTAACACAAAACATTAATCAGAACTCAGCACCTACTACAAAACTTGCCTGATAGGATTACGTCATAAATTTCTACTTACCGAATTCGTATTACTATCCATTTCAATTATTATTCAACAATAATATTCAACTTCAAAATAATTGCAATTTACAAGTTGCCAAACGTTATCATATCATCTTCAGGAACACCCGACTTGGACGTTTCGTTTTGTGCATACTTCAGTTACGCATATAACTAAAATTCTTATTTATTTAAATGATTTCGCTCTCATCAATATTATAAATGTACAAAAAACTTATTTTTCTGGATGAAAGTCTTTCTTAAATATTTATTATACTCAAAATAACAAGATTATTGATTCGGTTTGTTTCAGTTCTAAATATGTTTCATTGTAAAAACGAAACGCAACGAGTGCCGAGAGAGGGCGTCCGTAAGCGGGTAACCAACATCTGTTCGTCGCAGGTAGATGATGCATAAAAATATAGGAATGCCTATTACGGTTCGTTATTCGTACCCCTAAAACGGATGGTTGCTTTGAACATTAACGATTCGCTGATTATAGGAACCGGCCATTAGTCAACAATAGAAGTTTACCGAAGTATAGAAATATAGTAAACTAACTGATCGCCGCAGCTCCACCCGCGTGATTTAGTTTACTCGTTCCCGGTTCCCGTGGGAACACATTACCGGGATAAAAAGTAGCATGTTACTCAGGGTGAAGGTAGCTTTCCAATGGTGAAAGAATTTTTGAAATCGGCACAGCAGTTTTTGAGTTTATTCATTATAAACATACAAAAATACAAATCTTTCCTCTTTATAATAGTAGTATAGATAAATAATAAATAAATAAATATGTTAGGACAAATCACACAACGTCATCTGTAGTCTCAAACTAAGCAGAGCTTGTGACATGAGTACTAGAGAAGCTGATATAAATACATTTTTTTTGTAAATACATACATATTATACATAGGAAACACCCAGACTTCGGTACAAACGTATCTGTCTTCACACAAAGTTTGTCCCGACCGGGAATCGAACCCGAGACTCCGGCGTCGAAAGCAGAAGTACTACCGACCACGCCACCGAAGCAGTCAAACAAACGAAATAGTCAACAAATACTTATGTAGTTTGCTCGTAAAACTATTTATAGTACCTACCCCTACCAACTATGAAGTCCATGTTTCAAGCCATGGTCTCTAGCGGTAATAGGTGGAACGTGGCTCGCGAAGAAGGCGGCCGAGAAAATGAGGGAACGTACCCTTACCGCTGAGTTCCACAGTCAGCGGCCAGGGTGCCACATACTCATCTACGCCCAAGACCATCGACCTCCATGATCGGGACCTGAGGACGGCGGGCTAGCCTCCCGCCTTTACACGAGCAGGCTAGAAGGATTGCTCACCTACGCGGGATATAACCCGACTTCAACGACGTGGTATAAAGCCGACCTAAACCCAGAGAGAGGACTTTTTGTGTCCGCGGCAGCTCTCACGTACGTTGCTGGGCGTCTCTGGCTCGCACGCAGAAGGTATTTCTAGTGGCGCCCGGCATAGAGAGAGGACTAACAAAATACGGGCAAAGTGCGAGTCGATTAAATTATCTGTTTTTTAGCATGTGTTGTAATACAGACCAAAGAAATACATCATCTGTAAAAAACTCAAATTTCTAACTATCACGGTTCATGAGATACAGCCCAAGACAGACGGACGGAAAGACGGACAGCGAAGTCTCAGTAATAGAGATCCGGTTTTACCCTTTGGGTAAGAAACCCTAAAAAAGCACTTCATTCCGACGACCATTTCCTCAATATTGCAATCACTGAATTTCGAGTGTTTTTTTATTTCCCATTATATTATGACAACAAATTTTTGTTTATAATAACACATTTCATGAATATTATACAAGGAACAGGAAAATTAAATAAAAAAAATAATTATTGTATTAAATTAATTATATTATTAGATTTTATAATTATACTTTGGACTCGTAATTTTTACGCGTTCAGCGTAGAAAGCGACACAACCCCTACGTTCGAAAGCCGAAGCGGTACTGTCCAAAGAGAATACAATACTACGTAAGAAGAGACGGGACTCCCATAGTGCAAAATAATGTTACAAAGTGTCAAATCAGGGATAACGTTATGTAGCCAACCTAACAAATGTTACACATACAGAGTCGCCAACATAAGGGAAAAATAGAGATGTGCCACTTAATATTATTTTATTTATCGATATCGATAAATGCAGTGGCATTTAATGATATCGATATCGATAAACGCCTTGGTCCGTACTTTTTTTAAATAATTTTATATTTTCGCAGACGCTATACTCCATTTTTCAACTAAAGTACTGCGTCATACAAGTTACTTGTTAAAAATGAATAAGCGTTCAATTTCCCGGAGGCAGTACATTTAATTAAAAAACGGAGTATAGGCTCAGTTTGGGTTTTAAAATGATAAGTTCATGAAATTTAATATTTATTTAAAAACATTACATGTATATTAAAAATATTTGTAATTTCTTCTTCAATCAATATTCTGCAGCTCGTAGTATTGGTGACTGTGTTATGTTATGACCCTTTTTATTTAAAACTCACTTTAGTAGGCTAGAAGGTTTTATATAATCTACAATCTGCTTCGCTTCTATTGTGTAATGATGATCTGGTTATCTGAGCCTCCAATACATCCTTAGTCCATAGCACCCAACAGTCCCTCTTGTTCTCCTTTCTGTAAGTATAAATTAGAGCTCAAGCAACCATTGTCACTTGTCTAAGTATCCTACATTCTAAACTATGGTAAACTTGGTTTCATCTTTTCTTTAGGTAAAAGGAAGGGTTAGGCTTTTCTCTTTAGCATACAATTGAATGAACCAGGGAATGATTTATCTAAGGGCAAGTAAGTTACTATACTCACTTTATACTATACACAATGGTCAGACGGTCCTGGTGGATCATCGGAGGCCGTCTACACTTTACTGTACAACTCTTTCACTCTACTCAATGGTCGGACGGCCCTGCTGTGGATTTTGGACTTTGAGGACGTCTCCTCACTCTGATCTGGCGGTCCTGATGGGGGTCACATACACCCCGTCACAGGAAGCCGCTCACTTTACTTTAGGGACGTCCCCAACACTCTTTAAGGACGTCCCTCATCTCTTTACTTGGCACCTAGATGAACATAGGACGTCTCAATCCATCCCCAATTAAGTAAGTTACATGAAACCAATACAAAGGATATCAACGTCTGTATATATCTATATCTGTCTGGTGTGTCACTCACACTCTCTTTCTTTAGTCTCTTTATAATTCTATTAGTCTCAACAGGTTACTCAATTCAGTATCACTTTAACGGGTCAAACTTACTTTCACGGTTGGATGGAGGTTACTTTCCATCCATTCGTACAATATCATGAGAATGAGCTAGAAAGGTTATTGCAATGTGCTGACAAGTTAATTATCAGAGCAATAGCTTTAAATTACAAGTAAACCTACCCCGCAACTTTATCATCAAGCTTCTACCAACTATAACATGCAGCTAAGACACTAAACAGAACTCATTTGATATACTTAGCTTATAGGCCGACAGGAATCAGGTCACCTTTGCATCTTTATAATTACACTTTAACAATTCGTGGCTTCGTTGGCTCGCGTCATTGTTGAAAATTGAATTATATTTTTTAGAGGTTAGGTAGGGTTCTCCGTCGATGGATCCGTTGGATGTAACCGCCCGCATTCCAGCGATTACCTAGTTATGAAGATAAGGTTTTACATCACGTTCGAACACAAAAACACATTTATCAAATGTTTTGAGCGATAATTTGTCTTTCCATCATTCTTTCATGCTATGTAGTTATATATTTTGTTATCGTCCGGTGTTATTGTTCTCATCCATAGGAAATTGGCCATGAAAATCCGTTTTGTGCCGTCCTTTCTTCCAGATTTTAAACTACATATTTCACACTTTCTATACTTCATATTCGATTTTAATAAACAATGTATAAAACAGTATTTTCTAGAGAACGGTCTTACAAAAATTTTAATAAAATTCAGCTATTCTCCCAATTATTTCACTAATAACATTCAAAGAAAAACATTATTATTGAAATTGAAAATAACGATTAGACATCCACAGTGACACATGACATTTCATCAAGGAACGAGCGGGACAGATTGAGAAATTGAGTGAGACAAATATTGAGCCATTAAAATTTATCCCCGTTTCATAATAGTTTTTTTTTTGTATGTAGTTGCGACAGACTGGTACTGTCGCCGCAGTACTGAAAGCGAGTTTTCTATACAATTAACGAGCTCGAAACTAAACATCGTAAGCGCCATTCACATTTTTATCAAAAAGTTAATAAAAATATTTAGTTTTTTGGAAATCTAAAACAGCCTTAAAAACTTAAAGGTCCAGGTAAACCTATCTGATTGTGATTTTACAGGAATTTTTATTGTAAAACACGGTCGTAATGAGCATTTACATAAAATTTTAGAGGTAACTTCTGGATATTTTTCTGTAGAGCAAATTTTTTAAAATCGTGTTTTGGAAACACTCATTTCCTCACACATACGCTCGGTAATACATGTTTAAAATTTCAAGGCGAAATATTATAAAGTTTTTATGTAAAAGCTATATGAAAACAGCGAATTCACTTACTAAGGGGCCTTTTCATTCCGTTCCTCTAGTACCATTCCATTTCTTCTTTTATTCCTCTCGCACTTTCACGCCATTCCTTTCACTCTTTTATTGGGATTTGGAGGGTACTTATGCGCTTTCTTTATTTATTTAAATATAGTTTAACAGTTTTTTACATTTTTAACCTTATACTATTTTATCTAAATACTTTATTTTCTAACTTTATTTTTGACAAACAATCTCACAGATATATAGGTACCGCTTTTATACTATTTTAAATTTATCATTTGGCTTTCTTGATTCTACTTATAAACTTAATTTATATTTTACATTTGTCTTTTAATTGTTTTATTCTTATTTGCTATTATTTTCTTATGCTTAGTTGACATTTTTCTAATCTAATACTAATTATAATACTGATACTATATATTTATTTTCCTTCGTTCCTTTTATGTGCAATTTTAATTATTTTACTAGTATATTGTAGAAACTCGTTTCTGTGTTCCTTGAGCATTTTTGGCAAATTGTTGAGATTCAAATTTATATTATTTTTATGTTCAAAATTTAGACGATCCAGGGCATGGACTGGGCATTCAAGAACGAGGTGTGTAATGGACTCGTGTACGTCCGGGTCGCAGGCGCACGATGGGCTCGCCTTACACCTGAAACGGTGCAGGTATTCTGCGAACCCACCGTGCCCCGTAAGCAGTTGCGAGGTGGTGCCAGCGACCGGCATCTTGCGGACGATACTATACGCCTCCACTGCACACGGGAGGAAAAGCTTGGTGACGGAGGCGGTCGTACCTTCTTTGTACCTCTTATTCCATTCATGAAGCGTGCGCTGATGCAGAACACGCTTCATGAATGAAACCGGATACAAACCGTAGTCCGGTGCCTTCTTCGATTTCAGAGCTGCCTCCTGGGCGAGTTCATCGGCTCGCTCATTGCCCTCCAACCCCTCGTGGGCCTTGACCCAGAATAAGGATATTTCCTTACTCTGGGCCATGCCTTCTTGAATGGCAGCCCGGGCTTCCACCGCCAGGGGGTGGAGGGCATGACGGTTAACCACCGTCAGAAGCGCGGCTCTGCTATCGGAGAAGATGCCGAACGTGCCCGCGCCACGCCTGAGGACCTCACTGGCCGCTTTGCACAGTGCCAGGAGCTCGGCCTGGTAGACGGTGCAATGCGGCGCGAGAGCAAGCTTGAGGGCCCTGGTTTCGGCCGCGTTATTCCAAAATGATAACGCTGCACCAACCCGGCCCTTAATCTTGCTCCCGTCCGTAAATATGCGTACATCCAAGAGGATGTACTCGTTAATTTGTTCCTCGTCTACCAGGTCCTTGAACTCCAAAGCGGTGTGCACAGCGGGGTGAGGTGCCTCGATTGCTCGGGCCATCCGTTCGGCCTCCCAGTCTCCAAGCCTGGCCTCTCCTCTCTTGGCCTCATGTAATGAGGCCACCTCGTGAATCCTGAGGTCCAGAGGGAGCAGGCCAGACAAGACTAATGCCGAGTTCAGGGAGACCGTTCGATAGGCCTTGCACAATTTCTGGGCGAAACCGCGCTGCACCACGTTCAGCTGTTTTTGGACGCCAAGCTTATGCGCCGATGTGTGCCAAACACTGGCGGCGTACAATATCGTCGGCTCCACGGCAGTCCAGATCACCTCGGGATGCAATTCCCAACTGATCCGGGCCATCCTCGCAAGCTTGTGGTAGATGCCGATCGCTTTTCTGCAAATGTTTTTAATGTGTTGAACGTGAGCTTGTGGTCGATAGTGAGTCCTAAAATCTTAATATCTTATGATAGAAGTATGCCCACCCCGCCCATGTTCAGGCGTGGGGCATCAAATTTTAGTCGGCGTGTCAGCAGCACTGCCCACGTTTTGTGTGGCGCGAACTTTAATTTATTGTCGATGCCCCACTCCCGCACATAGGCGAGGGTGGCATTGGCTTGTGCTTCTATTTCTAAGGCTGAGTCACCATCGAACACCAACACCACATCGTCTGCGAACGCTTGCACGTACACATTCATTCCTTCCAGTCCATTCAACAGTGGGTTTAATAGCAAGTTCCACATCAAGGGACCTCCAATCGAGCCTTGGACGCAGCCTTTGTCCGTAGAGCGGCTGCACTCCTCGCCCGCGTCCCTTACCCTTACCCTCCTTTCGCTAAGGTAACTGCTGACCACCCGCCTCAAGTTTGTCGGACACCCTTCCTCCGCCAGTCGTACTTTAATGAACGACCACTAGGCGCTGTCGAAGGCACCCTCTATGTCCAAGGACACCATAGTGACTATCCTCTTTGCGTCGAGTTTAGTCACTATGTGCCCCATGAGGTCATAGAGGGCGTCTTCGGTGCTCTTCTGGGGCATAAAGCCGTACTGGCGGGGATTCATCCGTGGTAAAAGATGAAACTTGAGTCGGGCGACCAGCGTCCTCTCGTACACCTTTCCCAAGACGGGCAACAGGCCAATTGGTCTGTACGACTTGGGAACTGTATACGAGTCCTTGCCTGGCTTCTTCAGCACCACCACCACGGCTTCCTTCCATATCTTAGGAAAGTAGCCGTGCCGGAGGCACTGATTAAGCAGCTCCAGGAAGTATAAGGGGTCGGCCCTGACGGCGTGTGTGGAGATGTCGGATGTAAACCCATCCGCCCCCGGAGTTTTCTTGGGGTTAAACCTGTGAAGAGCATCGTGAATTTCGTCGAGCGTAAAAGGTGGGTCATCTCCATGATGACCCTCGCTGTTGACGTCTTCATCTACCTCCGCTGCCTTTTTTCTAATTACACGATGCCCCTCGTTGTCCTCCTCAACTCTATCTTCTGGGTAGAAGGTTTGAGCGAAGAGGTTGGCTGAACCTCAAGAATCCAGGTATGATCCGTTATGAATTTGAGGCTGATCTTCTTCCCCTGCTGTGGCCCTCCCTATCACCCTGTATATACCCTCCCATACTCCTTCCCTGTCCTGCTTTACGCAGAAGGCGGAATCGAGGTTAGAGCTATGAGTATGTAGGTAGGTTTGTAGGTTCACCTTATAAAAATAAAGTGAAGCTCCTTTGATTGCGATAATTAGATGCTATTCAGAGCTAAGTAAGGAGGTAAGGTACGGACAGGAGCAGATAATTTTGTGACATGGGTACGACGAGAGGGAAACTGAGATTTTAATGAGATTATTCAAGCATTGTATTGTGTGCGCGTTTTCTAAATGAAAAGGACGTATCAGGAAAACTTTTAAACCGGGATTTGCCATATTTAACATTATAGTATATTTTGTAAGTATTTTGTTATTGCAAATTCATTTCATAAAACAATGCAACCATCTTTACGTAGTCGGTTCCCTTATCTTTACGGTTAGATGTTTGAAATTATCAACGGATTATAGTGTAGATTTCAGCAAAAGATATACTGATCTTAGACGAAGTTTGTAAGAGTTTTGAAGAGTAGACCACAGAAATTTGAACTACCTTTCTTGATTGCAGGTCTACCCAACGATCTGTCAGTGTTATGGCACCAATACCCTTACAGCCTCGGCGTGGGCTTCTGTAAGCTAAGGGCACTCATATCGGAGGCGTGAGTATCTGCTATTCTACCTACTATACTATACTATACTATACTATACTATACTATACTATACTATACTATACTATACTATACTATACTATACTATACTATACTATACTATACTATACTATACTATACTATACTATACTATACTATACTATACTATACTACTATTATCTTGTGTTGTTTCTATTGGTTGGTTGACATTTATCTTGAATTTTGTATTTTTTGTTGTAGGTAGTTGTTAATTATTGACATCGTTTTTAATATTTATTTTTTCACTATCTAATAATTGTTCGTTATTGCTCTTATGTTAATTGTCTGTTGTTTATTGTCTTGTGCTAATGTTGGCTTGTTTATTATTATTAATTTTGTGTTTCATTTCGACACAAATGTTGGTTTGTTAAGAAATAAATGACTTATGACTTACCTATACCTATATATTCTATCTAGTTCTAGCTTATACCTATGACCACTACGAACATCTCCAAGTCATCCTACACACGGTACACCTGCTGACGGACGGGTGAGGTTTAGCAAAACACCCAAACGCCCGAAAACGGGATATGCGCCTTCCCTTACGTTGCATGTTGGATAAACAGGGTAGATCCACATTTTTAACCGACTTACAA
The DNA here is from genome assembly GCA_963556515.1 of Nudaria mundana. Taxonomy (NCBI): domain Eukaryota; kingdom Metazoa; phylum Arthropoda; class Insecta; order Lepidoptera; family Erebidae; genus Nudaria; species Nudaria mundana. The sequence continues at coordinate 744,676 of OY748302.1, forward strand.
AACAGTAGGAGGTTCTTAATTCAACTGTATTTTTTTTATGGTTTAATTGAAAACTAATGCTACACGAGTGATCCCATTTCAAACTGCTCCCATTCCAACTATATTATGCGTGGCCCGATACGCACTTCGATTTGTTTAGTGATTTTGTATTGATTTAATTTTGTTAATGTATCATATTCTTAAATAATGCCGAGAATGATTGCCGCGTGTCGTGACGTGTCATCTCATCAGTCTGTTATTCTTGTCGGTCTGGGTTGACGGATGACAGTACTGACAGCTGGCAGTTGAGTTGGTCTCAAACGCGAAGCTATGGTACCGGACCTATGAGTTTACCATAGACACGGCTTGTTTGTTTTTTGTTATATATAGACACAAACACACGACATATTATTATAAATATTACATACACTTATTTATTTTACTTGTGTATTTATGTATTTGATTTATTTATTATTTTTCTTGTGTGGTGGCATTTGGCAGCACAATATTGTGTTAATTGTGCTGGGTGAGATACTGCATGGGTGCGCCATTTTCAGTGTCACTGGCCTCCTCTGAAAACCAGCGCTGGCAAATGTGGGTCTGCCCACGTCAGCATAAGCTGAGAGGAGACCAATTTCTACGCAGATGTGGCGTGTACTAGCATACACCTACGATTTTCCTGTCCTTAACCTACTTCTAATATTTTACTTGTGTATTGTTATCGCCATGTCTGTTTAAGAATAAACACATTTTTCTTTCTTTCTTTTCACTTGGCAAATTATAAATTATATTTTTAGTATAGCAACACAGTCACTAAGTGTCAAAGAGGAAAAATCTCGTACACATTATTGTGGCTTTGGCTTCATTCAACGCTATAAGGCTAAACGACATACATAAATTGACTTTTATTATTGAGGATTATCTTATCTTAAAAGCTTTGTGTGGTCCTTAATTTTCATTAAATGCTAAACAGACAAAGGATGGAGGAATGCAGAATTCATTTTATAAAATTGTTTAATTCCAACGGGAAATCATGAGATCAAATGCGAGGTAGGTCCTACTTCGGGTAGGGACTTAATATGAATGAATCCTATATCAATTATCCTCAAGGTTAACCTATTTTGGTACTTTGTTATTTATTTTAAACTTATACACAAAACTGTACAAAGGCGGACTTAATGCCACAGGCATTATCTACCAGTCAACTTTTGGGTGATGCAGAGAGAACTAGTAGTACTTTTTTTGTGTGTGCCGGGGTCGGGAAGTGTACTTATATCCCAACTCACATACTTCGAGTTCAATAGGTATACCTCGAGTCAGTTTAGTCTGCGGCCAGTCTCCACTGTGACAGTGTCGAAAATTATTAATGCAATTCAGACGAATGCATTGGGTGTGGACGGGATTAGTCTGGAGATGTTGTCGAATACTCTTCCAGCCACTCTCCAAGCTGTGACTGATATCGTGAACGCATCGGTTGAGACTCGAAGTTTCCCTGCATTGTGGCGACACGCTTTGGTCCGCCCCATAGCGAACAAACCCAATCCGGTACACTACAGCGACTTGCGGCCTATCAGTATTCTTCCCTGTCTCTCGAAGGACCTGGAGCGTGTTGTATACTAGGGTTGATGAGGATTCCTCTACCGCTTCCTCATAATTCGGAATTCCTCATATTTTAAAGATCCTCAAACACTTCCGCTTCCCCAAAAACGAAAGAGAAAAATTCCTCTTTCGCTTCCTCTTCCTCTTAACGTAAGATGAATATTCGGAAATACCTATCCAATGCACTCGGGCGCACGCAACCATAGCAACGAGCGGCGGCCACGAGTCAGAAATACTTACCTGTCTGCACGATCGACGCCCAATTATTAATGTCGTTACGGTATCGCATTAAACGCAAACAGTCGGCCATCCACGAGCTTAGGAGTTTCGGGGGCTACAGCCACCACCCATACAGGAAACTTTGTGGGTTCAATGTTAGCCCAAATGTTAGCTTTAGAGCCTAGAGAACAATGGCGATAGTGAACAAAGTGTTACTTTAGATAGATATTTGGTACTGAAGTCGATTAAAAATAATTATATTAAGGAGATAAGGATACATATTGAAGAAGATGGAAGAATAATCCAAAATATTTTGAGCTGTATGGAGTAGTACAACAATACTTATCGGCCCCTCCATCAAGTGTCTCCAGCGAGCGCCTGTTTAGTTACGCTGGATTAGTGTACGACGATATCGCTTGTCAAATGAAACAGCTTCGAAATTGATTTTCATAAAATTAAATCTCCCCATTGTCAATTTTGATTATTAAATAAACTATTATTAAAATCTAACTTAATTTAGTACTTTTTTTTTTAATTCCGCGAGATGAGATCGTGGCCGCTCCCATGTCCATTGCTGCGAGCGTCTCCGGTGACTCCAGAAGGTATTTCTGGTGGCGCCCGGCGGACTTTGGCCAGCTGTGTGGCCTCTTCGGGGGTTTAGTAGGAATGAAAATCCCGCGTCGTTGGGGTTGGGTTTTATTTATCCCGCGTCGGTGAGTGAATCTGGTTGCTGTGAGGCAAAGGCCCCGCAGCATGCAACCCTTCTAGCCTGCTTCTGTAAGGACAGCGGGTGGCTATCCCGCCGTCCTCAGGCCCCGATCATGGAGGTCGATGGTCCTGGGCGTAGATGAGTCTGCGGCGCAATTTAGTACTGTATTTGAAAGCAATGAGTTTCCTTCTACTATACTTAGGGAAAGGCCACAAGTTCGACTCCTGTCGATAACATTCGTTTTTGTGATTCCTATTTAACTCAAAGTCCCGGCGAACTTCATAGCGTTAATTGAATTTGTACGACTATTTCAACACAAAAATTAACCAAATCAGTCAAGCAGTTCCCGAGTTTTAGCAAGACAAACGAATGGCAAATAGATAGATCTTCCTCTTGCTTCCTCATCCTCAAAAAAAATCCTCATCCTCATCCGCATCCTCCAACTGTTTGATTTGTTCTTTCTCTTCCGCTTCCTCTTCCTCATAACCACTTCCTCATCTACTCTATTGTATACACCCATGTTATGGAATATCTGGAGTTCAATGGTCTGTTGCCGGAGTCTCAATCGGGCTTTAGGAAGGGTCGTGGCACGGCTACCGCTCTCTCGGATGTTGTCAGCAGTGCTCTTGAGGCTAGGGATGTGGGGAGGGTACTGTCTTGGTTCTGCTGGACTTTTCTCGTGCCTTCTATTCCATAAATATCACGCTGTTGCTCTCCAAGTTATCGTACTATGGATTCACCAGGGAAATGGTAGAATGGTTCCACAGTTATCTCATAGACAGGACCCTGTGTGTTGAACTGCAGGGTCAAGGTTCGTTCTCCCTGTCGTCCTGTGCCTCAAGGCGTACCCTAGGGCTCAATCCTGGGCCCACTACTGCTCATTTTGTACAGTGCAGATGTAGCAAATGTATTCAAAAATTGTAAATTCCACATTTACTTTTTTTTTTTTTTTTATATATATTTAGGTCGACAAATTGACGCCACTCGCCTGATGGTAAGCTGAGGCGACGTCTGGCAATTGAGGGCGACTCTCACAGTACACAGGAATACTATAGAGAGTGGCCCTCAACTTGACGACCCTGTAATGTGCCTCTTCACGCTTCGCTTAAAGAGCCCAGGGTTATATGTTGGAGGAAACACGTGCGCAGGCAGGGCGTTCCAAGCCACCATCGTTCGGCAGAGAAACGATCGTTTAAAACGCTTGGTTCTCGCGAAGACGGTTTCCACGGTATGAGGGTGACATCTCTGCCCGGCACGCGTTGTTCGGGATCGGAAGGGAGAGGGACGCTGACGACATCCAACTTTTCAAATCTTTTAAACCCACTGAAACCACACCTGCCGTCGACCAAATTAACGTAGACCTGAGTGAGGTAGTGAGGTGGGCAGATATGAACTCATTGGTGCTGAATCCTTCTGAAGTCTAAGTTTATGGTACTGGGCTCGAGACACCAGGTCAATGCCACACTGGCACAAGATCCAAAAATTGTTATAGGGGGAAAGAATATAGAAAGATTGGACGCTGCTAACGATCTTGGGCTTACTGTTGACTCGGAGCTGCGTTTTGAGAGTCATGTAAACAAAGTTGTAAGCAGTTACTTTTACAGATTAAAGGTGCTATATTATGTTAGACAGTACCTTAGTATGCTACTCCGCAAGCTCTTGGTTGACAGTTTGATACTCTCAAAATTTAACTACTGCGACACGGTTTATGGTCCTTGCATTCTCAAACGAACAGAGAACCTAATTCAGCGAGTACAGAATGCCTGTGTCCATTTCTGTGTCAATGTTCCAAGACGAGGTCGCGTTAAGCCTCGTCCCCACCAGGAACATTTGTCGAGCGACATGTGTCCCCGGAGACATCGGGCGATGTCGGGCGACGTTGGACGATATTACCGCGACATTGTCGAACTTGTTCCTTAGCGCACAGTCGATGAAGAGTAGTGACACAGTGTGGACGTGCGTGCAACCTGCGACAATGTGGTCGAACGGCGTAGTGCTGCAACTTATTGATCTATATCGCTCCTATGAGTATTTGTGGGATGCAAAGAATAATCATTATAAAAATTAAATAAGAAGCATGACGCGTGGGAAGAATCTAATTCTCTGTTTAGATATTGATGGGCATATTTTACACAAAAGTATTTCAAAGTCTGTTGATGACATCCGAGTGAAATTATGAAATGAGCCGTCTAGAACACTAAGAACATTAAAAACACTTGTTTTGTTTCGCAAGTACTGTTAATCCACCATCTTCTCTTTTTTTTTTGTTCTTGTTGCATTCATAATTATATAAGCCGCACTGTACAACACTACCTCTTCCGGAGACATGATAGGTTCGACTGAACTGATGTGGACGGAGACAAGACATCGGGCGACGTGTGGCGATGTAGTGCGACATCGCTCGATGTCTCTGGGGACACATGTCGCTCGACAAATGTTCCTAGTGGGGATGAGGCTTTTAAGCCGCACATAAATGATTTAAAACTTTTGAAAATGGCAGCCAGGAGGCGATTAGTTGTTACTTCTAAGGGGCCTACTTATCTTTATGATAAACTTAGCTGGAGGCACAACAAAGAGCGATACAGTGTGCGAAAATCGGTGCCACCTCTGTCAATCCCGAGGTACAGGACTGCGGCGTTCCGGGGCTGTTTCAAGCATGCTGCCAAACACTGTTGGAATAATCTTTCTCCACCAATTCGGAGCTTAAAAACAAAAAAGACGTTCGTTTTGCATTTGAAACGCTTGTACTTAATGGAACAACTAAATTTCCTTAACATGGGCAGCATCCTATTTAGCCGGTTCGTTACAATTGTTATGTTGTATTGTATTGTCTGTGGTTGCACGGGGTCAGTTGTATACTGTTATTTATTAATATTACCATATTATTATATCTGATACATGTTGTGCACATTTTTATTTTTATTTGTTCAGTTTATTTGTAATATGATCTATTTATTTATTTAATGTATATTCTCTATTTATTATCATACTATCTTTTTTTTTTAAATTGTTTATTTTAGTTTTAATTTGTGGGAGGGGGGCGCCATCATTAGGCTCTCTCTGAAAAACAGCGCTGTCCAACAGCATCAAGCTGAGAGTGGGCCTAGTTTTTACACAGACAAGGCATTAGGTGGTTGCACTGGCGCGGTTCACGGTTCACTATTTTCACAAAGGCACTTTTATATTTTATTTAGTTTTTTGCTTGTTTTTTTTTTATTTTTAATGTTTTGTTTTTGTCTAGGTACCCTGTATTTCTCTGTATTTCTATGTGTCTGGAAATTAAAAGCATTTTCTTTCTTTCTTAGTACCTTAAAAAAATATATGCGTAAAAAATTATTTAAAAAAATGCGGGAAGAACAATACTCGATACGTCATCAATAACTCTATTGTTATACCTTTTTTATCTGACTTTTATTTGCTTTCCTCGTATTCGAAATGAAAGTAGAGTGTGTAACTCGGGAGTACACGATGCTTTCATCCCTTGGTTAACAATCTACTATAATAGGTTCTATATAGGTTCTATAATAGGTAGCAATAACAAATGTCGTCCATCTGGGATCGGACCAGCCAGCGCCTGTCTCTTAGAACAAGAACAATTTTTTTACTTATTCTATTCGGATTCAACCAAACTCAAAGTAACTCTGGTGTTCAACTATCACGGTAATAATTTTACTACGACCGAATCTGTGGGATATTAATTCTGCTATTCTACTTGAAATGTTACAATAATTTAATTTTGTTGGATATGTACGAGTAATACAGTGAAATGTATAAAATTGACACTGTATTATCCGACAAAATTTAATTTTAATGACCTTTTAAGTAGAGCTAGAACAAATAATATCCCACATATTCTAGTTGGATGAACATTATCACCGAGATAATTTAACATTCGAGTTAAGTCGAATCCATCCTATTATTATTCCCTTTATTACATTTTATTACATATTTACTATATTTTTAAATAAACTTATAAAAAACACAAATATATTTAAAAATATAAAAAATAGTGACCCACCGGTATCGAGTACAGTGACCAAGCTACCGGTGGTTACGGCTCCAGAGATAGGAACTTCCGCACAATACGGGCCGTATCCAACAGAACCGCCTTCTGCATCAAGCCCTTGACCCAGCTGCCTAACGCGAGCCTCTGTAGGTGGCGGTCGAGGCTTTTGGCTATTAAACCATGAGCAGATACGACTATCGGAACAATAATCGCCGAATCCACATCCCACATGTCGACAATCTCGTGAGCTAAGTCCAAATATTTAATTTGTTTATCTTTTTCTGCTTTCACGAGATTCTCGTCATGCGGCACAGTGATATCGACAATTATTGCAAAGCGTTTTAATCGATCGATTATCACTATATCTGGTTTGTTGGCTATAACAGTCCTATCAGTGATAATAGACCGATCCCAATACAATGTAGCATGGCCATTTTCAAGAACTGGGTCGGGCACATACCTGTAATAAGGTATCTCTAAGTCAACGAGGTTATATTTTAGAGCAAGTTGTTGGTGGACAATCCTGGCTACTTGGTTGTGTCTGTGCAAATACTCACCGTACGCAAGACGGGAACAACCTGATATAATATGTCTTAAAGATTCTCCGGGACTATGACATGCTCGACAGATGTCTAGCGTCCCATCTTTGACAATAAATCTCCGATAGTTATTCGTCATCATAACTTCGTCAGTGATTGCACAGATGAAACCTTCAGTTTCTCCAAAGAGATCACCGAAACGTAACCAGGATACGGAAGCTGTAAAATCAACATCGGGCCCGTGTAGAGCCCTTTAATGACTCCTTCAGATTCCACAATCACGCCCTTTTTCACATGCATGACCGCACACTTATCTACCCCGAACTCCATACTGATAGCCTTACTAAAAGTTTCAGTAACTTTTAGTAAAGCCATCAATTCGGGGCCATTAGGGGCAAATAACTTTAGGTCATCCATGTAAAAAAGGTGGGATAAAATTTGACCCCTCTCCGCATCCGATAGCCTAACCCTGAACCCTCTAGTAGCGTACTGAGAGGATTCAGTGCTAGACAAAACCATAACGGACTCAGACTATCGCCCTGGAATATTCCTCTCTCGATCCCTATTGGTACACCACCTCCTAGAATCTGACGACATCCTGGATAAACCAAAACCGTATTCCATTGTCTCATACATGACCTCAAAAAGGTGCACAGAGTTGTATCAATTTTATACAACTCCAGCACCTTTAGAAGCCATGTATGAGGTACAGAATCATACGCTTTTTTTGTAGTCAATCCAGTATGTCGCAAGGTTCTTTCGGTTGAGGCGTACCTGCTGACAAACAGCCATGTCAAGAATAAGGAGCTATTTAGTACCACGTGCCCCACTTTTACATCCATTCTGAGAGATGGACAATATATTGTTGTTTTCTATATGTGAATAAATTTTGACTCTCAGAATAGATGTAAAAAGTTTGTATATAGTTGGTAAACAAGTAATGGGTCTGTAATTTTTGGGGTCTGTGGTACCATCAGATTTATAAAGAAGGTGAGTAACTCCGGTAGTCATGAAAGATGGAAGCGACGCTAACTCAAGGGATGACTGGAAGCAAGATGCCAAACAGGCGTGTGAGCTACGGAACCATTTTAGCCAAAAGTTGTGCAGTCCGTCCGGTCCAGCTGATTTCCAATTTGGTAACGAACGAACTGCACAACCAATATCATCTTCAGATATGGTTATAGGTTCCATAGCTTGTATTGGTTCACACGCCCGCTCTACATCCCCAATCCACCCACCCTGCGTATGACTGACGGGTGTCGACCAAATGCTTTTCCAAAAGGCAACTGTAGCATCAGCATCAGGTGGACTCCCATCAGTCACATCTGAATCAGGTTGCTCCCACCTTCTGTATACCCACCTCTCGTCTTTTTGGAACAAGCGATTTTGTGTATATCTGTCCACTCTCTTTTTATATCGCCTTATACGGTTTGCCCACGCATAGATTTTCTGCTTCAGGAACTCAATGCGCTCCGTGACCCGTACAGAGTATTCACGGGGACTCACGTTAGTTCCCGCGAATGCCCGGGTCACGAAGCGCATGACTCTCGGGCGTGTATTGCCCGTCCTGAAGCAGTGTAGCTTGCCTATGTGCACCCTAGCCTCGGTAATGCGACGTTCAATCCTGCATTGCCAAGCTGGTACAGTAGGTCTTGGTCGAGCAGCTGATTCTTGCTTATTAAATTTAACACCAGCTACTCGACATACTGTAACAGCCGCACAATACAGGATTGAATGCGCATCAGTGAGATCATCACAATTGAGAAAATAAGATGTTAAAATCGAGTCTAGGGCACACACTAGCGCTATATTTTTTCTATGCGTAGGCAAACGTGGAAGCCGCGGTCTACACTGAATAGGGACAGATCTAAACTCACCAATCGCTTGTTCCAAAACGCTCCTTAATTCATCATTGCATTGGATACTTACAGATGTAGCAGCATCATTTACTTCTTCATTAACTGTTAAGACGGGAGGTATTTCATTTTCTACTGTAGTGGTGTTACGGTTGCTATGTAATGAAGAAGGGATGATACTGTTACATGCTTCTAAGCGTAGCCTCTCAAGTGCAGCGTCATCCAACAGATGACAGCGTTGTATGGCACGCACCTGATCCGATAGGCGTTGTGCTGTTACGTTGACATCTGGTTCAAGTACCTGAAACAGGGGCAGCATGCGGACACGGTACGCAGTGAGGTTAATTCCTCCCTCTGGTCAATTCTGGTTAATTCCTCTTCTCCATTTCTATTTCTATTCTATTTCTATTCTCTGTAGCCACAAAATATGCCCGCATCACGTTTTCGTTCATAGAGAGACTCCATCGAATGTGGTGCACATTACCACCGGTAGCGGGGTCCCTAATAGAAGCCGGAGGGCCTCGGGGTCCTAAGCCAGTCGGTGGCCGGCCTCTCCCCTGCCGACGTACAGGTGGAGGCGACGTCGGTGGAGAGAAAAACTCGTCGCTACTTGAGCTCGACGCCTCACCATCAGCCACGGTTTCCAGCGAATGTGAGGCGGAGTTTTGCGACGAGTCCGGGGTTGGTAGTTGTGCAGTTTGTGCCCTGGTACGAGCTCTAGTCAACTTGTTTCAAGCTCATTGTTTGTTATTATATTTTAAATGCAATTTTCAGTATGACAGACGTCATTTTCAGCAAAAAAATGTAGTATATTTGGTAAAGATCTTCCTGTAGGATTTTCATGGTTTTTCAAATTATTTGGAAACTTTTTAGCTATTCTTCTTGTTTATTGTTATGTAAAACTGTAAATACTTTAGCAAATATTTATACAATAGGATGAAAAAAATTGACGGCTCTTGATAGTGGTGTTGCCAGGTTATTATTATTATTATATTATTATTCTTACAATTGTTACTTATACATGTATACTTTTTATATATATAGGCATGATAATGTGTGTGTGTGTTACTTGTATTTAGTTAATTGTTCTACAAAACTGCACAGTTTGTCTACAGAATCACCAACTAAGCTACGAAGCCTTTTTACAATAAATTTTCTGAAACGTAGGTACATAATTTACAATGTTTTATTGATTTGAGGAATTAATAATAAATAACTGAACTGTTAATTAGGCAAATCAGTATTCCGAATACTCATGAATAAAAAACGGCCAATTTTTTTCGTTTTATAAAAACCCACTCTAATAAACGCAACAATAAAAGTAACAAAATTGCTCCAGTCATTCACGCAAGGTAACAGGGTCATTCAAGGGTAACAGGGATTACTGTACTTACATTACATAGATATTAGGTAAATAACTATCTCTGACTTTGAAGATCCAAAACGTCAAAAAGTCAATACAAGTCAGACAACGTTGACAGGTTGCATTATTAAATTTAAATAAAATAAGGAATGTCTCAATAATGATAATGTTTTATATTTCAACCAGAGCATCATACGTGTCGGTGCTGACGATAGTGGCGTTCTCGTTGGAGCGTTACTTAGCTATCTGCCATCCACTGCACATGTACGCCATGGCAGGGCTCCGCAGGGCGCTGCGGGTCGTCGCTGCACTATGGCTCATCTCTCTGCTGGCCGCTGCACCATTTGCACACTACACTACTGTCAGTTACCATGACTATCCACCAGGTAAGACTGCCAAAAGGTGGACTGACGAACTTCTAGGTTGCAGAAAGGTATTGGATGTGAGCAGTAAAGTAACGTCGTGGCGAGGATTTAGCATAGTTGTGTTTCCATAAATAGTAAAATAATTACGTCGTCTCTTGGCGCAGAACACCTTAACTTTTGTGCTGGAAGTTGACTTCAAGTTCTATAAATTTTCAAAAAGAACATTACTCAAAATGACTTCTCGTAATTTTTTCTTACCTGTAACAAATGCAAAACAATATATCATCAAATTTCTCTCAGATTGGTGGAGAATAAGATTGATTGGTCGCTATCTATCTTATCTGTCCCTGAGGTTAGATGGCGGCATATAATGGCAGCGGTGCGAGCTAGCCCAAATATTTTTTTCTTCTCTCAATTAATCTCTCATGACGCTTCATGCAACTGCAAGTGGTACCTATCACAATCTAGCTATAGGACGTACGCTTCCATACAACAACAAACGTGATTTTTTTGCCATTTTGGTACGGAACCGCGAGTTGTTCGAGTTTTTATTCATGTGTTTGTTACCAATCTGTCGATTGGGAGAACCAATATGAGTTTTATTTTAAATTGAAAGCTTGCCGTGTGATCGTATTTCAATTTGGTCCCATTCCGACAGTTAAGTATTTTGAACTCGGTTCTTTTACTTAATTTTTTTTACCTGATTTCAAAAAAGAAAGATTCTCAATTAGAATGAATTTTTTTCTCCTTGACATTCGTGAAATATTACTAGTTTTCTGTAGCTAAATTGGATGTATTCCCCAGGATCAGGCAACATATCCTTAGACTCCGCGTTCTGTGCGATGCTGGAGCAACCCTCGTGGTACCTCTGCGAGCTGAGCAGTCTACTGTTCTTCATACTACCAGGAGTTCTCATACTGTACCTCTACGCTCGCATGGGACTCAAAATTAGGTATGTGCTTGGGTATGTATCTTATAATAAATTTAAAAAACTAATAAAAAGTAAATTGCGCCATAAAGCTTATTATAGTAATATTGATTTCTTAGATGACAAGGCTGCCTGGTTGTAACACGAATTGCTCCTTTCTAAATAACTCTGTATTAGATTTAAGATGAAATATTTTGAAAAAAGCCGAACTGAGTTTCTTGAGGGCTCTTCTCAGTCTCGTTGCATTTTGGAGCCCTGGGTAGAGTCACACCAACTTTTGACGAATCTAAATAATTTTCTAAAAATTTCAAAGATAATAAACGTTATTTTATTTTATTTTATTTATATGCATGTCTATAATATTGTCACATATAAAAGTAGTAGTAGTATAAGATACTATTATAAAAATATTTATTTTTTGCCTTTTTGTCTGTCTAGGTATGTGTTTGTTCCCTTTTTTTTGGACCCGGCGCCATCTTGACAAATCTCTTTGAAAACCAGCGTACAATAGCATTTAGCTGAGAGAGGGCCTAATTTGTGCATTGGGATGGCACTTGATTGATGGCTTTACCGGCCCTGGCGTATGGGTGCCTAATTCCCACCATGTTACATTGTTTTTTTCGTTTTGTGTTTGCCTCTTTTTTGTTTTGTACGATATTATGTGTGTATGTTATATTATATTGTATTGTGTAGAAATTAATAGTTTTTTCTTTCTTTCTTTTTTTCTATTTTAACGGAACTTTCACAAGCAGATAGCTGATGTAATATACGCTATTTTTTATACGGGTAATGTGTTCCCGCGAGAATCAGGAACCATTTATAAACTTAATTTTTACGAGGCGTCCACTATTTATGAATAAAAACTTAATCATCGAAATGTACGTTTGGACCCACCCGCGTTATATGGTTTTCTCATTCCCGGTTCCCGTGGGAACGCATTACCGGGGTAAAAAGTACCCTATGTTACTCAGGGATAACGTAGCTACATATCAGTGAAAGAATTTTTGAAATCAGATTAGTTGTTACGGAGCACGTTCGCTTCAAACAAACAATCAAATATTTTGTGCTTATTAAGTATAGATATAATGTAATTTCAGTCCTATTTGTTGGTAGTAAGGTTCCAATTTCAGAATGGTTATTGATTTTCTGTTAAATATACTTCCCGGTAAAGGCCCCTATTATCTGGGACTAATAACGCGAGCTCATGAAAGTATAACCTGTGCCTGATCTCTCGGAGTTACAAGCTTGATTATATTATATTTATGAAATATACGAGATTAACTTTTGATCGACAGCACCAAATTGGATTATTATAATAAATTTTTCGTGTCTGTTATCGTCACGAAAAGGTTTATAAAAAATAAAAAAATAATATTTGGCAAAAATCGTACAGATTTGTTTTAAATCCATAACAAAAGTGATTTACTGCTCACCGCTTTCGAATACCGTCCCTTTTTGCAATTTGAAATCTGTCACTTGTGTCATGAAAGTGTCACCTATAACTCATGTCAAAGATGCAAAGTCTATTATAACTGCTTCTGTTCCCACAACTGGGACTATCAAACATTACCTTGACATTGGCAAAATCATTGGTGAACGATGGAGCCACTCATTTAAAAAAAGAATAAGAAGAACTGCTTCGGTGGCGTGGTCGGTAGTCATCGGCTTTCGACTTCGGAGTCTCGGGTTCGATTCCCGGGTCGAATCAAATATTTGTGTGATCCACAAATGTTTATTTCGGGTTTGAGTGTTTTCTATGTATTTAGAACTATATAAGTATGTTTATCAGTTGTCAAGATCCTATAGCACAAGCTTATAGCTTAATTTGGGCTAGATGACGTTGTGTGAGAATGTCCAAAAATATTTATTTAAATATTTAAAGTTTCCAAAGAAAATAATAGACTTGGAGCCTCTAACTGCCTGACTTACGTCACGTTATAAAGGCTAAAAATTTATCAGAACATGTCACCGCCACAGGGAAGAACGGTCAGTGAATATGAAGTATCGGTTGTGGTTACTTCCGGAGATATCAGGTTGCAAAGGTGGTTAAAATGGTACCTTACTTACCTCATTTATAAGCTTAATTTTTGGATATTTTCTGCGGTGTAACATTATAAATCACGTCACTAAATCTTAGACCCCTGGCTCAATTGCAACCCCCTGCCAGACCGCTTAGACCCTGGGATTGCCAGACATAAATCTATACTTATACCTTGACATAAACCTATATGCCTTTTATTCATCGACATTTTGTATTTATTGAATTATTATTGACGGAGGGAGCGAAGCGACCGAAGTCTCCGTTTCAACATGCAGACTGGGGAGAATTTCTTTCGTCTGTACCTCTACATCTACGGGTTCTGTCAGATCATGTTTGAGGCCGTATTTATCCACCGATTTGCATGAAACTTTACACACACACTCCTTGCTTACAATGAATAACATTTGAATGATATTTTTTGGATTGGATGACAAATGAAAGAGTAATAAAGAAAATTGAAGAAGAAATTTTCTAAACAAAGCCGCTTCCGAAGTCTACGGTTCACAGAACCTTATTAATTTGTGTTAATTAAACATTTTAATGAAATAGTTGATACGTATTTACTGACATTGTAACAAAATTAAGTTTAAATGACTATAAAATTGTATTGGTAAGTCAATGAGCGCTTTGATAATGAATTGTATGGAATCGAATGAAATTGACATTGTAGTATAGGTAATGTTTAGTTGGTGGTTGTAGGATCTATGTATAAATTAGCATAATATGCAATTTGGTACCCCCTGTAAGTTTGTGTTGTTTCCTTTCATAGTCATGATTTATAAGCTGAATATTTCTCGGAGCATGTGCTCAACACAGGTAAGAACGATGACTGCTTCGGTGGCGTAGTCGGTAGTACATCCGCTTTCGACGCCGGAGTCTCGGGTTCGATTCCCGGTCGGGACAAACTTTGTGTGATGACATATATGTTTGTACCGAAGTCTGGATGTTTCCTATGTATAATATGTATGTATTTACAAAAAAATGTATTTACTTAAAATAAAAATAAAATAAAATAAAATAAAATAACGTTTATTATCTTTGAAATTTTCAGAAAATTATTTAGATTCGTCAGAAGTTGGTGTGACTCTACCGAGGGTTCCAAAATGCAACGAGACTGAGAAGAGCCCTCAAGAAACTCAGCTCGGCTTTTTTCAAAATATTTCATCTTAAATCTAATACAGAGTTATTTAGAAAGGAGCAATTCGTTACGTTGTTACAACCAGGCCGCCTTGTCATCTAAGAAATCATTAATACTATAATAAGCTTTATGGCACAATTTACTTTTTATTAGTTTTTTAAATTTATTGACAGATAAATTTGCTATTTCGGTTGGCAATGTATTGTACATTCGAATAAAGTTCCCCGCAAAAGAATTACTCACTTTATGAAGCCTAAATTTAGGAACAGCCAGTTTATCCTTATTTCTTAAGTTTAGATTATGATTATCACTATTTTTCACAAATTTACTTTTGTTCTTGTGGGTATACAATAAAATTTCATAAATATACTGTGAATACACTGTAAGGATGTTAATATGCTTAAACTTATCTCTTAATGACTCCCGAGACCCCATTCCATAGATAGTCCGGATAGCCCTCTTCTGCAACACAAAGATGCATTCAATATCGGCAGCGTTACCCCACAGTAGTATGCCATATGTCATGATACTGTGGAAGTAGCTGAAGTAGACAAGACGCGCCGTTTTAATGTCTGTAAGTTGTCGGATCTTTTTGACAGCATAGGCTGCTGAACTAAGCCTGGCCGAAATTTTCCCGATATGAGGCCCCCATTGCAATTTGGAGTCTAACGTTATGCCCAGAAAGACAGTGTCATCGACCAATTCTATTATATCATCCCTAACCTTAACACTGGTTTTAACAAGTCTTACATTAGGTAAGGTGAATCTTACACATTTAGTTTTATTTTCATTTAATAATAAATTATTAGCACAAAACCAGTGGACTATCCTAGAGAGGGTAATGTTTACATCGTCAAGTTCGCGCTGTCCACGTTTAACTTTAAATATTAAAGAAGTGTCATCAGCAAACAAAACTACCTCGTGGTCGTCTCTTATGAGGTGAGGGAGATCATTAATATATACTAGAAAAAGAAAAGGTCCCAAAATTGAACCCTGCGGTACCCCCATTGCTACAGGAGAACCAGGTGACTGTTTACCATTGATCACTACTTTCTGGACCCTATCACTTAAGTAAGAATTGACGAAATTCAAGGCCGTCCCCCGGATTCCGTAATGATCAAGTTTCTTAATTAAAGTCTGGTGCTGAACGCAATCGAAGGCCTTAGATAAGTCGCAGAATACACCATAAGCATCATATGACTCATCCCAGGCCCTGTATATACACTCTAATAATTTAATTCCGGCATCAGTGGTGGACCGACCACGAGTGAAACCGAATTGTTTTGTATGTAATAGTTTATTAACGTTAAAGTGATTTTGCATTTGATTAAGCATAATTTTTTCAAAAATTTTACTAAATGTAGGTAGTACAGAAATGGGACGGAAATTGGACGGATCTGAAGTACTACCCGATTTAAACAGGGGAATTAATTTACTAGATTTCATTAAATCAGGGAACACACCACTATCAACACAATTATTAAATATTAATACTAGTTCAGGAGCAACCATTTCAATAAAAGAATTTACTAAATACACAGAGATGCCCCAGAGGTCAGCTGTTTTCTTGATATTTAAAGATTTAAAAGTTTTTAAGATAGTGTTTATGTTAACTTTACTGAATTTAAATATAACGTTACAACAAGGAACGTTTGCTTTTAACCAAGATTCTGCAATGGGGGTTGAAGAGCCTAGGGTTTTTGTCAAATCTACAGGAATTCGGGAGAAAAAATTTTCAAATTCGTTAGCGACCTCGAAGTCTGATGTAGTTATTTTACCATTTATATTAAGTTTAAAATGATTATCATTTAATTTTTGTTGACCTCTTTCCGCGTTTATAATTTTCCAAGTAGATTTAACTTTGTCTGCACTATTGAGAATTTTATCACTTATATATTTTGATTTAGCTGCTAAACAATCTGCTTTAAACTTTTTTGAATAAGTTTTAACATAATCTAGAAATTCAACTGATCTATTAAGCTGTCTTTCTGAGTATAGTTCATAAAGTTTTTGTCTACTTTTGTGTATACCCTCAGTGGCCCATTCACTGAAAGTAGGACTAACACTAATCATGACCTCCTTAGACTTGAATATGGAGTTGAACTCGTTGTAAAAAGAATCAAAAAATAATTTATACATTACATTTGGATCTAAGCCAGTGTCTAAGAATGGAATTTTATTGCAAAGTCCAACCCTCATTCGTTCCAAGCGGTCACCAGTTATTGGTCTACATAATATTTTACGTTTTATAACTTTTTCTTTAGTGATTTTAAAAGATGCTATTTGCCCACAATGGTCTGAATCTAGCTTTTTTATAATACTTTTACTTTCTGGCAACATATCGCTGTATATATTATCCAGGCAAGTGGCTATTGTATTACAATATCTAGTAGGCTCCAAAAATAAGTTTGTAAGATTGTGTGATTTAAATAAATTTAAAATATTATAACTCATAGGCGTATTAACAAGTAAATCGACATTAAAATCACCACATACTATTAGGTACTTATTAGTTTTTCCAAGTTTACATAGAACTTTGTCAATAAGTTCCTCAAATTCGCAAAAGGGTGAGGTTCCAGGTTTATACACGCATACTACTATGAATTGCTCCATTTCCACGCACGACAGTTCGACTTTACACTCTAGAGAAAGAGACACAATATCTTTCCGTTCTTTAAATTTAAGTTGTTTATTTAATAAAATCAAAGATCCCCCCCGTACTGTGGTCACCCTGCAGAATGCACTACCAACCCGGTGATTACTGAAATTGAACATGAGCTCATACGACTTACGCATATGTTCTGTAATACAAAAAATATCAATATTGTCTGAATTCATTAACAGTTCCAACTCTAACTCTTTGCCATGTGTTAAACAACCAATATTTTGATGCCCTATGTTTATATCAGTTTATCTAGTACTCCTATCACAAGCTCTGCTTAGTTTGAGACTAGATGGCGTTGTGTGAATTGTCCTAACATATTTATTTATTATCAGTGAGAATGGAGTATCGGTAGTGGTTACGTAGGCAGGGCAGAAGCATATTTAATACACATACATAGCTACATACCTGTTTATTTATTAGAAAAGTTATTAGCTATTTGAACATGACACATGAGATAAGTTCAAGAAAGATACTTTGGACATTTTTTTGGTTCGCACGCTGAAGGTATTTCCAGTGGTGCCCGGCGGACTTAGCCTATAACAAAGTTTCCCGACAAGTATAATTACGTGCACCACTTAATACATTATATAATATGTAAATATAAATATCTAACTATGTATAACTATAAGTAGGTATCTTAATATAAAGCAATGAAATTATTTAAATATGTGCAACTAATATACAATCCTCATTAGAATTACAAGTATGATCGTACGTATCGTACAAGTCACGCCTTTTTCCCACTGTGTAATAGCATCCACTACTATAATCATCATCCCATCACATCCATGCTCTCTCCCTAAGCTTATAAACTATAAAAATATATATTTGTTAACTAACTAAATAAGTATTCAAGTTATGTCATAAATAAGATATTAATGTCAATTTCAACAGCAGTGCCTAAAGTCTTAAAGTAAACAAAAGTTAGGCGTTTAAATTGCTAATTAATACTACAACTTGAAAGTTAGTTGTTTGTGTAACTTAAAGATAAATGAATATTATCTCTGAAAGTCTTATTGTAAAGAGATACTTATACAAATTCTTACAATTAATAAACAATTTAAAAATATCAATTTGAAAGAGTGAACAATGATTTATTTAATGTATATTTTGGTAAGCTGAAATTTAATAACTTTTCTAAAATAAATAATTTTACAATATGAATTGCAGAAACGACGATGATCTTATTTATTGATTTAGATATGATGATATACTAGCGAACGGCCGTGGCTACGTCCGCTTGAAAAATTAAATACACAAAAGCTTATCTCGAGGACCACTCTAGCCATTGGTGAAAACCGCTTCAAAATCCGTTGCGTAGTTTTAAAGATCTAAGCATACATAGGGACGGAAACTACTTGGTTTTAAACTATGTATAAAGGTTATGATCCCGAAGAGGCCAAGGTCCGCCGGGCGCCACAGGAAATACCTTCTGGTGTGTACCAGAGACGCCCGCAGCAATGGACATTAGTCTCGCGGATAAAAAAAAAAGTTATGTTATGATTATGACAAACAGTACAAAAACCATCAGAGTTTAGAGCTCAATTATAGAGTACGCTTTTGTAATAGTTTGCCACGTGTTAAGTTACTGGCAAAAGGTGGACGAACTAATAAGTTACTTACCCTTAACTGTCGTTTAAAACTTACCACACTTCGATGAAGTCCGTGCATATTATTGACCGAGCGAGCGAAGCGAGCGAAGCGTCTCAGTTTCAACTCGAGAACTGGCCGATTTGGCGTTGTTTGTCTGTATGTGTGTCAGTTCCGGTCTACAGGCCGCATTTTTCAGCCGATTTTCATGAAATTTGGCACAAGTGTTCTTTGTTGCAAGGCGCCACTTTTATCGAAGGAATTTTTTGATTGGGGGGAAAATGGGGGAGAAATGGGGGGAAATACGAAAATAACGCGAGGTCTACTGTTCGCAGAACTATTAGTTATTATATTGTAACTTGTTGGTCATGAAATAATAAAAAGCTCTCTCTCAAACAAAGATCATTATCCAACTAAGTCCATAATATTCCCATTGATCGCGTACGTAAAAAAATAAAACAAAAGAGTTTAAAATCTTTAAAGTAAAAGCTTCAAAGTGAAAGGCTGTTAAGAAAATTATAAATTTCTGTATTTTATTAGAGTTCGTTAAAGCTGTTTGTCGACTTGAATAGGTTAACCATATCATTCTGTTGATACAGACACACCCTTATAGTAGGAGAGCCGAATATAAGAAAATGTAAACAACACATCAAACTTTACCACAAAAACCAACTTCAAATTACCGGAAAGGGACCAAATAATTATCGAAATTCAACTAAATTGAAATAGGACCTCTCGGAAAGCAATGGTTTTAATTTAAAAAAAATTGGTTCACCCAATGAAATATATTAATGAGGTAACAAAAAAAACCTTAAAATTGATGTAGTCACTTAACATCAAAAGAGTACTCGTGGTAGCTCACTGCTTAAAATAATCTTCCTAGTGCTACCCAGAGGCGCTCGGCAATAAACGTAGGCTGCAGCGGCTTCGAGCCATGTACTCATTCATGATCGATTTTAAGTTTGTTCTATGTGGGTGAGGTCTAAATTAAATGGCTGGGAACTAAGCACGTGCGTGCCACGTTGTCTGTTGTTTAGTGTTTAGTTTACGTTTTCCTGCCATGTCATATGTGTCACACGTCACCACTGACACATGTCATCCTGAGCCTGTGGCGATCGTTGCAATATAATGTAAAAAACTGTTTGTTATTTGTATTGCTTGCAGAATTGCTTTTTTTGCATTATAATTTGATGCATAAATAAAAACATTATTTCTTTCTTTCTAATTAAAAATAATAAACTACATCAATTTTAATAATTTTATACTAAAAATGTGTTTGTTTTTCAAAGTAATACTTCCAGTCGCTTCTGTTATCGAAATTGAGTCCGAAATATTATTTTTGTAAGCGGTGGTACTTCACCGTGTATATATATTTTTTTAATTCCGCGAGACCGCGCCGCTCTCATGTCCATTACTGCGGGCGTCTCTGGTGACACCAGTAGATATTTCCAGTGGCGCCGCACATCATCGCCGCGCATGCATACAAGTGGCCAAAGTCCACCGGCCGCCACTGGCCTCTTCGGGACGGTGTGTTGTGTGGGGTTACATTGCAAGAAACAAAGTTGCTGGTCATATAAATTTCTGACGAGCTTGTGTAACGCGTAAAATTCCTTCGATGGCTCTCCGACTATTCGGTATAATTAAGCAACTCTTGCCGTCAGTTGGTTTAATTTCGGAACTTTATTCTGTGAACGATTCATTTTGCTTGTACACCATTTGTAATTACTGGAACCAAAATTAAGTTAAGGATTATTTCCTGTTGTATTCAATCTATAAATAGATTGAGAGTTAATTATCAACATTTTACAGGAAAATGCGGAGTATAATGTTGATGGATGATTTTGTAGGTATATGTGTAAAGACCCTGAGGCAGATATTGTAGGTATGTAACATCTGTCCTTGCTGTTGGAATCTAGGTCCTAGCTGCCATAGGGAATCGGGAACGTAAAATCTATGGCCTAGTATTATGTAGGATTCAAACAGGGAAAATTTTGTTCTTTCTGTTTTTTATTTCACTTTTATGGTTCAATTTTTATAGTTTTAGACTACTTTTTATCTCGGTAACGTTGTCCCGTGAGAATCGGGAACGAAAAATCTATGGCAGAAGAATCGATGGCCAGAACCGCCAGCGCAGTCTTTCATACACAAAGTACATACATTAAAAGTGTTCGTATACTATTTCAAACTTATTCAATTAGTTTGGAAACGCGTATAAAGTACCTCCAGGGATTTCGGCATTATGTAACTTTACAAGTCAATTGAACTATGATTATATGAGTTTTGGAATAAATTAATTTAGGTACGTACGTATGGACTCGTTTGAGTAGTTAAAAAGTTTGGAAACATTATTTGCAATAAACTTTTTTAATTATAATGCGTGTTATTTACACAATAACAAAAAAAAGAGACGCCCGGAACTTTAATTGGCTGGCACAGCGGCTGGAACGTAAGATTTTGTTGCCTTTAATCAACGACGTAACGGGTTTTTGCAAAGTCACAATATAGCTGCTATTTTTTATTAAATTCATTCGGTCATTTTGGACATAACCCATTATAAATGTGCCCGGTGACGGCAATAGGCTTACCCCCTATTACGTGGGAAGAAAAATACTGGCAAATTGTGGGTGTGTAATTCACCTCTGCCTACCCCTTCGGGGATATAGGCGTGATATGTGTGTGTATATTATGTCATAGTCGGCCTCGGCCTCGGCCTCGTGTAATTGTTGTAAACCAAGATGTAATTATAGTACGTAGGCCGTAGAACATTGAAAAATATTGATTAACAGCAAGCTCATTTTTCGTAAGTAGCTTTATTTTATCGAGTCCTACCCCAATATCTCAAAAAGAAATCTCAAATCAGGTAGCTAACAGAGTTATCCGGTTAAAATATTCGGATCAAAATTGTAAGGTTGCATTAATTTGTATAGAGCTGCAAAGTGGTGCAGGTATTAAGTACACCATTATAAATCAAATATCAAAAGTTTTCCATCGATCCGACTTGTGCTAAAAATGTTATTCAAGGTTAAAGTTGAAAATTTTCGCTTTTTTGGATTTTTCTCGTAAACTGCACCGATTTTAAAATTTCTTTCGGTAATATAAAGCTACATTTTCAGCGAGTAACATAGGCTATATAACATCACGACAGAGTTAATAGGAGCGGACCAGCATTGCGTGTTAACTATAGCTTGTTGGACGTTAATAACCGCAATATCTCAGAAATGGTAGTTCCTAGGAAAAAAGTTGGAAGGTCATTTGTGAAGGTTATTTTATTATCTACAATTTTGTACAAAACTATTTTTTGATATAATTCACTGTTTGCGAGAAAAATCCAAAAAAGCGAAAATTTTCAACTTTAACCTTGTATAACTATTTTAGCACAAGTCGGATCGATGGGAAACTTTTGATATTTGATATATAATGATGTACTTAATACCTGCACCACTTTGCAGCTCTATACGAATTAATGTAACCTTATAATTTTGTTCCGAATATTTTTACTGGATAACTAACTCTGTTAGCTACCTGATTTGAGATTTCTTTTTGAGATATTGGGGTAGGACTCGGTAAAATAAAGCTACTTACGAAAAATGAGCTTGCTGTTAATCAATATTTTTCAATGTTCTACGGCCCGCGTACTATTACTTACTATATACCTTCAGAACACCTGCACGTCACGCTGTACGTTAATATAAAGGAACAATGTTACGCCATCGTCATGACACATAGAGGAAGCCCGGGCAAAATGCATATGTTAAGGGAAACTGATAAAATATACCTACTTAGATAAATTCTAACTGCTCCTCATTCATATTCAATAAATGTATAGATGAAAATCAGTTTCCTAATCTTATGAAGTACAGTAAAATCATTCCTTTATTCAAAGCAGGAGACAAAAGTGATCCTTCAAATTTTCGACCTATCTCCATACTCCCAACACTGAGTAAAATTTTTGAAAAAATAATATTTAATCAATTGCTTTCACATTTTACAGAAAATAAGTTACTTCATAGCAAACAGTTTGGTTTCACTAAAGGCAGAAACACAACGGATGCAGGAGTTGCGCTTGTGAAACATATATTTGATGCATGGGAGGAAAAGCAGGATGCCATTGGTATCTTTTGTGATCTATCAAAAGCTTTTGATTGTGTTGATCATGAAACTTTGTTACTAAAATTAGGGTATTATGGTGTTTCGCACAGCTCACTTGGCTTACTGGAGTCTTACCTCACTGATAGAGTACAAAAAGTTAACGTTAATGGCACCGACTCTTCTGGCGCCTCGTTAGTCATGGGAGTACCCCAGGGCTCGATATTAGGACCCCTTTTATTCTTAATATACGTAAATGATCTACCTTACTTCACTAAAAATCTTTGTGAAATAGTATTATTTGCTGATGACACATCATTAATTTTTAAAAGTGATAGACGAAAAGTAGTACTTGACGATGTAAATAATACCCTTTCGGAAATACTGCATTGGTTCACAAGTAACAACTTGCTGCTCAATGCGAAGAAAACAAAATGTGTAAAATTTACTATGCCCAATGTTAGACAGGTGGATACTCATATAACTATGAATAATGAATTAGTTCAAATAGTCAATACCACAGTTTTTCTTGGAATAACTTTAGATAGTAAACTGCAATGGGGTTCTCATATCACAGCCTTGGCAGGAAGACTTAGTTCGGCTGCCTATGCTGTTAAAAAGATAAGGTCACTGACTGATGAAAAAACGGCACGATTAGTTTATTTTGGCTACTTTCATAGCGTTAAGTCATATGGTCTGCTGCTATGGGGCTCAGCTGCCGATATTGAGACAATATTCATATTACAGAAACGAGCTATACGAGCAATCTATAGACTCGAACTCCATAACTCGCTGTTCCTTCAGCCTACTTTCCTATTTAAAGAAATTAATATTTTAACCGTTGCTTCTCAATATGTTTACGACAACATCGTGTATGTACGGAAGTACATAAAACTCTTCAAAAAAATATACAAATATACTCTTTAAAAATATTTAATAAAATTCCGCAGGATCTGGTTGACATGCCTCTTAATAAGTTTAAAATAGTAGTGAAAAAACGTTTGATGAACAAAGGCTATTATAACGTAGATGAATATCTTAATGATAAAAATGCATGGTCACCCTAATCTGCCGTTGTTAGCCACTCCTACAATACAAATTGTAACACAATGTAAACAAAACATTATTAAAAAGAAAATGGATAATCTACCTGAGTTTCTTGCTGGTATCTTCTCAGGAGAACCAACTTACCGAACCAGCGAAAGAATCATTTTCAAATGGTTATTTATGTAATTAATTTAGTATTTTTATAATAGTGCTTGACATAAAATTGTAAAATTTTGACATTCATATGTGCTCTTTATGTGCCTAAACTGAATAAATGAAATTGATTCTTTGATTCTCTTTGATTCCGGTGGCGTAGTCAGTAGTGCATCGACTTTCGACTCCGGAGTCCCGGGTTCGATTCCCGGGTTGAATCAAAAATTTGTGCATACCATAGCACAAGCTTATAGCTTAGTTTGGGCTAGATGACGTTGTGTGAGAATGTACAAAAATATTATAAAAAAAATAATAATATTAAACTTAGGTAATAAGAGAACTTATTCTTATTATTTCTTTTAGGGTTTCGTACCCAAAGGGTAAAACGGGAACCCTATTACTGAGACTTCGCTGTATGTCCATCCGTCTGCATTGGGCTGTATCTCATGAACCGTGATAGTTGGAAAGTTGAAATTTTGACAGATGATATATTTATGTTGCATACAACATAAATATACTAAATAACAGAATCTAATAAATATTTAAGGGGGCTCCCATTCAACGAACGCGATTTTTTTGCCGTTTCGGTACGGAACCCTTTGTGTGCGAGGCCGACTCGCACTTGGCCGGTTTTTCCTCTTTACAACAAATAAGCACAAATATTCTTCTTGTCAAAGTGTCATGCATCGCCAATAGTTAAGACGGAGCGTAGTGGAGTCTTCTCTAAGATGGACCCGATGGAAAATATATGTAAAACGATACCGGTCGCAATTTTAAACCTATTGACTTGAAATTTGGCTGCAGATAGATCACATACGTGCTTGGCTGTATAGATTTTGGTATATGTGGCTTTTATAGTTTTTGAGTTATTAATTACGTTCTCCGTCTTATTTATTTCGACGTAACCACACGCGTTCCGGCGAATACCTAGTATGCCTAATCGTGGTGCCGAGTATTAAGCCGCCATCTGCTACCAGTGTAAAGTAAAATCGCTAATTCTTCTTACCGCATTATGCATATTGCCCGGGCTTCCCCTACATGCACCAGATAGCCAAGTTTGGTTAAATTATAGACTGGCGTCGACGTAATTAAGATAACCAATTGAGTGTCCACAACAGCTGTGGTTATCATATTCTGAGACATACTCGTATTAATCACCTGAAGGTTTATATTGAAATTAATGTGTTTTGGCTTCTGGAAGCCATATTGTCTGTGACAATTTTAAAAGCATCAGGTCTAAGGTAAGTAAGTGCAAACAGGTGCCTTTTTTATGTGTACCTATTTAAATATATGTAGGTATATGTCGCCAAATGTTATATGAAATAAACATAACTTATGAGAACATATAGGGAACTGTTTTTAACTGCAGCGTTTTATGTAAAAGTATAGCCAATATTTATTTACAATAAGAATTACAATATACATAATTATATACTATAAATATTTATATTACATATACACAGTAGACCGAGACGCCCAGGACTGTAATTGACTGTGCCATAGCTGCTGGCACGTAAGATTTTGTTGCCTTTCATCATAATTTCACCGCAAGGCAAAGGGTTTAATTTTTTTTCAAAATTATAATATAGCTGCTACTTTTATTAAATTCGTTCGGTCATTTTAGACCTAACTCATTATAAATGTGCCTGTTGAAGGCAATACGCTTGCCCCCTATTACGTGAGACTAAAAATACTGGCAAATTGTGGGTGTGTAATGCACCTATTCCTACCCCTTCGGCGTTTAAGCGTTTAGCAATGTCTTGTATAAAGGCGACGAGCACTCGGACCCCATGAACCTAGTGTCTCAACCCCTAACGGCTCAAATATGTAAGCCAATAGGTATACCTAGGTTCCACGGGAAGAAATTATAACGTTCTGGGAACTGATTTTAATTAACAGCAGCGTTGTAAGTGAAAGTAACGCAAAAACCGTGGAAAGAAATGTTTCTAGCTCCCATCAAAATGAATATAATTGGGTTGGACAAATGAAACGTGCCGTTCATTAGCCCACATGGTGCATAAAAACGAGTTTAAATTAAATATTGCTAATAAAAATTGGTTCCTGTGCAAAAAAAAATACAACACCCTCCATGAAAAACAGGACAAGCGTGTGTCACCACGTATAGAATAGGGTTCCGTAGTCACTCGTAATGACCTTTGTAACTCCTCAGCTAACATAGCTATCTAATCCGTTATTTCCTTTAAAGTTCATTACATGGACTACCGTCATGATTTGTTTTTGTTTTCACGAGTCAGCTGTTTAGCTTTTACGGAGAAAGGGGGGGAGCGGGGCGAGGGAGGACTATCGGATGGCCATGACGAAATTTTAAGGGTTCCGAAACATGAACTACGGAACCCTAAAAATTGTTAATCGATATTAATTTGCGGAATCTGTAGGAAGCCTTTATTACTGGGTCGCTGAACAATCATTCGGCAATCTGCTTTAATGTTCAATAAAGGAGCACTCGTAGGCACATCTAAGAAAAAAGAAGCCAAAAAGGACAGTCCTTCGATTTGTAGCCAAGATTATCTTTGCTTTTACACTCATTACAAGACGAAGAAGTAGGTTAGGTATCTACCAATATCAAAAAAAAATTGCTCGTAGATTAAATTCCAGATAAACTTAATTAAATTGCAATCTTACTTTCAATATCTAATATACGCTTCGATTATACGCGGAAGTTTGTGTGGATGGTTCGATTCAACATTCAATAGTGGTTTATAATTCCTAGATTCGGCTAAGAAAGTGTATGTTTTCTGAGAACAATATCATGGTATTGTGAATTCAACAGTCAATTAGTCCGCTCAATCTGAGGATTGAATCTGAAACATACCTTATTGTACCTAAATGTTTGCACAACGTAAGTAGGGTTTTCTTTACTTTGACTTGCTCAGATCCTTGGTACCGGAAATTGACATCAAATACAATATAAATGAATTGTCTTGTCATAAGCAGATATTTTGTATTTCTCTGTGCCTTCAATAGAATTTTAATGCATCGTTTGTGATACTCGTATAAGGTAAAACAAAAATAATATTAATACTTTGCTTTCTTTGAAGAACTAATGTACTTACTTAGCTATTTATCTTTAACTGTATGGTTCATAATAGGTATTTGTATTTATATACATTCACATACCTACATAATTATATCCCAAAGGAGTAAGCAGAGGTGCATTACAACCCCCATTTTCGAGTAGTTTTGTTGGTCCCATCTAATAGGCACGCCTATTGCCATTACCCGGAACTATATTCAATAGAGAATTAATAACCTTTCCGTAAACCGAACCTAAATTCGAACAGCAAAAACCGATGTTACATACCTATATCTGCAGCCTAAAATACGATTTCTAAAAGTCGATTCACACGTAACATTAAGCCTCCGATACAGTTCAGTATCAGTAATTTATCGGTGCAAAATATTTTTAATACACTTTCTATGAACGCGTCCCCACGTGTCAGTGTCAAATACGACTCGGTTATCACTGACATGTTCTTGGAAAGGTATGCAAGAATATTTTGCACTGATACCGAACTGTGGCTTCACTGATGTGTAAATCCACTTCAATTGAGGTTTAATACCAGTATGTTTGACAGAACGACGCATGCACACAAGCCGGGTAGTCCGGGCACACTGAACGGTGTCAATGGAAGTGTGCACGGAGAGGCAAGGCAGGCGCAGTCTAAGAAAACCATCATCAGGATGTTGGGTAAGAGTCTTATTATGATAACCTCGCTGTCAAAGAGTAAACTAGCCATCGCATGTATGGGTTACTAGCATAAACCGTCAGCTAAAGTGCTGGTGTTGGTAGGAACCTTTTCACGTCAGTAGTATGGTGACCGGAGATCGAACTAACGTTGTTGAAATGCAAACCCAACGTCATAGCTAATAGGCTTTCGCGTTTTTGTTTCATTGAAAAATACCACTCGGACTGCAGAGATCTATTTACTTAGTGGTATGTAACATCAGTCCTGGCTGTTGGAGGTATACAGGGTGAATTTTTCATATGAATATTATGAAAATTCTAAGTTTTCCTTAAATTTGCAGTATATCATTACTTCTCAGAATTTGATCCTTAACAGCAACACTATCGTATGGTGTAATAATAAAGTGTGTTATTTTTTTTCTAAATCAATGGGTTCGATTCCCAGCTAGGATTATAAAAAAATCTAATGATGAGGTTTTAAGTTTCATCAAAATCGGGCTCGTGGCTCCTTTGAGCATTTTTCGCTATTCCTTATAGTTCCGGATTTGGCCATCCAAGCCCACTTGAAAAATTCACCCTGTATAGTGCCCAGTAACGGCAATATGATTTCCCCCAAACATGGAACCAATAAAATTACTGGCTAATTGTGGGTGTGTAATACACCTATGCCTAACCATTCGACAAACATACATCACAACTATTTTCAGGCGTGATGTATGTCTTTCTGTCTGAAGAATTCCTAAACTCCGAAACAAATAATTAAGTGACCGATTGTACAAATATTTGTCCCGAACCGGGGATCAAACCCGGTACCACTGAGGTAACATTCTCACGCATGTCAAATGAATAACTACGCCACGGAGGAATTAAAAAAACTGCTTTAAGGAAACTTATTTTCTGGGGTACCTCAATAAAAGGATGATACCACTTAACCAAGACCTAAGTTACAACAAGAATCAAACGAACACTGACAAATCTAATTTGTGTATTCAAATCAACTGCCGCACCAATTTACAATACGACTCCTAAGTAGATATTCATAAATTTACATAACTGTAGAGATTGTAGCACCACGCATGAACAAATGAGTTTACTTGATTCTCGTCCGAAGGTTTGCCATTAATCGAGGTATCTACATACCCTAATACTTGCCTTACTCCGATCTCTTTGTGATAAATAAACATTCTAGAAGAAAACGTACGAGTCCAACATCAAAACCAACCACAAAAATCTTTAAAAATTTCCTCACGTTGATAATGAGTCCTACTGATTACCTCACTCATAAATTAACTAGTTTTATGAACTGTACAAAAAGGAAATAGACTCCTCCAATCCAATCCAAATAAATTATAGCGTACAACTTTCACAACGTCTGTATTGAACCACGTACACGAGAGAAGAGAGAACGCTTACATAGGTACATATTTTTGGTAGTGTTACTACCACATTCGGTCTTAATTACCAACATTGATATGGATAAAGGTCCATTTGACCATACCATTGGTAAATTACATGTTGGTTTCCCAACATGAACTCCTTACATTTTGACTTAGGCATTTTATGTCTTCCATAATTATCATACACTGAGCTTTTCCTCAATCCGGAGTAGGCTTTCCAGTCTAAATGCGAATGAACTTGGAGATTTTTCGTAAAGCGACTGACCTTCAAAACTCGTTCGCGATATTATATATGTCTTAAAGTGAATGTTCCCGACTTTTGGATTGGATGGTATTAGTCGTTTGTCACAAATTGACTACTAGTTACCTATTTTAAGCTAACAGTAGTTATAATTGACCGAGAAAGCGAAGCGTCTATATTTCGAGATTGGACAATTTTGCTTCTGAAGATCGGATCGGATCGGATGAACTGAAGATCGGATAAAAACTGTGGTTGCAAGAACCACAGTTTTTAACCGATCTTCACGAAACTTGGCACAAGTCTTCCTTGATTTAATATAATTTTTGAGCTTTTTTGGATTGGAAGGAAACTCGGGAAAGTAAGGTCAAATAACGTTTTAATGTTTTACCGGGCTAGCGGACCCCTTAAATTAGCCGATCACCTCGAAACTTGGCACAATTATTTCTTTACTTGAAACAATATTTTTAGTGCAAGTTTTTTTATAGGGGGGAGGGGGGAAAGGATGGGCGGAAATCCCAAAAAATGATTGATGCGACTACTAGTATAAAGTATTACTTAAATAAACTAAAATATTTTATTTGAATTGCTCAGAGAATGTCTCTTTAATCAAGACTGGATAAAAGGCGTCACAATTATTGAACCGAGCGGGGTCTCATGTCTAGTGTCAGATCACGTAAGATATGGGTTCCGTTGTATTTACTAGGGTATCCTACTAATATAACTCTTTAATTTTTGATGTTTGTTTATTATACTGTCTTTCGCCTACTGGCAATGTGTTCCATCAAGCGGTGGAACTTGCTATACTTACTCGTCTACTATTTGCCTTTATCGGAAATTTCGATCTCGTTGGCCTGTGGTCGTGGTTCTTGATCAGTTTTCGAAGCTTTAGATTAGGTCCTTAGATAAGGAACTAGTTGCTGTTTCGAATTCGGCCAAAGACTTTCGTTTTTGCAATTTATATTCATAGATTTCAAAAGACGGGAGGGGCTCGTGGTCTAGTGGTAACCGACAATGTTAACACATTGCAAAGGTTAAGTAACATCGACTCAGGGCGGTCTTAGGATGGGTGACCATTTCTTAAGACATTTAGACTCCTCCGTGCCTCGGAGAGCACGTTAAGCCGTCGGTCCCGGTTGTCATACTAACATCTATGGCAGTCGTTAGGGGTAGTTGGAGCCCTAAATCAAAAATCCGACCGGTCTAACTACAGAAATTTGATATCGCGCATGGGTTGTGTAGGTCAGATGGCAGTCGCTTCACGGAAAATATCGAAGTTCAGCCGAATCGCAGTTAGACTGGAAAGCCGACAACAACTGAGTTGGGAAAAGGCTCGGTGAATGATGAGATTTCAAAAGACATTGACATATCTAATACTTTATACAGCTTAACGCTTGGTCAAAAAAATAACAAAATGTGGATGTGTATCATCACCTACCTCCTCAAAGATATATGCTTGAGTATGTGTTTGTATGTTAAAAAAAAATCTGCAACTATCTTCTTCTTCTTGGGGTGCCGTCTCCTCAGCGGAGGTTGGCGATCATTATGGCTATTTGCACTTTTGAGGCAGCAGCTCGGAACAGGGAACGAGTGCTGAGACCGAACCACTTCCTCAAGTTCTTTAACCACGACGTGCGTCTTCTACCTGGCGCACGTTTACCCCGGATCTTGCCCTGCACAATTAACTGTAGGATCCGGTACCTATCATGTCTCATTAGGTGGCCAAGGTACAGCAATTTCCGCCGCTTGACCTCATTGAGAATTTCCAGTTTCTTGCCCATCAATTGCAAGACCGTCTCATTCTTTACCCTATCTCTCCACGATATTCTCAAAATTCTTCTATAGCACCACATTTCGAAAGCTTCCAGACGTTTGCACATATCTTTATTTAATGTCCAAGCTTGAACTTCGTAAAGAAGAATTGAGAAGACATAGCAGCGCAGAAGTCGAGTCTTTGTAGGGATTTTTAGAGCTCGGTTGCAAAATAGCTGTTTCATCTTCAAAAAGGCCTGGCGTGCCTGCTCGATCCGACATTTGACCTCTACACTGTTTTCATTTTGCGCATTCACAATACAACCTAGGTATCGGTACGAGATAACTTGTTCCAGCCGTTGTTGGTTGGCATACATTGCAGCAGTCGTGTGTCTTTTGCGATCGACCAACATGTATTTAGTCTTTTTGGCGTTTATGTTTAGACCGTATTTAGCGCTCACAGATTCCACTCGGGTCAGAAGATGTTGAAGGCCTTCAGCCGTGTCGGCTATGAGTATCGTATCATCTGCATATCGCAGGTTATTTATAGGCCGCCCATTCACGACTATGCCCTCGGTCGTATCCTCTAAGGCCTCACTAAAGATTTCTTCTGCGTAGTTGTTAAAGAGAAGTGGCGACAGTACACACCCCTGTCTGACTCCACGTAAAATCCGGACATCTTCTGTTAGGCGGTTCTCAACACGCACATTTGCCATTTGCTGCCAATACAAACCTTCAATGATCGCCACGTCTCGACTAGCCAGGCCGATCTTTTGCAGAACTTGAATAAGCTTCTTATGACTCGGTCAAAAGCCTTTTCGTAGTCGATAAAACATATATGTACAGGTCTGTTCATGTCCCAGCAACGTTGAAGAAGAACTTGCAATCCGAACAACGCATCGCGGGTACCAAGTCCACTGCGGAACCCAAATTGAGTGTCCGAAAGTCTATCCTCAATTTTTTGGTAGATTCGGTTGTGAACAATTCTAAGGAAGATCTTCAACACGTGGCTCATCAGGGATATGGTCTTGTACTCACTGCATTGCCTGGCATTACTGACCTTCGGCAGAGTGACAAAAGTGGAGTGAAGCCAATCTGTAACAGTGTAAGTCAACCTTACTCACCAGCGGGATCAGCGGAGGCTTATGAGACTATTATAGGTATCCCAGGGCGCCAGTTCACGTATGAACGGTGTGTGTGATGATAGGAGAATTCAATAAGGCACAACAATAGAGAGGGTTCACAGAGAATATATATTTTTAACCTTATAACAATTAAACAATGGGTATTGAATTTAGTTATTACGTTTACACAAAAAGATAGGTAGGTAGCTTCTGGCCTACTTCTTAGAATTACAAATGAAAGGTACAGTATACATATTATTTTAATCTTGATTTCCGGTTATGCAGATGGTTTTTGGAACTAGAGTAGACAGTATTATTAATGAAGAACAGGGGCCTCGATGTTGAACAAAGTACTTAGCTTAAGTGTTTGGTCCACGCGGTCAGCTGGGATTGTCAGGAGTGGCGCACGTGCTGTGGTCCTGTGAGCCCAAGACGACCTCGTGTATCCTCGCCGTAGATTGATCAGACTTTATGCGGTACTGCTTCAGAAACGTCGACTACCTTAGCAATTCTGCACCAAGACATCAGTAACAAAATCAAGATACGCTCTTTGGAATGCCTAAAACAGAAAAAATGCTTCCACGTTGTCCAAGTCGAATGGGAGGGAACACTCCCAGCCTCTTGAGATCACGTTCGATAGGACGCTTGAAATGTATCGACAATTGTTTCGATTAAATTTATATTCTTCCAAGTAAAATAACTTCTTCCAGACTAGAGATTTGTAGGTTAAGTATAAGACAGATGTAGTGATCGAGAGATATTATCAGTAAAGTATTCAGCAGTGGAAAGAGGCCCACGACAGCTCGCGCTGGCTTTTTATCAACTCCGAGCTGTTTCTAGATTCTTCCTTTCCTACAAAAACTAGTTCAAACCACTTTTCTACAAGCAAAACTTATCGTCAGCCGGAAACTCCTCTATAGATAAAAAGCAATATCATTGACATTTACCTTTTTAAGAGAATATTATGACATGGCTAGATAATACTCTGCCAAGTTCCCACTAAATCCTCTAGAGTGCGCTATACAATGCGTAGAATCATAGTCAAGACTTGACGTTTGTCGATCTATACATCAACTTACACTAATGACGTTCATAATATCATTACAAATGTTTGTTTACGTTTTGTGAGTGTAATGAAATTACGATGTTACAAATCTTGTAGCAGTTTACCATGATCATACACTACATTGAAGAGCCTCAACAAATAGTCAACAGCATCATACTCCAGAAGTTTTAGGATGTCGCAGGGTATCTCATCAGGCCCAATCGCTTTTCCAGGTTTCATGTTCAAGGCTACATAATTTCGGTCTATGTCTGGTCTAGAGTCATGAAAAAGCTCTTCAATGTAGTCTGTCCAAATACGTAACCTGTCGTCAATGGTCTCCGAACTCTTTCCATGTTTGTCCACCAAGCTATTGGGGATGTGGCTCTTCTTTACACCAACTAGATCTTTTATCTTTTTGTACATATTAAACTGATCATACCGTGCCTGAAGTTGTTCAATTTCTACACACTTTTCGTTTATATACCTGTCTTTGGCATCAGTGCACATTCTTTATATGTATCTGTTTATGGATCTGTCTATACTTATCTGGATCCCTACTCTTGGCAAGTCGTCTCTCCTCCATTTTGTCCAGAATATCTGATGTGATCCACTCCTGGCGATTGGCAGGTTTTTCAGGCCTAAGTGCATCCTTGGCCAAGGCGACTACCTTTGTTTTAAAAACCTCCCAGCTACCCTCGACCATCCCATCTATCAGTTGACATTCAGGGATTTCGTGAACCAAGCTGTTGAGTTTCGCGTGCACTGCTAATCGGACTTCGGGGTCCCTCAGTCTAGCCACATCAATAGTGACTTTTCTTTGGGCTGCTTTTGGTATCTTTAGTC
Source organism: Nudaria mundana (assembly GCA_963556515.1). Taxonomy (NCBI): domain Eukaryota; kingdom Metazoa; phylum Arthropoda; class Insecta; order Lepidoptera; family Erebidae; genus Nudaria; species Nudaria mundana. The sequence continues at coordinate 779,064 of OY748302.1, forward strand.
TTAAAATGATGTCTGCAACAATTGGGTTGTGGTCGGATCCGATATCTGCGCCAGGATAAGTCTTCGCACTCTTAAAGATATTTTTAAACCTTTTGTTCACCAGAAGGTAGTCGATTTGGTTCCTGACAATGTTTTTTGGAGTATGGGCTGGTGATGTCCAGGTATACAGTCTTCTTGGTGGCAATTTGAAAAATGTGTTTGTGACGATCAAATCCTCCTCTTGGCAAAACTGGACCAATCGATCGCCTCGGTCATTGCGATTTCCCAAGCCAAACTTTCCAACTATATTTTCGGAAGCGCAGTCGCCCACCTTAGCATTAAAGTCACCCATGATTATGTTGATGAGGCGTCCTTAATAGAACTTTTCAACATCTTCATCAGTGCCCCCGCCAGTGGGCGCATATACTTGCACAATATTTAAGCGTACCGGTTTGGCCTGAAACTGAAGCAGCATCACCCTATCTGAAATGGGTCTAAAGTTTATCACTGAACTCCCAAGATCTTTCCGCAACATAATAGCTGTACCATTCCAGTGATCCTTGGTGTCATTCCCACTGTAGAACAATACAGAATCTCTATTGTTCTGTACTCCCGCGCCCACCAAACGGGCTCTCGCTCGATGTTAATCGCCTTCTGCTCCGTATACATACTTTTCACATTCCATGTCGCTATCTTAATGGCCGACCCGGAGATTCTTAGCACCCTCTGACCATTGAATGTCTGCCGGGAACTGAGGGCCGTGGTTTTTTGTTTGTCAGCCATAAAGATTTTCCTGGGAATGATAATGCGGTGGTCTTCCCTTTGCCTTCCGCATCGCTGTATGCCGGGGCACTATTGGTTATATAGATCTAGGTGTTAGTCTACGTTAGGCGCAGCTGCCCACCTAACGGGGATACACATTACACAAGTTACTTTCCCAAGGCACCATGACCACTATTCTTGAAGGGATTTAGTCCCTCAGGGCTTGTGGCAGCCCGTAGACAGGTTAATTAACCGCCGCCCGTGACTCGGCGTTGCTGTTCGTTTAGCACCACCCGGGGAGCACGTGCAGGGCAAATAAAGTCAAGCCTGCGGACGCGAACAGCTACACCCCTGCAACTATAAAAAGTATTATTTGAGAGTCAACATACTATTATAAATAAGTTCTTATGTATGGTGTCAACGTTCGGCGCCTCGAGTAAATTCCCGGCGCGGACGGGCGGACGGAACAGAAGGATGTGGAATGAGAAAATGAAAGAAAATCTGGAAAATTGGATGAAAAATGGAGGGCGAGTAGCAAGTGTTGCCAGTCCATTTAAATTAATTATCACTTAGGGGTAGTATCAATTTTATAGGATTATTCAGGATTTTTTTAGCGCTGTCGGCCTTCACCGCCCCGCAGACAGCATTACACTGACAGCACTAAATGCATGGTTTTTAGTTTTATCTTTATTTCTAGACTTTAGTCCGAGACGCCCAGGAATTTAATTGGCTGTGCTATAGCGACACGCAAGATTTTGTTGCCTTTCATTAACATTTAATAGTAAGTCAACGGGTTTACATTTTTTTTTCAAAATTACTATATATCTTTTTAATAAATTCATTTGGCCATTTTGGACATAACCCATATGTGCGCCCGGTGACGGCAATAGGCTTGCCCCCTATTCCGTGGAACCAAAAATACTGGCTAATTTTGGGTGTGTAAAGCACCTCTGCCTACCCCTTCGGGGATATGAGCGTGATATATCTGTCTGTGTCTTTATTTCTATCACTTTTTTCGTGTTCTTTGTGTAAAGTTTATGTGGAATAATAAACACTTCTTTTCTTTCTTTCTTCTTTCAATTATTATCACCAACTTTATTTGACTTCAAGATTTTTACAGAAAGGCAACTAGGTATAGGTATACCGAATATCTTTTACCAAATTGTTTACAAAAGGAAACGTAGCAACTAAATCAAATTTAGGAAAGTTATACTTATTATTACGTAGGCAGTTTACTATGGTACTCTAAAAAGGACTTCAATTCGAATTTAGTATGGTGTGAGGGTAGATCTTGATAAGGGTTAACTCTGAAACGTGTGGCATTGCTTCATTGGGCCATGACTAATAGGTATTGTTTTCAGTCTTAATCGTGAACCGATACAAAAATAGACGTAATTACGTACATAAATACATCTAACTATCTTGAAAACGATTCACCGTATAAAAACCGGCCAAGTGTGAAGCGCACTCGCTTACAAAGGCACCAAAGTGGCCAAGAAATCACGTTTGTTGTATGGGACAGTTTAGTATTTATTGTATTCTGTTTTTTAGTATTTTTTGTTACAGCTGCAACAGAAATACATATAATTTGTGAAAATTCCAACTTTCTAACTATATCACGTTTCACGAAATACAGCATATTGATAGACGGACGGACGGACAGCGTAGTCCTAGTAATTCCCGTTTTACCCTTTGGGTATGGAACCCGGAAGCTTTAAAACAAAAAAATTAGGAAATTGAATCCTCTAAAATATTGTTATAATATAGAGATAAGCAAGAAAAGGTTGACTGGCTTTCAAAATAGATTCTGTCAGTGATAATTAGTTCAAATAATTAATAGATCCAAAGGAAGTAATAATAAATAAATATTAATTGTCCAATTTTACCTGATAACTGTCGTAAAGTTACACAATTTCAGTGAAATCTGATGTTACAACCGAAATATCTAACAATTTCCAGTTCCGAATATCAAAACAAAAGAGGATTACTTTGGATGACAAAATACTCGAATATTACAACCTTTTTGTGACGAAAATGTTCTTTGTGTTTCCTTCATCTAGTATCACTTCGAGATAGATCTCAGTTCGGCGAACATGACCTAATGTAATATTTATATTGTATCACATTACTTGCGACAGGGTTTTTCTAAAGCTTGGAATAAAGTTTGTGGATGTCATCAGACTTCTTTCATCTTATGTGCTGTCAGGTTCATACGATTGGCAAAAGAACATAAGAAATTACACATAAGCCTAGCTATTGCGAAGTTATTTATTTTATTAAAATAATAATAGCAATCGCAAAAATAGCATTAAAAGAAAGGAAATGAAAATATGTTTATTCCCTCCAACTACGCTAAAACAAATTGTATTGTGAGTGAGTTTACGTCAATAGTGTGGTGAACGGGGATCAAACTCACGATGTTGAAACATACCTAACTGCCAGCTTGACTTCAAGAAGGAGTAGGCAGAGGTGCTTTATACGCAAACATTTCGCCAGTCTCATTATTGGTTCCACATAATAAGGAACGGAAATTTCTGGACCTTTAGGGTACTTTTGCGAGACATTATACATAAGACATTTATTTCTTAACAAATTATTACATTTGTGTCGAAATGGACTGCAAATAATTAAACACAAGACAATAACAACTGCTATAAAAAAAATTACATTATAAAACTAAAATAAAGAATACAATTACATAATGACATAGATATAAATAAAGAATTACAAAATTGATGATCAAGTCGATATAATGTCAATAGTACCTACACAAATGGCACACTGATAGGTATCTATGAATGATACATTGTCATACCAATATCTATGAATGAGGAAAAACAGACGAGAGAGTCTCGACTGTCTTGTCAATAAGTCCACCGAATGTAAATGATGAAGACTGGAAATATTGATAGCTCTTTAGCACCTGACCTTGCCTTAATAGAGGCCACAAAGGTGGTTAAAGTCCACCAACAACAAGGTGCACCTGAGGCGTCGGGTACTCGAAGTTAAAGCTACAAAATATAGTGCGAGGAAATCTAACCTTCAATTAAATGTAAAACGAACGTGTCGGGGTGAGTTGTTTGTGCAATGTCATGTGGATAGTAGCCTTTTGGACGTGAGGGGAGCGTTAGAGTATGTGAGGGAGTATTCAGGAATAAACCGAGAGTGTGAACACGGACTAATGTTCATTAATGTCTGTGACGCACCATAGGCGTACACGTTGCATACTAAATTAGTTCCCCTACAATTTTGTGTGGATAAGAAAGAGTACGCGTTAAAGAAATAATAATTAGTTAAGTTGGTTCGAGTCGGATGCACGCAATCCTTTCTAAGTGTAAGATAAACCCGAAAGTGCGGGGTTAAGGAAAATTAGTTCGAAAATACAGGAAATGAGTTTTTTTGGCAATGAGTGGTTTTTCCTTGGATTGTATGTGTATGTGTTTGCAAACAAAATATATGAAAGTAAGTAAGTTCGAATTTAGATTCAGACTACATAAAAGTTATTGATTTTCCATTGTAAATGTACCCGATAGCGGCAACGGCTCGATGAGGCAAACAAAAAAAAAATTGACCAAGTGCGTGTGGGGCCACGCATAGACTAGGGTTCCGTAGTTACCCATAAAAGTCTCTATAACTTCTGAACTAACAGAGTTACACCAACCGTTATAGTTTTCCTTCAAAGTTCATGGCAAGGAATCCATCATGATTTTTTTTAGATTCTTCACGCAATCCAAGATAACTAAATATCTCGCAAACGAATACTATATTTAAAAAATCATATTAGTAACCTCTCTATGTATTTAAAAAACCTATCTAATGATAACTGACACGATGAGATAGACGCGAGAAAAAAAATATCATGATGATTTTTTAGGTACCCCTTAAAATATATTTTTCAAAATTTTATTTTAGCACTTTGTCGGTGTAGTAAATACCTATGCATATTCATGCTGTTTCATGTTTCTAGCGCTAACCGTTTCGGAGGAAAAGCGAGAACCGACGGACACGAAGGAAACTATAAGGGTTCAGAGACTTTTACTACGGATCCCTAAAACTGCAGGTGTAACGTGGGTGCTTAAATGTCCCTCTGTTGCCAGACGTAGATTTAGTGTTTTACGTCATTCACATTATTGTAAAGAAATGAGTTCTTCATAAAAGTCTACTGGTAAATGTCTTCTCTTAATTTACGAGTATGTCAAGTGTATTTTCAACTTTGTGAGGATAGAAACAGTTTGGCGCAAAGGTAAGTTTGTTTTTAATTAAAATTCTCTTACAAATCCTTGTTTATTGTTTCACTAATTGTCCTGTTAATCTACTAACGCTAATCTTTTTGTTACACTTGCAAGGGTAATGTAAACTTAGTCGTAACTAGGTTAGTAATACTTAGTAGTAACGATGAGGATCTGCAGTATCTAGGTGAAGTCTAAGTTTTGATAATAGTTTTTCGCAGACAGATGTTTTATCAAAACCATTCGAAAAAATAAATATTGGTATTGAAGAAAGAAATCAACTAAAGCAGACCCGTGAACCCCAACTGGTCTTTAACCTCTATCAACAGGAAGTCAAGCAAGTGATTATTAATTTTTCATCACTTCTATTCAAAAAGTGGCGTTATGTTCCTACATAAGTGCGCCTAAAGTAGCTCTTTTTTGTTCAGAGACTTTTCAGCGGCAATAATGAGATTTGAATTTGGAACATGAATCTTTCATATTATTATTAATCCTACCGGGAAAAAAGCAAAACGTGCGAATTTCTTTTTTCGCTAGTACAGTAAGCTTCAGAGAAAAGGAACCCCCCTTGATAATGACATGAAAGCATTAAAGTTTTTTGAATCATTGTGGATATGGCATGTTGGTCTAGTGGTTATGACCGATGCTTTGTGGACACGGCAACCGAGGTTCAAATCCTCGGACACAAGTTCTTTTTTTATTCATATAATTATTTTTTTATTTTCTTAAGCACTTTTTGTTAATTAATATTTAAGGAATCAAATTTTATAGTAGGTATGAGGTTTGTAAGAAAAGATAGGCTTATTGCATTAACACTATTAATTTATTTCTCGAATTACATTTCTAGGTTTTTTTCTTTCCTCTTTCTATTCCTGGTTCAGTATACAGTTTTTCTATCTGAGTTAAATTGGGGTTACTTATTTTTAAATTTTACCTGACCTAAATTTATTGACAAAATACAATACCCTAAGTGAAGTATAAAATGTTTACTTAATATTAGATAATTCTAGAAACATAACTGCACTATTTATTTACTTATTTATTTAAAGTTGCAAACATTAATTTTTTACACTCTGTATAATCTTTGAATATAAAATGGTTGAAAAATGAAATGTTATTTGTTCCTGTGAATCACAAAGAAAGAACCAACATGCTAAACTATAACAGTATAGCAATATACATCTTCCTCTTTGATCACATTTTCTGAAAAGTAGGTAACCCTTTTAACACAACATTAGAAAAATATGTGAGGTCAGATGGTGCATCGTTAACACATAAGAAGATTACTAAACTTGTAAACAAAAACTTGTAATGGGATTAGGTATTAATAATATAATATTATTATTATGAATGTTAGGACACTTTATACACAGCGTCAGCGTAAAATAAGCACCTTAATGTGATATAGGATACTAGACAACGGATATAATACTTATTTTAAATATTTTTTTAGAATAATTACACCCAGACATATAACAAATAATCGTGTTCAGCACACAAAGATTTGTCCTGGGTAAGAATCGATAAACTGCATTAATAACGGAGAGGATGGCCCTCACTGTCTATCACTTCTTGAAGACGACTTTTCATCCCCGACACCATATTAAAACATGCGGCATTATTTCGCATTAGTTCCCAAGTTCTGTTTACCTCTTCATCCAATTTTTTTTTTACTTTATTTCACTTGAGTCCCAGTTTAAAACCATCTGACCCCATAAATTTTCTATAGGGTTAAGATCCGGGCTTTTAGCCGGCCACTCAAACACCGTTATATCTTCTTGTGCATTTAGCCAGTCTTGCACAATTCGGGACCGATGCACTGAAGAGTTATCCTGGTATATCCTGGTAACACTTCAAGGTATCGCTCACTGTTCATGCGGCCACCTATTTCCACTAGCTAGCCTGGGCCCATTGAAGACATCCATCCCCAGTAACCTAAAATAATAAACCTTTTCAAATCTGTTGCAATATGTAAATTAATTAATTAAATTTAATTCATTTATTTGCAAAGTAACTATGACTCATTGTGTTAGTAACAATATTACTTAAATCTATGTTAGTCCTATATCAACCTATCCTATCCTAACCTATCAAAGAAAACAAACAAAACAGCTGTTTAATATGTACATCACCGCCACACGTTTATCACTGAGGTAGACAGTTTGCAGCAGTGATTCACATATAAACAGTCTAGCCTGCTCGCAATACAGCGCAGGATGATGTTGGGGCTGGCACGCACCCGGCGCACCAGGGAGGCGCACCGCTTTCTCATGGTCGTGTAGAAACAATCTACACGAGCTTCATGCTTCATCGAGCTGCAAACATCCCTGAGGCGCTACAGAAGCGTGGCAGCCCCATCAGCACCCTAAACGCATTATTATATTGCACTCGAAGGGCACCGTACGATTCACGCGAATAATCCGCCCACAGACTGCACGTGTAGAAAGAACTGCAGTATGCACGAAATAAGGTTTTTTTAACACCTTGTGAGCAACGTGCAAATCTGCGAGCAATCATATTCGCCCTAACCGACAGTGCCCTCCGTTCTCTCACAACATCTTCATGGTCTTTCATGTCGGCGGTCAAGAAATGTCCAAGGTATTTAAATTTGTTTGTTAATGTCAGCAACAATAATAATTAGAAATATAATATTTATATATATATATTTATATGTATATTGATATATGTATGTATTAGATTTATTTAGATTTTTTATTAGATTTTATTTATTTAGATTTAAGTAGAGGAATCTCTTACAGCAGGTCTGAACGGAGATGTAGGGGTGAGAGGGTGACGCGGTTTTATGTTATTATGAATTTATTTTATGTTAAAGAATATAATCATTTACTTACCTAATGTTAACCGCCCGCTTATTCTCAAGTCTAATACGTTTTTAGGGTTGAACCGTTGGCCACTTCTTTTCCATAAAATTTTTCGACCATCCCTATCTGACTTGAAGCATTTTTCGTTCGTTTTCCCAGTCGAAATTTAAATAACAAGTAGCAAAATTTACTCGGTTGGTACGATGATCGTCAGTAAGTTGAATCTTTCTGGCTTGCTTATAATTATGGATATTCGCAGCGTGTAGATGTCGTCGAACAGTACTCAGCGACACTCCAAAAGTTTCAGCACTTGAGCGCGTAGTTTTGAAGGGTGCCACTGAGTGAACTTCCACAATATCACGGTGCCGCTCTGATTCATAAGTGTAAGCAACTGGGCGAGGTCCTTGGCGTTCACATTTTATATCACCCGTCGCTTGATACCTTCGAATCCATCTACGCAATGTATTTCTCTGTAATGAAAATGATAATAAATTAAATAAATTCCAAAAAAATAACTTGTAAATGAAAATGTAACATGATTAAGCAATAAATAGGTATATAATATATTAAAAACAATGGTAAGTAAAATGTTTTAAGAAAAAACTTTTTAAAATTATATAATAGCATTAATTTTTCGCAGAATCAAAAGGACAACAAAACGTCGACAATTGTTTCGCCTCTAAACGAGGCATTATCAAGACTGTCTCAGAGAGAACAGCTGTTAAAATTAATGCTATTATATAATTTTAAAAAGTTTTTTCTTAAAACATTTTACTTACCATTGTTTTGTCATGGATTTTCGCCAAGTAACGCCTGTTTCTATCCAATATATAATATATTTTTATCGTAACTCTTACCGTTATGCCCATATCTCGTGCTATTTTCTTTATGCTTTGTTCTTGCTCCCAGAGAACAATAATTTTAGCTTTCTAAATGTTGTTAATCGAACCATACTTTCAATTTACTCAAAAAACTGATCAAAAACTTAATAAATTGAATAATATTACGAGGAGGATTAACACCAATGCAAATTACCACGAATTATAAAGTTACCTTCAATCACAGTTTAGTAAATAAGGCAAAGAAGTATTCTAATTGCAACCTTAACGCGCTGTCACAGATATTATAATACTATAGCCGCAGCTCATACAGGAGATAAGTTTTTGAAGTAAAACATGACGGTAGTGCAACAAGCTGTATCAAGCGTAATCTATTGAACTAAACGAGAAATCTATACTAATTTCAACCTTATCTTTTAGTCTATTGAGGAGTTATTATTATCACATATGGTGGAAGTTGAAATTTAAACCTTAAGGTCTAGAAAATTACACCGTTATCAACTTTGTTCGATAAAAGGAGTAATGCTATTCATATTTTCGCCATTATTATCAAGTGAACCGATAGCCTAGTGGTATAAGGCACGGCCTAGGTGATCGGCTGGCGCTGGAGATGCGAGTTCGTATCCTCAAACAGCACATAAATTAATGTGGTATTTTTTTGTGAGTAAATTGTATCTTGGTATACAATTGAGCCGAAAGACGAAAAATATCAGAAAATTACAAATTAATATGAACATGCAAAAAAAGGCAGATGAAGCTGCTCGCTCGTTCGCAGCTCAGCGAACGATCGCATCACGTGACGTCATTCGTGAGTCATGTGACGCGGCGATATTCAGTATATTAAGTAAACATTTTATACTTCACTTAGGGTATAGTATTTTGTCAATAAATTTAGGTCAGGTAAAATTTATAAAAAAATAATTATATGAATAAAAAAAGAACTTGTGTGTCCGAGGATTTGAACCTCGGTTGCCGTGTCCACAAAGCAGCGGTCATAACCACTACACCAACATGCCATATACACAATGATTCAAAAAACTTTAATGCTTTCATGTCATTATCAAGGGGGGTTCCTTTTCTCTGAAGCTGACTGTACGTTCCTTTTTTTTCAAAGAAGGCAATGAAAAGTAATATTAAGCCTCGTGAGTAAAATTGTTTTTTCTCAGGCGACGTACTTTGAATCCCTCGCTACGTTCAGGATTCTACTCTAGAATCCTTCTTTTCGCTTTGGATTCAAAATAGGGCCTTCGACAACAATATATCATTTTACTCTGAGACTCTAAGACTGCCTCGGTGGCTCAGTGGTATGAGTATGTGACTGCCGCACCTGAGGTCCCAGGTCACACATCGCATCTTGCCAATGATGTGGTCTAGTGGTTAGTGGCACTACTAGCTAACTACTGTTCGAATCCCGCTCAGGACCAAACTTTGTGAGATGAACACGATGGCTTGTTCTGAAGGGTCTACATTTCGAGTTTGTACAATTTTCTGTATGTTTTTTTTGTCTGTAAGCGTGTTCCGGGGTAGCGGCCATATTTCTTATCCGATCTTCACGAAAGTTGGCGCAAGTGTTTCTTAATTTAAAACTTTTTTTTTGTCGTGAGTTTTTTTTAATGTTTTTAAACACTAGTATGTAATATTACTATAGATAGACTATGTATATAAAATAGAGTTTGATTTCCGTACAGCGGCAGTGGTGGTCGCGTTCTTCGTGTGCTGGGCCCCGTTCCACTTCCAACGGCTGTTCTTCATCTACGGCACTTCGTCTCCTCACTACAATACTATCAACGAGTACCTATTCTACGTGGCTGGCGCGTTCTACTACATCTCCGCTACAGTCAACCCTATACTGTATAACGTTATGAGTCACAGGTGAGGGAAAAATTCATCTAAATCTTATTGACTGAGCGTGTCTACGTTTTAAAACTGTATAGGTATTGCTTGCTATCGTCTGTCTGTCTGTATTTAAGTTCCGGTCCACCGGCCGCATTTTTTAATCCGATCTCCACGAAACTGATTAAATCAATTTTTGTGAGTATTTTGGATTGAGGGGAAAATGTTTTATATGTTCATGAGGTCGACTGTTTGACCATATGGGCACATAGTTGGCGAACGCTAGTTTAATATTAATTACAGCTGGTTAAGTTGTTGCTTTTGTATAACTCTCAGATTTCACATTATAAATTGCAAAAACGAACATCTAAGGCTGGACATGAAGGAGCGGTCCTTTCCTTACATGGGAGAACTCTATCTAGCAGCAATCTGCGTAGTTGCTCTTAACGTTACCGAATACGAAGGTGAAATCCTGGTAGATCACCTGGTAAAAGTGTTCCTCTGTAAAGGACAGGCTGCTGGTTCAAGTCCCATGGATGGCAATGGGCTGATGAAAACATTTTATCACATTTTATAAGTTTTCTTCGATATCAAATTAAGCCCACCACCACTAAAATCAACGCTGCGACAATCTTAAGGGCTAATTTCATTCTCATGCCTTGTTCACAGATATAGAGTAGCGTTCACGGAGACACTCTGCTGTGGCAAGGTGCAGTTAGACAAGGGCAGGCGCACCGAGCACTCCAGCGTCAGGGAGACTACCGTGCGGCGCTCGGGGGAGGCGGGACACCGAGTCAGTCTGATGGCTCACAGCAAAGATAGGTGAGCAATAGAGACAGCGCGTGTTCTGCGGACTGGACAAACCTAATAATGTTATCGGGAATGTTTGGATGGATATGTGTTAGTCTGCCAAACGTAAAACTTCAAAAGTTTACAATATAGGTTAATGATACTGAACCTACCCTGATTTGAGTATCTAAAAAAACCACTCAAAAATCTGCTTAGCATTTTCGGAAGTTGACGACCTAGTGAAAAGTACTGGGTCCTGTTCAATAAACCGGTCTACTAGAAACTTGTTGGAGAGGCATATGTTCAGCATTGGACAGAGATCGGTTGGTTTTAAGATATAGACAGACAATAATAAAAAAAACCTTTCAATGGTTTATTAATATTTTTCAGTTACCTTCATTCATTTTTGTACACACTATTTCTACTGTTATATTCATCATCATGAGCCTATCGCCTTCTATTGCTGAAAATTTGTTTCTCCCATTAGTTTTCAGAAGAACCGGTCCGACGAGACCCAGCACTAGGTCGTCGATCTATCTGGTAGGTGGCCATCCCGCACTGAGCTTGCCAGCATGCGGTCTCCACTCGAGATTTTTTTTGCCCCATCGACCGTCCCGATCTTTGTGCTATGTGGCTTCAGCTTACTAATCCTTCTGTCACTCACCTTGGTTCTTTTACGGATCTCTTCATGTCTGATTCGACCATGTAGTCTATTTAACTTATTATAGTATAGATAAGCCAGAATTTCTGTTAATGTCCTGTAGAGTGAAGGGGATAGGCAGGAGATGCAGCTATTACGGCACAGACACAACAAGCTTCAGCAGTGAGAAGTGGACTCCGGAGACACCGCACAGAGCCAACACTCTTTTGCTTAGAAGCAAAAGAGTGGAGGAGACGGACGCAGACAGCAACGAGGATAGCCAACTGATGTTTCACAATATAAAATTTAATAATGATGACGTCACTTAGAATATAAATAGTGTATAAGCTGGCTGATGAGAAATAATTTACAATATGAATCGCAAAACGATAGTCTTGGGCGGGGCAATCGAAGCAGTTACAGTTAGGGGAATGCACATGTCACTGTCCGTGTGTAGTGGTATATTACCACTGGCGATATTTTGGATTTGATTAAAATTAAAGGAAGTAAGTACTGTAAAGGTATTCTGAAATAAATTGGTTAAGTTTTTAAACTGTTTTTATGATATTTCTCTATGATAAAATAACTTTATAAATATTTTATCTATAACTAGCTGTTGCTCGCGGTTCCACCCTCGCAAAATGGTTTTGCATTATTTTTCATTGCTGCTAAACCAATTTGAGCGCCAATTGGTTTAGCGTAAAGTAATATAATATCATCAAGCCTGTCATTATTCATAATATAATTCATATGGGTATTGTAGTTTCGACACTGACTAGCGCATTTATTTGAGCGATTTTATTTGATCAATTATTATTAAACCCTACAACATAATTTATTCGTGACATGCCAAATTAAATGGAACACCTTTTCACTATAAGCTATTGTTGTGAATATAGATTAAGTCGCCATATTTGTTTACCTACGGATGTAAGATTGGACGTGACTTGGCTAATATTAAATATAGGGCAAGCAAAATTAATATGAAATATAATTTTAGGCCAAACTAAATGACTTTTAAACATTGTTAGTTTATTTCTAATGTCAATCAATACACACTAATGGTATTAAATTTTATATCGTCAGTGTATGGTTAGTCCATTGAAATGTTACATTTGGGTGTGCAAAAGTCAGAAGACGCTATTTTATTTTTTAGATATCAAGGGGGGAGTAGTGTAAAGCTAAATCCAAGTTTGTGGGGTCCCAACCCTTATGGGTTATCCGCCATCTTGAAAAAGGGTTGCAAATAGTTATCGCGCTCAATCGGGCAAACTATTCATCGCACAAAAAAATTGCGACCATATTTTTGTCGCAAATTAAATTCTCTACAACTAAGTAATATAACTTTTTGTCGTAGAATTAAACATAACAAAGTTATTAACAAAAGTAGATGAAAATATTCCTTAAGGGGTCATAATTTTTTTTCTGATCATTTTACAGTAAAATTCATTACAGCATTTTTGTAGAGGAGTTTTCGAGGAATAATTTCCAATATTAACATTTCAATATTTATTTATTTATAATGGTTTTACAGCGCTCCGAAATTAACAGTATTCTCCAATACTCGTAAGTATTTACATAAAAATGAATGATCACACAGTTTTCTCTCATTTTTTCATTATTGAAATAAAAATACATTGTAATTATTTATGTTGCACTGTTGTTAATAACTACGAGTATTTATGGACTCTTTTACCCCACGACGAAACTTTTGAAATTATTGATTTTCACAATAATTTCTAATCCGTGTACATTTCCTAGAATTCTACATACATACATAAAATTACGCCTCTTTCCCAGTGGGGTAGGCAGAGACCACGGATTTTGATTTGAAACATTAGTGAAACTTTAATGAAAGTTGAAGAAGCGAAAGAAGTATGCCAGGATCGTAGCAAGTGGAAATCCGTGGTCGTGATTTTATGTATGTATGTATGTATGTAGAATTCTAGGAAACGTACACTCGGAATAGACATTATTGTGAAAATCAATAATTTCAAAAGTTTCGTCGTGGGGGAAAGAGTCCATAAATAGTTTACAGTGTTATTGTTACAGTGCAACATCAACAATAACAATGTTTTTTTTATTTCAATAATGAAAAAATTAAAGAAAACTGTGTGATCATTCATTTTTATGTAAATACTTACGAGTATTGGAGAATACAGTTAATTTCGGAGCGCTGTAAAACCCTTATAAATAAATAAATATTAAAATGGTAATATTGGAAATTATTCCTCGAAAACTCTTCTACAAAAATGCCCTTATGAATTTTGCTGTAAAATGATCAGAAAAAGAAATTATAACCCTTTAAAGAAAATTGTCATCTACTTTTGTTAATAACTTTGTCATGTTTAATTCTACGACAAAAAGTTTTATCACAAAGTTGTAGAGAATTGAATTTGCGACAAAAATGTTGTGGCAAGTTTTTTGTGCGATGAATAGTTTGCCCGATAGAGCGCGATAACCATTTGCAACCCTTTTTCAAGGTTGTCGTTAGGCCGTGTTGTAGTTAATTTCGGAGCGCTGTAAAACCATTATAAATAAATAAATATCAAATTTTTAATATTGGAAATTATTCCTCGAAAACTCATCTACAAATATACTGTGTTGAAATTTACTGTATTATGATAAGGAAAAAAATATAACCCCTTAAAGGAAATTCATTCTCAAATTTTTATCTGTTTTTGTTAATAAATTTGTAATGTTTAATTCTACGACAAAAAGTTGTAGAGAATTAATTGCGAGAATAACGTGGCCGCAATTTTTTTGTGCGATGAATAGTTTGCCCTATAGAGCGCGATAACTATTTGCAACCTTTTTCCAAGATGGTGGAAAACCATAAGTAAATAACCATAAGGGTTGGGACCCCACAAACTTGGATTAAGCTTTACACTACCCCCCCTTGATATCTAAAACATAAAATAGCGTCCTCTGACTTTTGCACACTTAGCCCCAAAAAATGTAACATTTCAATGGACTAGGTGTTATTTTTGTTGCGTCGCTGAATATCTGTAATCTGGTTAGTTTACACCGACAAATGATGTTGTTTATGTTATATTAGCTATGTTATGCTATGTTAGATGCCCGCGGCTTCGACCGCTTGACAAGTTATAATATATTAAAACCTTCATCTGGAAACTATCCATTGGTGTTTTAAAGATCTAAGGATACATAGGGACAACCAGACAGCCGAAGCATTATGTTATATTATGCCGTGGGCCAATTTGTCTGAACTGGGCTGATAGATATTTGCCTGGGCAGATCGCGATATGCACTTCGGGACATTATTAGGAGGGAATTAGTCTGATCGTGCACGGACGACGTGACGTAATTTATGGATGGCTCCTATGGCCACAAAGCTTTCTGTTTTGAGTTAAGATATGCACACATATCATTATTATGTTGTTATGTACAATACAAATTAAGGATTTTTGGAATTAAAATTTCTCGTTCCTGATTCTCACAAGAACCAGGGATCAAAAGTAACATACCTATATATAATTATTATGGTGTAGTGGTTGTTGGGAGGTATATTGAAAGGCTTACAGTAACAGTATGTGGATGAATGAATGTTTATTGTTGAAATGCATTCGCTTATATAATAAAGGATACAAATACCTAGAATAATCCGATACAAACAGGTTTAGGTAGGCGTCACTTAGACAATAGGAACTAGTATAAATACCTATACTTGTGTTGTACCTACGATTTGTTTACCTATCTGTAATTGGCTAGTTTAATTATAGGGCGGTGCGTACGCGCAACTAGCTATTGGTGGAATATTATGGAATGGTCCTTGAAGGTTCTCGGCGCGCCTTCTATTTTCTTTTCTTATTTTTTATTCTTCTTCGATCTTCTTTATCTAGATGTTTCGTATGACGTCAGAGATTATAAAGTATGCGCCACAATGGTATTTGTGATATTAATTTATTAATGTAATTTAAAGATAGATTTATATTAAGTATAAATACTGTGTAAGTACCTAACATCTACTTAAATAATAATAAAGTGATCAAATAAGAACTGAGTGTTTTATTCATTTTAAGTAAGTACATACTTAGGACTTGGGTTTTTGACGAGCGCATGGTTGGTAGCTTTTTAGGTTACCTCTTGCGCTGGGCAAACACCGAGGTCCAGACGCTTACTTGCAATACCTTGCCAGGAACTATCAAGCATTGCCTTGACATTGGCAAAATCATCGATAAACGATGGAGCTACGGACCCCAAAGAAGAAGAAGAAGGACATACCTCTGTCTGTTCGTTCCGGTTAATCTCAGAAACGGCTGGACCGATTTTAACGGTAGGTACTTTCATTGGCAGATAGCTGATTTTATAAGGAGTAACACCTATGTTACTCCTTATACCTGTTATAGTAGCCTACTACTTTGTATCCCGGAAATGTGTTTTCAGGATCTGCGAACTAAAAACCAGTACACGCAAGCGAGGCCATGGACATAAGTTAGTTATTTATTGATTTTTTTTTTAACATGACCCATGTGAGAACACAATGTCATATAGCTTAAATTAAGCTTATATTATGATTCGACCGGTAATCGGACCTGGGACCTCAAGGAGGGCAGTCGCATACTCATACCACTGCGCCCACAACCCGGCCTTCTTCTTTTCGTATGGCTAACGTTCTGCGGGACACCCTGATTAATATTGCTAATAACATTTACTAGTCTCGACATAGAGCGTTTTCACATTGCACGATAACGACACGATATCGTAGCGATATCGTAAGTAGGAGCAGTAACTTTAAGGTACGAATGTAATAATGACGATGTCGTGACGATATCGTAAGTAGGAGCAGTAACTTTAAGGTAAGAATGTAATAATTACGATGTCGTGACGATATCGTAAGTAGGAGCAGTAACTTTAAGGTAAGAATGTAATAATGACGATGTCGTGACGATATCGTAAGTAGGAGCAGTAACTTTAAGGTAAGAATGTAATAATGACGATGTCGTGACGATATCGTAAGTAGGAGCAGTAACTTTAAGGTAAGAATGTAATAATGACGATGTCGTGACGATATCGTAAGTAGGAGCAGTAATTTGAAGGTAAGAATGTAATAATGACGATGTCGTGACGATATCGTAAGTAGGAGCAGTAACTTTAATGTAAATGTCCTATATATAATAATTTACATTCTTACTTTGAAGTTATGATATCGTCACGGTATCGTCACGATATTGTGGAACATATCGTCACTATATCGTGGAATGTGAAAACGCCTATTGTCCGTAACACAAGGGGCACTACACATCACTGCATGCACGAAGCTACGTAGATCCATTTTGCATACGGTTCTCGGTACGCCTATAGTGAACGTCAAAACATTGCAAATTCTCGTCTGCCTTTAATGGAATCATCACAAAGCAATACCTTGAATGAGGTTTGACTTTTGACCTTCACCTTAGAGTACGTAACCTTGACAGATGTTCTATTGATAAGGGAATAGGCAATACGTCATGTAGAGGAATATTATAAATAAGTGACGCGGAGTGGGGGGAGCGGAACGGGACCAAATTGAAAGGGGCCACACTGCAAGCAACAGCATATTTTTTTTTTATATCGGTTTTTTTATCCAGTCCAAAGTTATAAAGTAACAAACTTTAAAAACCGATCAAGTGTGTGTCGGGCCCCGCATAATATAGGGTTCTGTAGTTACCCATTATAGGGTACTCTATATATACTCCTAAACTAACAAAGTTATCTGGTCCATTATAGTTTTCTGAATATCTCACAAACGAATACCTACTTAAATCAAAAAATTGTCTTAATTGTCAACCTCTCAATGTTTTAATGACCTATCTAATGATACCCCACAGATCGGAATAGACGCAAGAAAAAAAAGCAAATTCTGGTTACTTGTAGGGGAGGTCCCCAAAAACAGTAATTTTCTTTTAGCCCTTTGTCAAGGTAGTAAATACACATATCCATATAAAGTTTAATGTTTCTAGCACTCACAGTTTAGGAGGAAAACTGAAGACAGACAAACGGGCGGACATGACTGTTGCATGCCTTCTATCTTTAGCCTACTTCTTATTTAAGAAAGTGTGTTCTTATAATCCTTACTTAGTTAGCGAATGGACGTCGAAACATCATTGTAGGTATTTTGCTATTTACCAAAGAACTATAATTTTTACTAAAACAAATAACAATGCGTTAGGTTTTACAATCAGATTCGGAAAGAGTTTTGTTACCATTGAAAAATTTGCATACACCAATTATTTCGTGAATAGACAAATAGGATACTTTAAGCCCAGTTATTATGTCCCCATGGGAATTTTTAACGAAAAAACTTCCAAGAACATTGAGGTAGTACCTCCACGAAGTATAATTTCAAAATGACGGTATTCCACTATAACTTCAGACGAATTAATTAAACACCTCTCAAAATGGCGCATAATTAATGACAAGTGTCGCGTGTCGTTATTATTCAATTATGATTAAGTACTAAAACTTAACAATTCACACGTTTATACTGACAACTTGGGGCCATTAAAACAACGTAGAGCTACTAAAAGTTACTGAACAACGAGTGAGGAAGTGAATCTATCTCAATCAAATCTTTCGAAGGTTTGTGTCCAAAATTGGATTGTAAATTGGCTCGCCCATTGTGAGACTAACCGCAAAATATCAGTGGAATATTGACGTAACTTTCAGGTTTTTCTCAATGTGGAATAGATTTTCTCTTACTTAATTACGCAAAACTTAGCTTTGGACAAAAATTTATAACCTACAAATATCATATTTAAGACATTTTGAACACCGCGCCATTTAGCTCAAAGTAAGCTTAATTATATATAAGCGAACTTCTAGCATTCCCGTTTAACCCTCCAGCTAAGCTAAAAGTGCTTGTGATAGGAGTGCGTCCACGTCAGTAGTGATGACTGTGGATTGACCTTACATCGTCGAATTGCAAGTCTAACGTTCTTTTGGGTCGCTTCTTTTAGGAACTCAATTCACTGTATACTTTTATTGTGGTTAGTTTTTCGTTCCCAATTCTTTCAACACAATATTACAGGGAAAAAGTCTAATTCACTCGGAGATAATGCAGCTAATTAGTGAAATAATTTTCTCTCAAAATAAAAGTCTAAATGACGACCGAAGCAATATATCACATTTCCTGCCACATTTCATGTCAATTCTATACATCCTAAGGTTGCCTGGAAGAGATGGCTCTATGCGATTAGGCCGCCCTTTTGTAAAAGTACTTTTTTGTTTATACTAAGTTTGTGCTTGAGATATACAATAAATAATATTTACGTTATGTTATATCGGTTTGCTAATTTCATGGCTCCACACAGGTTAATATCGCCACTCATGCACAATACAATTTGTAATCAAGTTATGATATGATCTCGTAAACTATTTATTACATTTAGTTTCAGGTTAAGGTCCCATAATATTAATTTTTTTACATAATATGATAAAATACGTACTTCGGCTGAGACCGCACTGCGGTTAAACGCGAGCAGTTTAGGAACAGCTGACAACGTCAAAACGCGTAAAAACTCATACTGCGGTGGCCATATAGTTTAACCCCTCACGCGCTTTCTGTAAAGCCACGTAAGTCCATAACAAAATGTTCTATGGACTGCATCAGTCAACAGGTAACGAATGCGCTGTTATTGGTCGTTGATAATTTTTATTTATTTATTGATGCCACAATAATCGTGAATTATCAACAGACAGTAAGTGTGCTATTTCAATCAATTAGTCGGTTAATAAATGTCTTATTCTTATACTTTTGTATATTTTTCAGTAAAACAATTAAACTGCAAACCGCGTTCCAAATGTAGCAAGTAACGTTTTAAAAATCAGCCACTGATAAAAGTCACTAATCCGTATTTAATCTTATATAGGAAGCAGTGTGTTGCATTTTTTGCGGTTTCGGTTTTGCGTTTACTCGCGTGCGTTTTAATCGTAGTGCAGTCTAGCCTTCCGGCATGATCGGGGGATGGGGACATCAAGTTAGTAGCCCAATGTCCTCGCAGCTATTTGCACTTATAATAATTAAGTATTGATGTAAATGAAGACTAAAATATTGGATAGAAACAGGCGTTACTTGGCGAAAATCCATGACAAAACAATGGTAAGTAAAATGTTTTAAGAAAAAACTTTTTTAAATTATATAATAGCATTAATTTTTCGCAGAATTAAAAAGACAACAAAACGTCGACAATTGTTTCGCCTCTAAACGAGGCATTATCAAGACTGTCTCAGAGAGAACAGCTGGCTTTGGCTGTTCTCTCTGAGACAGTCTTGATAATGCTTGATAAAAAGTTTTTTCTTAAAACATTTTACTTACCATTGTTTTTAAATGAAGACTATTTATAGCTCTTCTTCAAACATGATCTGACAGAACCCGTAGATGCAGAGATGTAGAGGTAGGTACAGACGAAATAAATTCTCCCCAGTCTGCAAGTTGAAACGGAGACTTCGGTCGCTTCGCTCCCTCAGTCAATAAAAGTAAAATTAGACCAGTTGTGAAACATCTAAATATTACAAATAACACCATATAAATATTGAAGTACTTTTGTATGAAAGTCGTTTTCTATACTTATAATAAATCTGTAGAAGTGAAAATTCTGTACATTGAAAATATCAAAAAAATAAATGGCAGGGGGTGTTACTAGACCGACACCGAACCCAAAAATGTGATTAAAAAAATTTTTGTCTGTCTGTCTGTCTGTTCAGGCATCACGCAAAAACTACCAGTTCGATTACGATGAAACTTGGTATAATTATTCTTTAATATCCTGGGCACCAAGCTGGGTACTTTTTATCCCGGAAAAGTATATACAATAAAAAACAAACTTAATTTTGCGGTTCGATCCCTAGACCTGAGTACTATACCAACCGCAAATAATAAGTTTGTCGTAGGGTTTTTTTTTATATTGGATTCGCCAAATTGACGCCGCCCGCCTGGCGGTAAGTCGTGACGACGTCTAGCGATTGTGGGCCACTCTCGCAGCACACAATACTATAGAGAGTGGCCCTCAACTTGACGACCTACTGATGTGCCTCTTCACGCTCCGCTTAAAGAACCCAGGGTTATATGTGGGAGGAAACACGTGCACCGGCAGGGCGTTCCAGGCCACTATCGTTCGGCAAAGAAACGAACGTTTAAAACGTTCGTTTCTCGCGAACATGCTATCCACTGTGTGGGAGTGGCATCTCTGCCCGGCACGCGTTGTTCGGGATCAGAAGAAAGACGGTGGGATCAGATTGAAGAGCTCTTCAGAACAGGTCACGTCACCCGCATTGAGGTTCACTAAGGGGCGCTGCACACGGCTAAGATACTATAATATTTTAACTTAAGATACAATATCGCTCGCCATACAATTCAATGGACTATCATCACACACGACGAAGATAATAAATAATATTTCATATTTTCGTATCTTAAGATAAATTTTTATGGTATAATAGAGAATATAATAGAAGATAATAATAGAGAAACTGTTGTAGGGTATGTATGGGGGGCTTTTATTGAGAACTTTTGTCTGTTTGTCTGAATGTTTGAACACGCTAATCTCAGAAACGGCTTAACCGATTTGAATTTGCGGTTTGGTTTTCAATCGCTTCATAAAAAAAGTTATGTAGATTTAAAGTAACACGCAGGCGGAGCTGCGGGCAACAGCTAGTATAAAATAAATTTCTCTTTTCAGAGCAACAACTTGAGTTTTGTTTCAATAAAATAACACCATATTACATTCATATTGATACATATTTATTATCTTCTAGGGAGATAGAAAAGGCTTTTGAAATATGTAACACAATTACTTAATATAAGTAGGTACCTAAGTAGGTACAGTTGTTTTATAGATTTCGACGGATTAAGTGAAACCCTTCATAAATAACTGAGTGAATGCGAATTACTTACTGACTTGTGTCTATGTCGGATCTAGGGATACTTTATTGAGAAACTTAACATTCTTTATTAAATTCGACTGCTTCTTCGACTCTTCGATTCCCAGGTGGGACAAACTTTGTGTGATACTTACGTTTGTGCCGAAGTCTGGATGTGTCTGGATGTGATGAATATGTATTGACAAAAAAATGTACATAAGTAAACCGGGTGTTACGTAAGGGTTATATCAACCCGAAGCCAGCCCAACCAGCTGGTCGGCCAGAACCGGTTTCGATATGTGGCGACTGCCAGAGAAATACACACTTGTTTAACAACACTAGAACTAAAATCAGCTGCTTTGGTCATCGACATCAAAATAGGTACAAATAATGCGCCCTTGTGAAAAGCCTTCCGTCTCACTCCTGGTAGGAACATTTTGTCTCTGTTTCGCATCAAGCGATGCCGCACGAAGCCGTGCGTTCGGTCGGCTTCGGTCGCCGTTTGAATTTTCCCAGAATTGTATTTAAAATATCATTTAGCAAGGTCACAGGTCAGTTCAGTTGCATTCTTTGCTTTGTGCAGTGAGGTAGCTAAATAGTTGTTTAGTGTGTTAATTTGTGAGTTGTGTGTGATAGTGATTGTGTTGTGTAGTAAAAGGCTTTGAGTAACGAAGAGTATTACGAGATGATGCTTTGTATAGGAGCATCAGAAAGCAATTTGAGCGCTGCCCGGGAGTTGTACCGTGAGCGTTGATACCTAAAAATACTGTGTACTATCGTGTGCATAATTACTTACTATTTGTAATTATTTCATTCTATTTATATCTTGTTTGTTTACATACCTTTGAGTGACATGATATGTCATGTCATTACTGATTTATTTTTTTATTCTATTTTTGGCAATTAGGTTTGTTGATTTTTAAATTCCTTTCTCCGTTGTTGTCTAGTTGTCCAGTTGTCTAGTTGTAGCTACGTCAAGCCGTAGCGTTGGGACACGTTTGTTTTGATTTGAAATATCTTTTTAAATTTTTTGATGAACTTTTTTTTCTTCTTTGGCGGTCGCTATATATCGAAACGGGTTATGGTCGACCAGGGGATGATGTGGGCTTCGGGTTGATAAAACACTTTCGTAACACCCTGTATATATCAGTTTATCTAGTACTCATATCATAAGCTCTGCTTAGTTTGAGACAAGATGGCGTTGTGTGAATAGTCCTAACATATTTAATTTAATTTAATTTATCTATAGTAATATTGTAAAGTAGAAATATTTGTTTGTTGTGCTCAGAAAATACGAACCGATTATGCAAAATTATAATAATGTATTTAGATAGAAATTATAAATAAATCACAAAAAAGGAAATGTCATCGGCAGCACTCCTTAATAGCGCGATCTGGAAATATGAAGCAAAGATTGGATGATGTCGGTATTGGATCGTAGCTCAGTGGTCAGAGCATTCTCTTCGTAGGGAAAGGCCGTGGGTTCAAGAGCTGCCGATGACATTTCAGTTTTTGTGATTTACCTATTTATCATTTCTAACTAAATTTTTTTTAAAATTTGTTTTAGCAAACTCATTGCTTTGAAATGCAGATATACACCGTTAAGATATACCGTTTTCAAAAAAAATAATTGGATTCAGTTTCGATAATAGAACCGTCTGGAAGTCTCACTTTGAAAAACAAACATTTTTTTATAAAATTCTTTATATTTATGTATTTTCTTTTTTTAATTCCACGGCACGAGGCCGCTGCAGCCTACGTCTATTGCCGAGCGCCTCTGAATAGCACTAGGAATATTTTTTAAGGCAGTGAGCTATCACGAATCCTCATTTGATGGCTAGAGACTACATCAATTTTAAGATTTTTGTAAAAAAAGATGTGTTTGTTTTTCAAAGTAAGACTTCCAGACGATTCTGTTATCGAAACTGAGTACATTTTTTATTAAACGGTGGCACTTTCACGGTGTATGTAATATTGTAGCTTATGCATTAATGTATTTAAATTCTTCCCCAAACCCAAGTGTCGTAAGAACGTTACCGATTCCAATTCGATTCAAAATCCCACTTTATCAATATCGGTCCCTAACCCGGACCCGGCTCATCGCCTGTCGATTTGTATAATTTGTCACTTAAGGTACCCACAAGCTTCCCACCAACGAAATAGGCCTGTTTACACCTACAGATCGGTATGCCAATCGTGACTGCGAATTGGATTTGTCAGTTGGGACTACGGATCAAATATGTGCAAAGATAAGTACAAAAGGCAATCTAATTTAAATCAGGGAGCCCCCCCCCCCCCCCCCCCAACCCTCCAAAATCTAAACGACTGGCGTGAAGAACCAGAAAAAAATCATGATAGTATTCCATATTAGCTTTGAAGGAAAACTATAACGGATGATGTAACTAGGTTAGTTTAGGAGTTTTAGAGGCTTTTATGGGTAACTACGGAACCTGCCAAGTCCGTGTCGGACTACGCATAGAATACTATGCGTAGTCCGACACGGACTTGGCAGGTTTTTTTTCTAACATGCTTTACAATGTAAGGCGAGCCGATACATTACATAAATTTAAAATAATGGTTAGGGAACACTATTTAGCATTGGAACACTTATGAGCTGCAACATTGGTATGCACAAACATTACTCCTCTGTTTATACAAATATTATATTTTCTTTTCGTACCCAAATTTACACATGCCGTCCGTTCAGGACAATTTTGGAAAAAAATATAAACTTTTGGGCAGACTAGACAACTTAATACAAAATTCTTTGTGTAAAATTTTAAATGTAAATATTAATGACCGGGCCTGGGTCCAAGCGTCTCTTCCAGTTCGCTTGGGCGGGTTAGGTATTCGTAGAGTCACAGATGTCAGTCTGCCAGCATTTCTGTCGTCGGTCCATAGCACCGAAGAATT
Source organism: Nudaria mundana (assembly GCA_963556515.1). Lineage (NCBI taxonomy): Eukaryota > Metazoa > Arthropoda > Insecta > Lepidoptera > Erebidae > Nudaria > Nudaria mundana. Next base: position 803,731 of record OY748302.1, read on the forward strand.
AGTCAGGAAAATTTTGTCAAATACACTGATTGATTCCGAGGTGCGATGCAAGACCGATGCCATAAATGCTTGGAGGATGTCTTGCCCCGACACTGACCTGCCCTCACGCCTACGCTCACAGCGACTGTGGGATTCACCGCTCTGTAAATTGAGAATTAATACACTAATTGACACTTCTGTCAATATTTCAGAGCGTGCACGCCTACTAGCTATTGGAGAATGGGAGTCAGGGTTATGGATCCAGGCGCTCCCATCGCCCAACATCGGTACAATGTTGGACGACAAAACCTTCCGCATTACCACTTGCCTTCGGCTGGGTACACCTTGTGTATCCCCGTATCATTGCACCTGTGGAGTAGCCGTCGACAATCTGGGACACCATGGCCTTTCTTGTAGCAGAAGCGCAGGTCGTATACCTCGGCACGCTATTCTAAACGACATAATTCGTAGGGCTTTTTCCATCGCAGGTCTTCCGGCCGTACGTGAACCAAATGGTTTAGCACGAAGCGATGGAAAGAGACCGGACGGTATGTCATTGCTACCGTGGAAGATGGGAAGGCCTTTGGTGTGGGACGCTACATGCGTTGACACCTTAGCACCTTCACACCTTCCAAGCACATCCGGACGTGCCGGCGCTGCTGCTGCATCGGCTGAAGGCCTTAAACGGCGTAAATATGCTAACCTAGCAGGTGATTACATATTTGAGCCGTTTGGGGTTGAGACACTGGGGTCATGGGGTCCGAGTGCTCGCCGCCTTTATAGAGACCTTGCTAAACGCCTAATCGATGCTTCTCAGGACCAGAAGGCTGGCTATTTTCTGGCCCAAAGAATAAGTATCGCCATCCAACGTGGCAACACAGCCAGCATTCTGGGAACCTTCCCAGTCGGCAATGACGCGGAGGATTTTTTAAACGATACTTTGTAATGTAAATATTTTTAGTCTATAATTATGTTTATTTTGTAAATTGTAATTCTTATTGTAAATAAATTCACCATTATACATACTTACACCTAATACATAAGGTGTAAGTATGTATGTAAGTATGTATGTATGCATGTATGTATGTATGTATGTATGTATATGTGTATGTATGCATGTATGTATTGTATGTATTTAGATTGTAAGTTTATTTACCTACGGCCACTACTACCTTTTCTTCCTACAAGGATCTTTCCATCCAAAGGTTGCCTGGTAGAAATTGCTTTAAGCAATGAGGCCGCCCATTGTATTGCTCTTAGATGTAATAAGCTCCATGTACATATTAATGAATACCTACTGTATTGGCGTACAATAAAGTATAAATAAATAAATAAATGATACAAGATTTATGTTTTAACATTTTTGTAAGGAATAAACTCAAAAACTACTACCTATGTGAATTCAAAATTAATTAAGTATATTCCAGAGTAACATGGCTAGAAAAAATCACCACTGAATTACCCAGGCGAAACCAGGACGAGTTACTAGTACCTAGGTACCTATGTTAATATTTGGCTGGGTGCGTTCAAAAAGTTATAAAATCATAATGAGTTGAAAATCAGACCAAGTCATTAATCATAAGTCAAATTACTGAATCATTTACACGCTGTAAAATTGTGTAAACAAATATTAATTCCAAACTGTTCGACGTCTACTGCGAATACGGTATACGAAATAACGTAGGTACTGAAGAACTCGTTAAGTTGTTATAGGTACTTAAGTACTGTAATTTGACAGAAATTGTTATTAAATTAATAGTGAAAAGGTAGGTAATGTCTGCAATACATGCGTAAAGGTCTGCAATAGGTCTGCGTACCTACATTATCGATGACTCTTAAGGTACGGTCAAACTCATGCTTCACATGCGACGTACATCACTCATTATGACATCTGGACAGGATCTCGCCTATACAATTTGTATGGTAACGAACACACTGGTCATTCACCACGCTGTCTTACGCGTCACCGCACCGGATTTGCGTGTTCCCATGCTATTGCACGCGTACGACGATGTCACACACGTTTAAAGTGTCATAGCGCGTAGATAACGTAAACGTCAGACGTCGTAAGACGTGAAATGAAATGATTTATTTATTTGTATAGGTCACTAAATGGCTCTTACAAACGTCAGTAAGTACTTAAAATAAAAAATATCATTGCTTCTATATTTACATGTACTGCCAGATTCGCAAAGCAATAAGTAGAACTAAGAGAAAGAACCTCGCAATAAAACTCTCGGTCACTCTTTTTCAATAATTGACACTTTTACACATTTTCTTAAGACTAAATGTGGACGAATTTACATTAAATTAAATAAATCTAACTACTTTGCAATATTCCGCCACATGCAAATTACCCAACTCTCGTATTTATTCATGCACAAGTCCGCCCTCCAAACCCACTTAGGCCGAAAGAATAGACAAATAATTTTGAAAATAGTATAAATATGAGAGTTGTGTTATCGTGCAAAAAATATTAAAAACCTCGACACGTGTTTCGCCCCCAACCAGGGGCATCATCAGGAGATGTCGATGGCTCGGCGCACGGCGACCGAATGAGCCACAACTCGTAAACCGCACCTATTTATATCCTAGGTTTTTTATTTCTACCCACAACCATAATACCAAATTATTTTATGTCTACCCACCACCGTTGTTTGAATGACGTATACCTACCCGCAGCAAAGGGGAAGAGGCGAAATTAAGTTGATCATTTAAAATATTAGGGTTCAAGCGTCTATGTTTGTAGATTTCTAATTGTTCCAAAACCGAAAGCCTCAGTCCTTTGTTGCAGGTGTGCAGAACGTCATAAGTGTGAGGATTAGGTAGGGAGTGACCGGAATCCAACAAATGTTTTGCGAAATGAGACCGTTCTGGGCGATTGTTTAATGAAATATGTTCTTTATACCGCGTCGCGAAGCTACGGCCGGTTTGGCCAATATAAACACCCTCACAATCCCCACACTTAAGCCTATACACACCAGACTTCCTGTCATCCCCAATTTTCTCCTTAACATTGCAAATGTTTCTCCGGATAGTGTTGTCCGTTCTAAACGCGACATGAATATTATTTTTACGTAAAATTTTGGCAACTTTATCAGATATCGGACCTAAATAAGTTAGACTAGCTCTATACCGATGGACGTCACGATCCGGGGGAACAGCATATAGTAAACTACGCGTAATTGAGGCTCGCCGCCTTCCAACTAAGTTGTCCACAAGCTTGGTACTGTAACCATTAGATTTAGCAATTTGATAAATAATATTTAATTCGCGGTTAAAATTTATTTGAGAAAGTGGAACCGAAAATAGCCTGTGAACATAGCTGTGGAAGGCGGCAAGCTTGTGCTGCCAAGGATGACAGGAAGTAGCAGGAATTACTGTGTCAGTATGAGTGGGTTTGCGAAAGATCCGGAAGTCATGCCCACCCTCATTTCTAGTAATAGTCAAATCTAAGAAATTTACGGACCTATCCTTCTCTAACTCGAGTTTGAATTTGATTTTAGGGTGAACACTATTCAAATGAGATAAGAAATCCGTAAGTTCCACATCGGTGCCCCGCCAACACAACAATATATCGTCAACGTACCTATAATAATAATGGATGTTTTCGTTACCTACAATGTAACTATTTTCAAACCTATCCATAAAAACATCGGCCAGAAATGGGCTCAAAGGTGAACCCATCGCCAGTCCATGCTTAAATAGATAGTACTTGTTGTTGAATTGAAAATAGTTTTGGTTCATGCATAAAGAAGTTAAATCGATTAGCTCAGCCGCCTCCCCTGGATGTAGACGCTGTTTTTCAAAAAGATCTTTAAGTATTGTTAAACATTCTTCGTAAGGGACATTAGTAAACAAGTTATCGACATCCAGTGAAAGCAACCTTGCATTAGGGGGAAGCTTGATATCCCGTATACGATTGATTAAGTCAGTCGTATTTTTAAGACTATAACGAGGCGAAAAGGCAGTCTTCCCCCTAAGGATGTTATTAAGTGATTTTGCTAGATCATATGACGGGGAACCGATGCTGGACCAATAGAGAAATAATTTTGAAAATAGAATAAATATGAGAGTTGTGTTATCGTGCAAAAAATAATAAAAACCTCGACACGTGTTTCGCCCCCAACCAGGGGCAACAAAGGACTGAGGCTTTCGGTTTTGGAACAATTAGAAATCTACAAACATAGACGCTTGAACCCTAATATTTTAAATGATCAACTTGATTTCGCCTCTTCCCCTTTGCTTTTTATTTCTACCCACAACCATAATACCAAATTATTTTATGTCACCCACCACCGTTGTTTGAATGACGTATACCTACCCGCAGCAAAGGCTACGCTACCTCTTCATTTCATCCACGCGTTACAAATCTCACTAGTACTCAATTCACACACAATGAACTTAGTCTATTAAATAAAGGCTTTAAGTATAATATCCCCCGCAAAATCAATGAGAGGTCACTGGAAACACTGGCCGTGGATTCAGAGGTTGCTATTATCCTTAGTAAGTCTGATTCTAAGGATAGTATCAAAAACTTAGTATCCCATCATATTAAAACCTCCTTACACACACAGACAGACAGACCCTCTCCCGATTCTATTACTGCAGGGTCGTTGCGGCGGAGGATTGTCGGCTCTGGTTTGGTCATCGCTAACTCCGATAAAGGCAACAGCATTGTTGTCTTGGAGCGTGATGACTATAACCAGAAAGTCGATGATGTTCTACAGACCGACGACTTTGTGGTACTACGATCGGACCCCACTAAAAAGTTTTCTAACGATTTGAAAGAATTAGTTAAAAGTACCCGCTTTGTTTTTGACAATGGGAAATACGACAAAGTTATACCAATGAATCCACGACCTCCAATATTATACGGTTTGCCAAAGATCCACAAGGAAGGCGTCCCCATCCGCCCGGTGGTGTCCAGCATCGGTTCCCCGTCATATGATCTAGCAAAATCACTTAATAACATCCTTAGGGGGAAGACTGCCTTTTCGCCTCGTTATAGTCTTAAAAATACGACTGACTTAATCAATCGTATACGGGATATCAAGCTTCCCCCTAATGCAAGGTTGCTTTCACTGGATGTCGATAACTTGTTTACTAATGTCCCTTACGAGGAATGTTTAACAATACTTAAAGATCTTTTTGAAAAACAGCGTCTACATCCAGGGGAGGCGGCTGAGCTAATCGATTTAACTTCTTTATGCATGAACCAAAACTATTTTCAATTCAACAACAAGTACTATCTATTTAAGCATGGACTGGCGATGGGTTCACCTTTGAGCCCATTTCTGGCCGATGTTTTTATGGATAGGTTTGAAAATAGTTACATTGTAGGTAACGAAAACATCCATTATTATTATAGGTACGTTGACGATATATTGTTGTGTTGGCGGGGCACCGATGTGGAACTTACGGATTTCTTATCTCATTTGAATAGTGTTCACCCTAAAATCAAATTCAAACTCGAGTTAGAGAAGGATAGGTCCATAAATTTCTTAGATTTGACTATTACTAGAAATGAGGGTGGGCATGAATTCCGGATCTTTCGCAAACCCACTCATACTGACACAGTAATTCCTGCTACTTCCTGTCATCCTTGGCAGCACAAGCTTGCCGCCTTCCACAGCTATGTTCACAGGCTATTTTCGGTTCCACTTTCTCAAATAAATTTTAACCGCGAATTAAATATTATTTATCAAATTGCTAAATCTAATGGTTACAGTACCAAGCTTGTGGACAACTTAGTTGGAAGGCGGCGAGCCTCAATTACGCGTAGTTTACTATATGCTGTTCCCCCGGATCGTGACGTCCATCGGTATAGAGCTAGTCTAACTTATTTAGGTCCGATATCTGATAAAGTTGCCAAAATTTTACGTAAAAATAATATTCATGTCGCGTTTAGAACGGACAACACTATCCGGAGAAACATTTGCAATGTTAAGGAGAAAATTGGGGATGACAGGAAGTCTGGTGTGTATAGGCTTAAGTGTGGGGATTGTGAGGGTGTTTATATTCGCCAAACCGGCCGTAGCTTCGCGACGCGGTATAAAGAACATATATCAGCTTTTAGAAACAATCGCCCAGAACGGTCTCATTTCGCAAAACATTTGTTGGATTCCGGTCACTCCCTACCTAATCCTCACACTTATGACGTTCTGCACACCTGCAACAAAGGACTGAGGCTTTCGGTTTTGGAACAATTAGAAATCTACAAACATAGACGCTTGAACCCTAATATTTTAAATGATCAACTAAATTTCGCCTCTTCCCCTTTGCTGCGGGTAGGTATACGTCATTCAAACAACGGTGGTGGGTAGACATAAAATAATTTGGTATTATGGTTGTGGGTAGAAATAAAAAACCTAGGATATAAATAGGTGCGGTTTACGAGTTGTGGCTCATTCGGTCGCCGTGCGCCGAGCCATCGACATCTCCTGATGATGCCCCTGGTTGGGGGCGTAACACGTGTCGAGGTTTTTATTATTTTTTGCACGATAACACAACTCTCATATTTATTCTATTTTCAAAATTATTTCTCTATTCTTTCGGCCTAAGTGGGTTTGGAGGGCGGACTTGTGCATGAATAAATACGAGAGTTGGGTAATTTGCATGTGGCGGAATATTGCAAAGTAGTTAGATTTATTTAATTTAACTATGGACTTCCGAAAAGTAACGCCTGATAGTATTGAATGTACATTAGTCTCGTGTCAAAACCAATAAGTATGTATAAAGCGACAAAAATAATTTAGTCACCTAAGTATAAAATATGCTACAATTAAGGCATTTTAGGAGGCGTGGGCTCAAGCCGGAAACTTTTGTCGTTAAGGACCAGTGTGTCGCTGTCTCCCACGTCGAGTGGCATACGCCGTAGTGCGTTTCAAGCTTTTTTTATCCAGAGTCCTACAATAATGTATGTTAAAAAAAACCTACAATAGGTAAGTAATCGCCATAGATAGCCACCTACATAATTGTTTGCCTAGTGGCCGGTTTCTAAACTGAAAAAATACGACTAACTTAATCAATCGTATACGGGATATCAAGCTTCCCCCTAATGCAAGGTTGCTTTCACTGGATGTCGATAACTTGTTTACTAATGTCCCTTACGAGGAATGTTTAACAATACTTAAAGATCTTTTTGAAAAACAGCGTCTACATCCAGGGGAGGCGGCTGAGCTAATCGATTTAACTTCTTTATGCATGAACCAAAACTATTTTCAATTCAACAACAAGTACTATCTATTTAAGCATGGACTGGCGATGGGTTCACCTTTGAGCCCATTTCTGGCCGATGTTTTTATGGATAGGTTTGAAAATAGTTACATTGTAGGTAACGAAAACATCCATTATTATTATAGGTACGTTGACGATATATTGTTGTGTTGGCGGGGCACCGATGTGGAACTTACGGATTTCTTATCTCATTTGAATAGTGTTCACCCTAAAATCAAATTCAAACTCGAGTTAGAGAAGGATAGGTCCATAAATTTCTTAGATTTGACTATTACTAGAAATGAGGGTGGGCATGAATTCCGGATCTTTCGCAAACCCACTCATACTGACACAGTAATTCCTGCTACTTCCTGTCATCCTTGGCAGCACAAGCTTGCCGCCTTCCACAGCTATGTTCACAGGCTATTTTCGGTTCCACTTTCTCAAATAAATTTTAACCGCGAATTAAATATTATTTATCAAATTGCTAAATCTAATGGTTACAGTACCAAGCTTGTGGACAACTGAGTTGGAAGGCGGCGAGCCTCAATTACGCGTAGTTTACTATATGCTGTTCCCCCGGATCGTGACGTCCATCGGTATAGAGCTAGTCTAACTTATTTAGGTCCGATATCTGATAAAGTTGCCAAAATTTTACGTAAAAATAATATTCATGTCGCGTTTAGAACGGACAACACTATCCAGAGAAACATTTGCAATGTTAAGGAGAAAATTGGGGATGACAGGAAGTCTGGTGTGTATAGGCTTAAGTGTGGGGATTGTGAGGGTGTTTATATTCGCCAAACCGGCCGTAGCTTCGCGACGCGGTATAAGAACATATATCAGCTTTTAGAAACAATCGCCCAGAACGGTCTCATTTCGCAAAACATTTGTTGGATTCCGGTCACTCCCTACCTAATCCTCACACTTATGACGTTCTGCACACCTGCAACAAAGGACTGAGGCTTTCGGTTTTGGAACAATTAGAAATCTACAAACATAGACGCTTGAACCCTAATATTTTAAATGATCAACTAAATTTCGCCTCTTCCCCTTTGCTGCGGGTAGGTATACGTCATTCAAACAACGGTGGTGGGTAGACATAAAATAATTTGGTATTATGGTTGTGGGTAGAAATAAAAAACCTAGGATATAAATAGGTGCGGTTTACGAGTTGTGGCTCATTCGGTCGCCGTGCGCCGAGCCATCGACATCTCCTGATGATGCCCCTGGTTGGGGGCGAAACACGTGTCGAGGTTTTTATTATTTTTTGCACGATAACACAACTCTCATATTTATTCTATTTTCAAAATTATTTCTCTATTCTTTCGGCCTAAGTGGGTTTGGAGGGCGGACTTGTGCATGAATAAATACGAGAGTTGGGTAATTTGCATGTGGCGGAATATTGCAAAGTAGTTAGATTTATTTAATTTAACTATGGACTTCCGAAAAGTAACGCCTGATAGTATTGAATGTACATTAGTCTCGTGTCAAAACCAATAAGTATGTATAAAGCGACAAAAAAAAAATTTAGTCACCTAAGTATAAAATATGCTACAATTAAGGCATTTTAGGAGGCGTGGGCTCAAGCCGGAAACTTTTGTCGTTAAGGACCAGTGTGTCGCTGTCTCCCACGTCGAGTGGCATACGTCGTAGTGCGTTTCAAGCTTTTTTTTATCCAGAGTCCTACAATAATGTATGTTAAAAAAAACCTACAATAGGTAAGTAATCGCCATAGATAGCCACCTACATAATTGTTTGCCTAGTGGCCGGTTTCTAAACTGAGAATTTAAGGATAAGTGTTTGTTAACTACCTACGTCATCATCATCCACCGAGCCTTTTTCCCAACTCAGTTGGGGCCGGCTTTCCAGTCTGCACGGTCCAAACGGCACGATTAATTTATTTTAGCTACTTTCATAGCGTTATGTCATATGGTCTGCTGCTATGGGGCTCAGCTGCCGATATTGAGTCAATATTCATATTACAGAAACGAGCTATACGAGCAATCTATAGACTCAGACCCCGTGACACGCTGAAAGAACTATTTAAAGAAATTAATATTTTAACAGTTGCTTCTCAATATGTTTACGACAACATCGTATATGTACGGAAGAACATAGAACTCTTCAAAAAAAGATCCGACAACCATAATTATAATAGAAGAAATAAAAATAAACTGGCAATGACAAAAATTAGACTTCATAAAGTTGGTAATTCGTTTGTAGTCAAATGTATAAAAATCTATACTTAGAATAAATCTGTAGAAGTGAAAATTCTGTACATTGAAAATATCAAAAACATAAATGGCAGGGGGTGTTACTAGACCGATACCGAACCCTAAAATGTAATTAAAAAAAATTTTTGTCTGTCTGTCTGTCTGTTCAGGCATCACGCAAAATCTACCGGTTCGATTACGATGAAACTTGGTATAATTATTCTTTAATATCCTGGGCACCACGCTGGGTATTTTTTTTATCGGAAAAGTACAATAAAAAACAAACTTAATTTTGCGGTTCGATCCCTAGACCAAATAATAAGTTTGTCTTAGGGTTTTTTTATATTGGGTTCGCCAAATTGACGCCGCCCTTCTGGTGGTAAGTCGTGACGACGTCTAGCGATTGTGGGCCACTCTCACAGCACACAATACTATAGAGAGTGGCCCTCAACTTGACGACCTACTGATGTGCCTCTTCACGCTCCGCTTAAAGAACCCAGGGTTATATGTGGGAGGAAACACGTGCACAGGCAGGGCGTTCCAGGCCACTATCGTTCGGCAGAGAAACGAACGTTTAAAACGCTCGCCAACATGCTATCCACTGTGTGGGAGTGGCATCTCTGCCTGGCACGCGTTGTTCGGGATCGGAAGGAAGAGGGTGGGATCAGATTGAAGAGCCCTTCAGAACAGGTTACGTCACCCGCAGTGGAGTTCACTAAGGGGCGCTGCACACGGCTAAGATACTATAATATTTTAACTTAAGATACAATATCGCTCGTCATACAATTCAAGACTATCACACACAACGAAGATAATAAATAATATTTCACATTTTCGTATCTTAAGATGAATTGTTATGGTACAATAGAGAACACAAGGGGCACACTAAAAGTTTTGCACTTCTAGCTAATCGGAACTATTTGAATTTCGAATGTTATATTTTTTTAAACGTTGCAACCTTCTTAGTAATAAAAAAAACAATTGGCGGGAAATCATTTGTCAATTGTTTTTTATCACACATCAAAGTTCTACGTATGCAACGACAATGGAATTAAGTCGAAAAGATTTTAGAGCGATGATTTTATATGATTTTAAAAGTTCTCTCTCTCCGTAAGACTGTGCCGCTCGTCTTCAAAATACTTTTGGGAGAGAAGCACCTTGTTTGAGCACCGTGAGGCGATGGTTTGCTGAATTTGAGAGAGGTAGAGTTTCTTTACATGACGAATTTCGTGAAGGGCGGCCTTCAACTGCCGTCAACGAGAATAATGTGGCTACTGTTAAGCGGTTAATTAAAGAAAACCCGCGGATTACCTATGAGACAATTCGAGGACTATTGGGGATTGGTATGAGTCAAATCCAGAAAATTTTACGCGAAGAATTGGAAGAACGGAAACTTTGTTGTCGTTGGATCCCTCGTGAACTGACAGCGAAGCAGAAGTGGGCTCACGTGGAATGGTGCTCACAGATGCTACTGAAGTACGACCACGGACATTCTAATGCTGTTTATGACATTGTCACAGGAGACGAAACGTGGATTTATTGTTTTGAACCCGAAAAAAAACAGCAATCTTGTGAATGGGTGTTTGAAAATGAGAACAAGCCAACAAAAGTGAGGCAGGCGAGAAAAATGATCGCGTTTTTTTTTCTCAGCTACGGGTCCCATCTGTACAATTCCACTTGAAGATCAAAAGAGTGTTAATGCCGAGTGGTATTCTACCATTTGTTTACCCAGGGTGTCAGAAAAAGTTCGCGAAAGACGACCCGTTTTTGGGTGCAAAGGGGCCCTTCTTACATCTATCGGGCCCCAGCGACCTCACCTGCTAGTGGCGCACCTGCTGATTAACGGACGAGGTTCGTATATTACGGTACCCATGTGGTGGCTTTGGCCCCTACGTGGATACCAGGTGGTACAACAGTGTTGGTCCGGGGGGTACCACCGTGCAGCTGTACTAAAGCCCCCCAAGTAACCCAGCCCAGGCTGGGTTGCGTTAGGGGTTCAGCAGCTGCACTGCCGGGCCCGGGACGCTGTATGGTGCGGCAGGCAGGGGTCCAGTGGGCGCGAAGCGGAGTCTAGTGTGGGTGGTGTGGGTCGATTCGCCGGCCAGGGAGACCCTTAGCAACGGCGTTGCCGCGGCCGCCCGCAACATAGTCATGGGGCCCGCCTGGGACCAACCACCCCAGTAGGCTGCCCCACATGTTGCGCATAATCCTGTTGTGGGGTCGCCGCTCCGGGTGGTAACCGGTGTGGGGTAGCGGCGGCCTTGCATCAGGGGGGTTTGGGAGCCCTTCCGTCCGGCGGGTCGGCTCCGACCTAACCACACGGTTCTAGACGAAGCTAGCCCCTGCACTTTGTCACTTACTGCCGCACCAAATATCGCCCTGTCTTCACGCTTCCCCATATTTCACAATGACAGTGCAACAATATAATAGACGGTACACAGCGGCCCCTAGAAACCCCACAAAGTTGACTTCGTTTGAGGTGGAGTTCGCGAATATCCGCGGACTCCATGCAAACCTCGATACCGTCCATCATCACCTGGAGTCGGCACGGCCTTCTGTGATGTTCCTAACGGAGACACAGATACGCCGCCCTGACGACACGTCGTACCTCTGTTACCCGGGCTATATCATTGAGGAACAATTCCGCGATAAAGCCGGGGTGTGCGTGTTCGTTAGGGCGGATGTTTGCTGCCGCCGGTTGCGCTGTCTGGAGAACCCCTCCTACTCCGTCCTTTGGCTGCACGTGGATCATGGCTCCATGAGCCAGATCTACGTGTGCGTCTACCGCTCCCACACAGGGGACACTGGGACAACAAGGCTTTTCGAATACCTCAGCGAGATGGCTGACGATGCGCAGGTGCGGTTCCCGAACGCTGACCTGGTTTTCTTGGGGGACTTTAACGGTCATCACGTTGAGTGGCTGGGGTCCCTTAGGACCGATCATGCGGGACGAACCGCCCATGCATTCGCTCTCTCCCACGGGCTGACCCAGATGGTACGGGGGATCACCCGGATACCTGACAGGTCAGACCACACGCCCGCCTTGCTGGATCTACTGCTGACGAGTCGCCCAGCCGAGTACAGTGTGTCGGTACGCGCCCCACTGGGCACTTCCGACCACTGTGTGGTGCACGCCAGCTTCCAAGTGCCACCACCTGCTCGTGCTGAACAAATGACTCGACGACTATGGCACTACTCGTCGGCAGACTGGGACGGTCTCCGCGATTACTTTGCGTCCGTCCCGTGGAGCCAGCGCTGCTTTGTAGGGAAGGCGCCTTCGGATAGCGCTGCTGCCATTGCTGGCGAGATCAGTCTAGGGATAGAATATTATATCCCTTTCACTGATGTCGCCAGCATCCGCAAAGCTCGCCCCTGGTTCGGGCGTGAATGTGCCGAGGCTGTCCAGAAAAAACAGTCGGCATATCGCGCCTGGGTCAGGGCTCGGGCGGCACGTGACCCGAACGTGAACCGCCTCAAAGCAGCGTACAATCGGGCCACTAGGTTCAGCAAGAGGGCCTTCAAGAGAGCGGATGCCCAGCGCGTCGCGCGGCTTGGTCAGGAGCTCACATCCCATCCCACGGGTAGCCGTGGATACTGGCAACTGGCCAAAGCCGTACAGTCAAATTTTTGTCAACCCTCGCTGCCACCACTGCGTTTTCCTGACGGATCACTGGCTCACAAAGCCCAAGAGAAGGCGGACATGCTCGCAGACGTCTTTGCGGCTAATTCCCGGGTCGATGACCGTGGCCTGCAGCCCCCCGCCATCGCCAACTGTGGCCACACTATGCCTGATATTGTTATCAGGCAATGTGATGTACGGGCAGTGCTGCGGTCACTCGACACGCGGAAAGCCAGTGGCCCTGACGGCATTCCGGCGGTGGTGCTACGAAAATGTGCTGCTGAGTTGTCTCCAGTATTAACGCGTCTGTACCGCCTGTCATACTCTACAGGCCTCGTGCCGGAGGCCTGGAAGGAGGCGAACGTACAACCGATCCCCAAGAAAGGGGATCGATCCGATCCAGGCAACTATCGACCCATAGCTGTCACCTCAGTCATTTGCAAGGTGCTCGAGCTTCTTATTAATAAGCAGCTCATGCGATACCTGGAGGATCACTCGCTAATCAATGATCGGCAATATGGCTTCAGGCCAAAACGATCAACGGGTGACCTCCTGGCATTCGTCACGCATGTATGGGGTGAGGCTATGGAAAAGTTCGGCGAGTCCTTGGCTATTAGCCTGGACATCGCCAAAGCTTTCGATAGGGTCTGGCATGCTTCGCTCCTTTCCAAGCTTCCGGCATATGGTCTACCTCCTCAACTGTGCAGCTGGATTGCCAGTTTTTTAAACGAGCGCCGAGTGCGGGTCCTCTGCGATGGCCAGGCTTCTCGCTTCTTGCAAGTGAATGCCGGGGTACCGCAGGGGTCCGTACTGTCACCAACTCTCTTTCTTCTGCATATCAATGATATGCTTTCCCTCAGGAACATTCATTGCTATGCAGATGACAGTACATTGCACGGGAGTTACTCGGTTCGTCCGACGGCGGGGCGATCTGTGATAGAGGAGGAGAGACGACATCTCGTGGGTGATCTCGACCGAAACCTCGACAGTATCTCCCAATGGGGTGCCGAGAACTTGGTCGAGTTCAATGCCCACAAAACACAGGCGTGTGCATTTACAGCGAAAAAATCCCCTTTCCTTCCCCTACCCACTCTTCAGAATGCAATATTACCAATGAAGGACAATCTAGACATCCTTGGCATACGTCGTTCGTCGAGAGCTCAATAACACAAAATACATTGAGAGATGTATTGGGCTAGCTTCGCGGAAACTAGGAATACTGAACAAGGTAAAGCGATTCTTTACACCGCACCAGAGGTGTCAGCTGTACAAAACGCAGATTAGACCCTGCGTTGAATACTGCTCTCACCTCTGGGACGGCTCCGCGAAGTATTTGCTGGACGCACTCGACGCTATGCAGCGACGCGCTGTTCGCATTATAGACTGTCCGGAGGTAACGGGAAGCCTTGAGCCGCTAGCCCAGCGCCGAACAATTGCTTCCTTGGCCGCGTTCTACCGTATTTACCACGGTGAGTGTTCTGAAGAGCTCTTCAACCTGATCCCACCCTCTCCCTTCCGATCCCGAACAACGCGTGCCGGCCAGAGATGTCACCCTCATACCGTGGAAACCGTCTTCGCGAGAACCGAGCGTTTTAAACGATCGTTTCTCTGCCGAACGATGGTGGCTTGGAACGCCCTGCCTGCGCACGTGTTTCCTCCAACATATAACCCTGGGCTCTTTAAGCGAAGCGTGAAGAGGCACATTACTGGGTCGTCAAGTTGAGGGCCACTCTCTATAGTATTCCTGTGTACTGTGAGAGTCGCCCTCAATTGCCAGACGTCGCCTCAGCTTACCATCAGGCGGGTGGCGTCAATTTGTCGACCTAAATATAAAAAAAAAAAAAAAAAAAAGACCCAAAAGCCGCGTTCTCCTACATCATGACAACGCTTCTTCACACACGGCCAACAAAACAAAGTCATTTTTAGCTTCCGAAAAAGTACAACTCGTCACCCATCCTGCGCATAGCCCTGACCTAGCATCCTGTGATTTCTGTATTTTCCCCAAAATCAAAGATTTGATGAGAGGTTTCACTTTTACCAACTCCGAAGAGGCAGTGATAGCGTTCAATCAGCACGTAGAAAACATGCCTTCAGATTTGTGGTCCTCCTGTTTTAAAAAATGGTTCGATTGCATAAAAAAATGTTTAAAATGTAAAGGAGAGTATTTTGAAAAGCAATAAACATAATGTTATGGTTTTAACATGTTGTTTTTTTAAGTTATGCAAAACTTATAGTGTGACCTACGTATAATATAAGATATAATAGAGAAACTGTTGTAGGGTATGTATGTCATGATGCTTTATGAACGCAATAAAACCCAAAACAATGGTTTTTATAATTTTTGTCTGTTTGTCGTAATGTTTGAACACGCTAATCTCAGAAACGGCTTAACCGATTTGAATTTTTGATTTGAATTTGCGGTTTGGTTTTCAATCGCTTCATAAATAAAAAAGTTATGTAGATCTAAAGTAACACGCAGGCGGAGCTGCGGGCAACAGCTAGTATTTAATAAAATTCCGCAGGATTTGGTTGACATGCCTCTTAATAAGTTTAAAATAGTAGTGAAAAAACGTTTGATGAAGAAAGGCTATTATAAAGTAGACGAATATCTTAATGATAAAAATGCATGGTCACCCTAATCAGCTGTTGTTAGCCACTCGTACAATATAAATTGTAACACAATGTAAACAAAACTTTATTAAAAAAGAAAATGGATAATCTACCTGAGTTTCTTGCTGGTATCTTCTCAGGAGAACCAACTTACCGAACCAGCGAAAGAATCATTTTCAAATGGTTATTTATGTACTTAATTTAGTATTTTTATAATATTGCTTGACATAAAATTGTAAAATTGAAAAATTTTGACATGTTTATGTGCCTAAACTGAATAAATAGGCCACACTATGCCTGATATTGTTATCAGGCAATGTGATGTACGGGCAGTGCTGCGGTCACTCGACACGCGGAAAGCCAGTGGCCCTGACGGCATTCCGGCGGTGGTGCTACGAAAATGTGCTGCTGAGTTGTCTCCAGTATTAACGCGTCTGTACCGCCTGTCATACTCTACAGGCCTCGTGCCGGAGGCCTGGAAGGAGGCGAACGTACAACCGATCCCCAAGAAAGGGGATCGATCCGATCCAGGCAACTATCGACCCATAGCTGTCACCTCAGTCATTTGCAAGGTGCTCGAGCTTCTTATTAATAAGCAGCTCATGCGATACCTGGAGGATCACTCGCTAATCAATGATCGGCAATATGGCTTCAGGCCAAAACGATCAACGGGTGACCTCCTGGCATTCGTCACGCATGTATGGGGTGAGGCTATGGAAAAGTTCGGCGAGTCCTTGGCTATTAGCCTGGACATCGCCAAAGCTTTCGATAGGGTCTGGCATGCTTCGCTCCTTTCCAAGCTTCCGGCATATGGTCTACCTCCTCAACTGTGCAGCTGGATTGCCAGTTTTTTAAACGAGCGCCGAGTGCGGGTCCTCTGCGATGGCCAGGCTTCTCGCTTCTTGCAAGTGAATGCCGGGGTACCGCAGGGGTCCGTACTGTCACCAACTCTCTTTCTTCTGCATATCAATGATATGCTTTCCCTCAGGAACATTCATTGCTATGCAGATGACAGTACATTGCACGGGAGTTACTCGGTTCGTCCGACGGCGGGGCGATCTGTGATAGAGGAGGAGAGACGACATCTCGTGGGTGATCTCGACCGAAACCTTGACAGTATCTCCCAATGGGGTGCCGAGAACTTGGTCGAGTTCAATGCCCACAAAACACAGGCGTGTGCATTTACAGCGAAAAAATCCCCTTTCCTTCCCCTACCCACTCTTCAGAATGCAATATTACCAATGAAGGACAATCTAGACATCCTTGGCATACGTCGTTCGTCGAGAGCTCAATAACACAAAATACATTGAGAGATGTATTGGGCTAGCTTCGCGGAAACTAGGAATACTGAACAAGGTAAAGCGATTCTTTACACCGCACCAGAGGTGTCAGCTGTACAAAACGCAGATTAGACCCTGCGTTGAATACTGCTCTCACCTCTGGGACGGCTCCGCGAAGTATTTGCTGGACGCACTCGACGCTATGCAGCGACGCGCTGTTCGCATTATAGACTGTCCGGAGGTAACGGGAAGCCTTGAGCCGCTAGCCCAGCGCCGAACAATTGCTTCCTTGGCCGCGTTCTACCGTATTTACCACGGTGAGTGTTCTGAAGAGCTCTTCAACCTGATCCCACCCTCTCCCTTCCGATCCCGAACATCCCACACAGGGGATTCTGAGACAACAAAGCTCTTCCAGTACCTCAGCGAGACGGCTGATGAAGCGCAGGTGCGGTTCCCGAACGCTGACCTAGTGTTTCTGGGGGACTTCAATGGCCATCACATTGAATGGCTGGGGTCCCTCAAGACTGATCATGCGGGTAGAGCCGCCCATGCGTTCGCTCTCTCCCACGGTCTGACCCAGATGGTATGCGGGATCACCCGGATACCAGACAGGTCAGATCACGCGCCCGCTCTGCTGGATCTACTGCTGACGAGTCGCCCAGCCCAGTACAGTGTTTCGGTAGGAGCCCCACTGGGTAGTTCCGACCACTGTGTTGTTCACGCTGGCATGAAGGTGTCACCTCCTGCACGTCCTGTGCAAACGTCACGACGACTATGGCACTACTCGTCAGCGGATTGGGACGGTCTACGCGATTATTTTGCGTCCGTCCCCTGGAGCCAGCGCTGCTTTGTAGGAAAGGCTCCTTCGGATAGTGCTTCTGCTATTGCTGGCGAGATCAGTTTAGGGATGGATTATTACATCCCTTTCACTGATGTCGCCAGTATCCGCAGAGCCCGTCCCTGGTTCGGGCGAGATTGTGCCAAAGCTGTTCGACAAAAACAGTCGGCATATCGCGCCTGGATCAGGGCCCGGGCTGTGCGCGACCCAAACGTGGGCCACCTCAAAGCAGCGTACAACCGGGCCACAAAGTCGAGTAAGAGGGCCTTTAAGAGAGCGGATGCCCAGCGCGTCGCGCGGCTTGGTCAGGAGCTCACTTCCCATCCCACGGGCAGCCGTGGATTCTGGCAACTGGCCAAAGCCGTGCAATCTAACTTTTGTCAGCCCTCGCTGCCACCGCTGCGTTACCCAGATGGAACACTGGCTCACAAAGCCCAAGAGAAAGCGGATATGCTCGCAGACCTCTTTGCGGCTAATTCCCGGGTCGACGTTCGTGGCCTGCAGCCCCCCGCCATCGCCAACTGTGGCCACACAATGCCTGATATTGTTATCAGGCAATGTGATGTACGGGCAGTGCTGCGGTCACTCGACACGCGGAAAGCCAGTGGCCCTGACGGCATTCCGGCGGTGGTGCTACGAAAATGTGCAGCTGAGTTGTCTCCAGTATTAACGCGTCTGTACCGCCTGTCATACTCTTCAGGGCTCGTGCCGGAGGTCTGGAAGGAGGCGAACGTACAACCGATCCCCAAGAAAGGGGATCGGTCCGATCCAGGCAACTATCGACCCATAGCTGTCACCTCAGTCATTTGCAAGGTGCTTGAGCTCCTTATAAATAAGCAGCTCATGCAATTCCTAGAGGATCACTCGCTAATCAATGATCGACAATACGGCTTCAGGCCAAAGCGATCAACGGGTGATCTTCTGGCATTCGTAACGCATGTCTGGGGTGGGGCTATGGAAAGGCACGGCGAGTCCTTGGCTATTAGCCTGGACATCGCCAAAGCCTTCGATAGGGTCTGGCATGCTTCGCTCCTTTCCAAGCTTCCGGCATATGGTCTACCTCCTCAACTGTGCAGCTGGATTGCCAGCTTTTTAAACGAGCGCCGAGTGCGGGTCCTCTGCGATGGCCAGGCTTCTCGCTTCTTGCAAGTGAATGCCGGGGTACCGCAGGGGTCCGTACTATCACCAACTCTCTTTCTTCTGCATATCAATGATATGCTATCCCTCGGGAACATTCATTGCTATGCAGATGACAGCACACTGCACGGGAGTTACTCGGTTCGTCCGACGGCGGGGCGATCTGAGATTGAGGAGGAGAGACGACGACTCGTGGCTGATCTCGACCGTAACCTCGACAGTATCTCTCAATGGGGTACCGAGAACCTGGTCGAGTTCAATGCCCGCAAAACACAGGCGTGTGCATTTACTGCGAAGAAATCCCCTTTCCTTCCCCTACCCTCTCTTCAGAATGCATTATTACCAATGAAGGACAACCTTGATATCCTTGGCATAGACGTTCGTCGAGAGCTCAATAATAAAAACTACATCGAAAGATGTATAGGGCTAGCTTCGCGGAAACTAGGAATACTGAATAAGGTAAAGAGATTCTTTACACCGGACCAGAGGTGTCTGCTGTACAAGACGCAGATTAGACCCTGCGTCGAATACTGCTCTCACCTCTGGGACGGCTCCGCGAAGTATCTGCTGGACGCTCTCGACGCTATGCAGCGACGGGCTATCCGTATTATTGGTTGTCCGGAGGTAACGGGAAGCCTTGAGCCGCTAGCTCAGCGCCGAACAATAGCTTCCTTGGCCGCATTCTACCGTATTTACCACGGCGAGTGTTCTGAAGAGCTCTTCAATCTGATCCCACCCTCTTCCTTCCGATCCCGAACGACTCGTGCCGGGCAGAGATGCCACCCCCACGCAGTGGATAGCATGTTCGCGAGAACCGAACGTTTTAAACGTTCGTTTCTCTGCCGAACGATAGTGGCCTGGAACGCCCTGCCTGTGCACGTGTTTCCTCCCACATATAATCCTGGGTTCTTTAAGCGGAGCGTGAAGAGGCACATCAGTAGGTCGTCAAGTTGAGGGCCACTCTCAATAGTAATGTGTGCTGTGAGAGTGGCCCACAATCGCTAGACGTCGTCACGACTTACCACCAGGCGGGCGGCGTCAATTTGGCGAACCAAATATAAAAAAAAAAAAAAAAAAAATAAAAAAGAACAACGCGTGCCGGCCAGAGATGTCACCCTCATACCGTGGAAACCGTCTTCGCGAGAACCGAGCGTTTTAAACGATCGTTTCTCTGCCGAACGATGGTGGCTTGGAACGCCCTGCCTGCGCACGTGTTTCCTCCAACATATAACCCTGGGCTCTTTAAGCGAAGCGTGAAGAGGCACATTACTGGGTCGTCAAGTTGAGGGCCACTCTCTATAGTATTCCTGTGTACTGTGAGAGTCGCCCTCAATTGCCAGACGTCGCCTCAGCTTACCATCAGGCGGGTGGCGTCAATTTGTCGACCTAAATATAAAAAAAAAAAAAAAAAAAAAAGACCCAAAAGCCGCGTTCTCCTACATCATGACAACGCTTCTTCACACACGGCCAACAAAACAAAGTCATTTTTAGCTTCCGAAAAAGTACAACTCGTCACCCATCCTGCGCATAGCCCTGACCTAGCATCCTGTGATTTCTGTATTTTCCCCAAAATCAAAGATTTGATGAGAGGTTTCACTTTTACCAACTCCGAAGAGGCAGTGATAGCGTTCAATCAGCACGTAGAAAACATGCCTTCAGATTTGTGGTCCTCCTGTTTTAAAAAATGGTTCGATCGCATAAAAAAATGTTTAAAATGTAAAGGAGAGTATTTTGAAAAGCAATAAACATAATGTTATGGTTTTAACATGTTGTTTTTTTAAGTTATGCAAAACTTATAGTGTGACCTACATATAATATAAGATATAATAGAGAAACTGTTGTAGGGTATGTATGTCATGATGCTTTATGAACGCAATAAAACCCAAAACAATGGTTTTTATAATTTTTGTCTGTTTGTCGTAATGTTTGAACACGCTAATCTCAGAAACGGCTTAACCGATTTGAATTTTTGATTTGAATTTGCGGTTTGGTTTTCAATCGCTTCATAAATAAAAAAGTTATGTAGATCTAAAGTAACACGCAGGCGGAGCTGCGGGCAACAGCTAGTATTTAATAAAATTCCGCAGGATTTGGTTGACATGCCTCTTAATAAGTTTAAAATAGTAGTGAAAAAACGTTTGATGAAGAAAGGCTATTATAAAGTAGACGAATATCTTAATGATAAAAATGCATGGTCACCCTAATCAGCTGTTGTTAGCCACTCGTACAATATAAATTGTAACACAATGTAAACAAAACTTTATTAAAAAAGAAAATGGATAATCTACCTGAGTTTCTTGCTGGTATCTTCTCAGGAGAACCAACTTACCGAACCAGCGAAAGAATCATTTTCAAATGGTTATTTATGTACTTAATTTAGTATTTTTATAATATTGCTTGACATAAAATTGTAAAATTGAAAAATTTTGACATGTTTATGTGCCTAAACTGAATAAACGAAATTGATTCTTTGATTCTTTGAGTCTAACTGCGGTTCGCCTGAACTTCGATATTTTCCGTGAAGCGACAGCCATCTGACGTTCGTATGACACCCGGGACCGACGGCTTAACGTGCTCTCCGAGGCACGGAGGGGTCTCAGTGTCTTAAGAAATGGTCACCCATCCTAAGACCGGCCTGACTCGATGTTGCTTAACCTTTGCAATGTGTTATTATTGTCGGTTACCACTAGACCACTAGACCCTCAAGCGAGTCCCTCAACTACCTACGTGCAATGTCAAAATTTGTTCCTGAATTTTGACATTTTGTGTTGTTCCTGAATTTTGACATTTTGTGTGGGTACACAAAATATAAATAAAATAAATAAATAATAAATATAAATAAAATATAAAATATAAAAAAAATATAAATAAAATATAAATAAAAAAATAAATAATAAATACCTTCTCAGTGGATACTTAACTTATAATTCTCCATTCAGAAACCGGCTTTAAGAGCAGACATATTTCCCAGACATTACCAAACAAATACGAGGCAGTATTTTTGAAGTCCTAAAGTCATTAAAGGGCGAATAAAAACTATATAGAACAGGAAATTATAAATCAAAGGACATTGCTAAAAAAACTGAGATATTTGATGGGCCCTAAACAATCCCCAAGTAGTAAAGAACCGGCTAAATGTGGCACACACTTGATCTGTTTTGAGAATAAAATATACGCTTAAAACTTAAGTATCTGGCAAATAAATATTTAAATCAAAAAAATATTTTACGAACCTCTCAATGTTTTTAAAATACCTATCTAATGATACCCCACACGATGGGGTTGTAAAATATCATGTGCCATAAAAAAGTATTTTGGGGATTGTCTATGGTATTTATAACATACTATATTTGGCCTATCTTACTGTACATGACTTATTTTAATCGACTCTGGGTTTTTTTTTGGTCTATACATTTTATAGCATTGTCCTTTCGAAAACAAATTTTAATCACAGATAGAGAACATTTTGAAACAGAATATCCATTTGAGAAGAACACAAAACATTTTATTTTACGATTATTGTATTGGAGACGAAGACCAAAGACATTGAATCTTTCCATTTGTATGGAACTGAATGTGTAAATAAGTCGTGTAATGTGATTCGTCTGTAGCGTTAGAGAAAATTACTTGAAACCTTCTTTTCTGTAAACGCCCTTTATAGTTTTCCTTTAATTTATTATGGAATATTCTGTATACAGTCCGAGACGCCCAGGATTTTAATTGGCTGTGCCATAGCGGCCGGCACGTAAGATTTTATTACCTTTCATCAACATTTCATCGCAAGGCAACGGGTTTCATTTTTTTTTCATAATTACAATATAGCTGCTACTTTTTATTAAATTCGTTCGGTCATTTTGGACATGTGCCCCGTGACGGCAATAGGCTTGCCCCCTATTACGTGGGACTAAAAATACTGGCAAATTCTGGGTGTGTAATGTGGCAGAGGGCCTACCCCTTCTGGGGATATAGGCGTGATATGTGTGTGGAATATTCTGTTAGTAAAATTTTTACCTACTTACGAATCAAATATAGGTTCTCATAAAGTACCTAATTGCTTCAGTTTGTTCAACAGTATATCAGCACAGGTATGTAAATAGATAAGTAAGTATGTAGTTAAATTGTTCATTTATAACTGTGGCTTCGCTCGCGTTAAATAGTTTTGTTTACCGATTCCCGTGGGAACACATTTCCGGGATAAAAAGTAGCCTTTATTACACCTTATTACATCAGCTGTCGGCGTAAGTCCCGTTAAAATCGGTTTAGCCGTTCCAGCGATTAGCGGAAACAAACAGGTAGACAGGCCAAAATAAAAAAAAAAAGCATTTTTATGTCAGTACCGTGAATACTATCGTACGTAAAAAGCTGGTAATTTGAAATTACACACATACACTTCAATTTTATTTAGCTTTATTTGTTTTTATATATAGATGCATAGATATGGATAAGAATTACAATACAGAATAGTAAGGTACTAAATATTTTAATATAATTTAAAACTCACTGTCTCAGCTTCATTGCTTACTGGGAAGGTTCCCAGAAGGAGGTTGGATGGCGATCCCCACTTATTCCTTGGGCCAGAACACAGCCAGCATTCTGGTTCTGTGACGCCTGGATAAGTAAGTAATAGATAAAGTAAAAACAACAAATTTACCACAACCTATTAATTCGTTTTTCAAAACTTGCGAAATGTCCTAATTTAAAAAGAATGCGGTTTAATTGTACGAGTATAAAAAAATATCTTTAAAATTCCTCCAAAGAGTTAGCGTACTCGATATCACAGAGATGCAACGGCAACGGACATTAGAGGGGCCGCGGAATTAAAAAAGTGGTTCTCAAAATGATATCGAGTATTTAAAAAATGTAATCTACCTGGTAAACAGCGACTTGGTAAATAAAATACTTTAAAACAAGCTTAGATTTCTCTACCTACATAAAGCCTAACCACGACTTCTAGAACTTTCGAAAAAAGTAATAATTATCTCGGCTTTTATTCACCAGGCGGTATTGGGTACTCTTATTAAAACCATCAATAATAGTTATCTGCACTCCTCAGATACTTAAGTACCATTGTATTTTACCAGAGAATGAATTGTAATTGCTCGCTAAATGACAAAGGAAGGGTCTTTATGGATTGATGGGTTCTTTTGGACCAGCAAAAGAGTGGGCGGGTAGGGTTTTCCATAGATTTTTTTGCACGAGATTAATTGTGAAAAAAATTAAAATAAAAGAATGATTGTATTTGACAGTTTACGTCCTCCATGTTGTTTTGTTATTACATTTCGTTTCTTAATTTTGTGGCGCGTATTCACAACTTTAGCCTTGAGATCCAATAACGTAAAAATATCCCCTTCGGCTTCAAGGACCCACTAAGTAGACCCACCGGTGGGTTTCAGAATACTGATATGTCTCTAAAGGCCCACTAGTGGGTCCACTGAGATTTTATTGTCTTCGAAGACCCACTAATGAAAATAGCGTAAAACCCTTCTTAAATTAGTACTGCAGGTACGATATTGAGTTTAAAACTAATCGCACTTATTTTTTTGAAGTTGATATTTTAAGTCTTATAGTCTTAATTTATTTAGTAATAATTCATTTAGTATTTTTATAATATTGCTTGACATATGTAAAATTTTCACATTCATATGTGCTTTTTATGTGCCTAAACCGAATAAACGAAATTGATTCTTTGAATATTTGCCCTTTACGTCTATTAAAAAAGGGTCTAGCTGTGATGTCTACGAGACAACGATCTTGGTGACTAAATATACCGATTCGTGATTGGCAAGCGGCAGTATACTGCCGCTGGCCTGACACTGGTAATGGTTTCGAGCTTCCCTGGACGTCGTCTTTGTCTAATTTACCTATGTCTCTCTGTTTACATTTATCCGTGACGTAAACGAAACCCTCCTTATTACAATACAAAAGGTTTGAGTAAGTACTATTTATTTATTTGGGACAGCTTACATATAAGATATACACCAGTATATTACATTAACCTTAAGTTATGTCATTTGTTAGGTGCTACCATGCTACCTCAATTTGTAAGCTGCCTCTTGTATAGAGGAGTAAGTTACAGGAAAAAAATATTTTAGCAAAAAATATACCTACTTCCAATTGTCTAATTTTATCAGATTGTAGCTTTATTTTAGGTGTAATGTTGCAATTTTAAATTTGCAAATTCGTTCTTTTTTATGTAGTTTTTTTCTAAAATACAGGATATAAGTAAAATTAGTTATATATAAGACTAAACAATGGGGTAAGATGTTGAATTTTTTATATAATTGCACTAATTTCGCTAAATAGAAGACATTATAGCACAGAACAGCTATTCTCTCTGAGACAGTCTTGAGAATGCCTCGTGAGTAGGTGAAACATATGTCGACGTTTATAATTGTGTTTATAAGTGCAGCAATTATATACAAAATTCAACATCTTACCCCATTGTTTATCATGGATTTTCGCCTGGTAACGCCTGATTCCATTCAATATATATAAGACTATTTATTTCTAAATAAATAAAATTAAAAAAAAAAGGTTGTGATGGGACCAAATTCTAATGGTAAATGCAATTAAAAAAGATATTTCAAAATCGGTTCACTCAGTCGGAACTTAGGAGGTACACATTTAAAGACGCCAATCGTATTGAGAACCTCTTTCTTTTTTTAGACAGGTAAGATAGCTTATTACTTGTTGCCTATGGGTCCAAGGCCGCGGCCGCTCTCACGTCCGTTGCCAGCGTCCCTGGCTCGTACTCAGAAGGTATTTCCAGTGGCGCCCGGTTGTTGCCTATCTTGAATTATTAGAAATATCGAAATTAGCGCCTTTAACTTGAAAATTACCTACAGTGCAATGTAGGTAATGTTCTAAGTTTCCTCGTAACTTACTTTAATATAATATAAAATTCTTTCGTCTTCATAATATAATGATAAAACATATTAAATTAACAGTAGATTACACTACAATACTATTTACACTTACAAAAAACTATACTAAGTGTACACATAAAAATCGACACTATACATGGGGCACACTAAAAGTTTTGCACTTCTAGAACTATTTGAATTTCGAATGTCATATTTTTTTAAACGTAACCTTCTTAGTAATAAAAAAAAACAATTGGCGGGAAATCATTTGTCAATTGTTTTTTATCACACATCAAAGTTCTACGTATGCGACGAAAATGGAATCAAGTCGAAAATATTTTAGAGCGATGATTTTTTATGATTTTAAAAGTTCTCTCTCTCCGCAAGACTGTGCCGCTCGTCTTCAAAATGCTTTTGGGAGAGAAGCACCGTGTTTGAGCACCGTGAGGCGATGGTTTGCTGAATTTGGGAGAGGTCGAGTTTCTTTACATGACGAATTTCGTGAAGGGCAGTCGTCAACTGCCGTCAACGAAAATAATGTGGCTACTGTTAAGCGGTTATTTGAAGAAAACCCGTGGATTATCTATAAGACAATTCGAGGACTATTGGGGATTGGTATGAGTCAAATCCAGAAAATTTTACACAAAGAATTTAAAGTTCGGAAACTTAGTTGTCGTTGGATCCCTCATGAACTGACAGCGGAGCAGAAGCGGGCTCGCGTGGAATGGTGCTCACAGATGCTACTGAAGTACGACCACGGACATTCTAATGCAGTTTATGACATTGTCACAGGAGACGAAACGAGGATTTATCGTTTTGAACCCGAAAAAAATAATAAAAGTTGGAAAATTAGAACAAGCCAACAAAAGTGAGGCAGGCGAGAAACGTTGGTAAAAATAAATATCGCGTTTTTTTTCTGTCGAGTCCCATCTGTACAATTCCACTTGAAGATCAAAAGAGTGTTAATGCCGAGTGGTATTCTACCATTTGTTTACCCAGGGTGCTAGAAAAAGTTCGCGAAAGACGACCCAAAAGCCGCGTTCTCCTACATCATGACAACGCTTCTTCACACACGGCCAACGAAACAAAGTCATTTTAGCTTCCGAAAAAGTTCAACTCGTCACCCATCCTGTGCATAGCCCCGACCTAGCACCCTGTGATTTCTGTATTTTCCCCAAAATCAAAGATTTGATGAGAGGTTTCACTTTTACCAACTCTGAAGAGGCAGTGATAGCGTTCAATCAGCACGTAGAAAGCATGCTTTCAGATCTGTGGTCCTCCTGTATTAAAAAATGGTTCGATCGCATGAAAAAATGTTTAAAATGTAAAGGAGAGTATTTTGAAAAGCAATAAACATAATATTTTGGTTTTAACATGTTGTTTTTTTTAGTTACGCAAAACTTATAGTGTGACCTACAGGCGTCAAAGAACTCCTCTGCCTCGTCACCGACTGGCAATGTTCCCAGAAGGCTGGCCGCATTGCCACGTTGTATGTTATTTTTTAGTCTAGTAGTTTATACTTTAAATAAAATCAAAATAATTTGCACTTTTTTTTTTAGTTCCGCAGCCCAAGGCCACGGTCGCTCTAACGTCCGTTGCCGGGCGTCTCTGGAAATAATTTGCACCTAGCGTGACTCGAGTTGTTTTACTGAACTATCTCACAACTTTTTTAGTTAGACATAATTAATCACCAGCTCAAGTTAAAAATTTCATTAAAGTTGTATTGAAGTTTTGAAAAGAACGCTTATCCTTTTCTATTCTTGGAAAATTTAAGTTAGCGAAAAAATTTTTCCTAGAATTTTTGAAATTACTGCCATAATGTTATCACGAGCGGGTCGACAATGAGTTTTCAACTTGGTGATGAATTGATTATGTCAAATAAAATCAAAAATCAAAATCAAAATATCTTTATTCATGTAGGTCACAAAGTAACACTTATGAACGTCAAAAAAAGAAAATGCTTCTACATTTACATTTACCGCCAGATTCGCAAGGCAATAGGTAGAGCCTGTGAGGAAAGAACCTGGCAAGAAAAACTCACGGCCACTCTTTTTATTCGCCAGTAAATACAACAATAAAAAGAGGGCAAGGGCAGTACGTGACCATGTGTGGACCAAGTGAACTTAAAAATTATGGATCTCTGTTATTCACAAAAAAAGTCAAATACTATTTAAAGGTGCCACATAATCTCAAAGTACCCATACCTTACAATATCATAATAATAATAATTTAACAATAATAAGTGAGTTTCAGCAATAAAACAACATTTCAAACAGAAGTAGCCCTTATGTAGCTCGAGTGATGAGCAAGCAACTCATTGCCATTTCTCTGTATCGTTTAGATAATCTTTAATAGTATAATATGCCCTTTTTAGGAGGTGTGTCTTAATAGCCACTTTGACTTTATTCAAAGGAAGGTTCATAATGTTTAGAGGAATTTTGTTATAAAAACGCACACCAAATCCTGCAAAGTAAATTACTTACACCGACTTGACATATTTTTAAATTAACCAAAATCTTATTATTTAGTTTTTAGGGTACCGGGTAGGTACTTTGCACAATAGGTTATGAGTGAAACACGTTGTTTATCAGTAAGTAGGTACATATTCAACAGAGCGTCCGCTCGCCTCGGGACACAGATTACGAATCCCCGCTGGAGCTCTCTGTCACTTGCACACTACGTTTATTGTATACATCACATCTCTTCCTTTTTATAAATCAGTTATTTATTTTAATTACATACGATATAAGTGTAGTCTAGAACTAATTACATTTTAGCCTTGAATCTAACAGACAATATTTCTACTTTAATCTACTTATGAAATTAATCTTCTATATCCATTGTTTCTTCGTGATCAATAACTTTCTATTGACCCACTACTTTCTTTGAAATGAAATGAAATGATTTATTTATTTGTATAGGTCACTAAATGGCTCTTACAAACGTCAGTAAGTACTTAAAATAAAAAATGTCATTGCTTCTATATTTACATGTACTGCCAGATTCGCAAAGCAATAAGTAGAACCGAGAGAAAGAACCTGGCAATAAAACTCTCGGTCACTCTTTTCAAATAAGTCAGTCTGGTTTTCGCCGTGGACATAGTACCGTAACAGCTCTGGTGAAAATAACCGATGACATGAGCCTTCCCATGGAACACAAACAACTTACCATTATAGTGCTACTAGACTTTAGCAGTGCATTTAATTCGGTTGATTTTGACATACTCTTGGGAATCTTGAAATCCTTGAATGTATCCGCGTCTGTTGCCGCTTGGTTTAAATCCTATCTTCAGGGACGTTCGCAGTCGGTTCGTGCAGCCGAGACCTCGTCCAGCTGGTGTGATCTTGCGGCGGGCGTTCCTCAGGGTGGTGTGCTTTCTCCTCTTCTCTTCTCTGTTTTTATTAACGCCATCACAAGAGTCTTGAACTCAAATTATCATCTTTACGCAGACGACTTGCAGTTATATCGACATTTTAGGGTTGATGAAATAGGCCAAGCTGTTGCTGCCATCAATGGTGACCTTGAAAATGTCTACAGTTGGGCCAAATCCTTTGGCTTGTTAGTTAATCCCAGTAAATCACAGGCACTAATTGTTGGTGGCCGGTATATGCTTGGTCTCGTGGATTATGAGTCTTTGCCTTCAGTTATATTTAATTCTGAGCCTATCGAGTACTCTAACAGTGCCAGGAATTTGGGTCTTCATATAGATTCGTATCTTTCATGGGAAGTACAAATTGCTGAGATAAGTAGGAGGGTGTACTACTCATTTCAATCTCTAAAATCTCTTCAGAAACTCTTACCTTTTCAAACTAAAGTGACTCTTGCGCAATCTCTTCTTCTATCATTGTTAGACTATGCTGATGTCTGTTTCCTAGATGCATCGGAGGAGCTTGTCAATAAGCTTGAGCGCTTGCAGAATCTGGGAATCCGCTTCGTCTATGGCCTTCGTAAATACGATCACGTATCTGAATTCCGGCATAGATTGGGGTGGCTTCCTATTCGGCAACGTCGTAAAGCTCATATCCTTTCTCTTCTCTATACTATCCTTCACAATCCTAATTCTCCTGCCTATCTGCGTGAGCGTTTTGAGTATTTGGTGCCTAGAGACAAAGCATGTCGTGTTTCCTCATCCCTACTTCTTCGAACTCCTGCTCATGCCTCTAGTTGTTATGACAATTCGTTTACAATTCAGGCTGTCAGATTATGGAACTCACTACCACATGATATCCGTGCTAGTCGTTCATTGGACATTTTTAAGAAAAGGGTAAAGGAGCATTTCCTCTCCCAACTATGATTTTCCATAATTATTCTTTTGACTTTCATTTGTATCATATTATCTCCTTCTTATTTAGTAAGTATATTTACATCTGTATGTAGCATGTAGGTATTTAGCTTTAGTCTTATATTATTAAGTTCTTATGTGTATGTATTTGATTTCTGTTATATGTATTACATTTATTAGTTTAATTTTCTTCTTGTATTATATGTAATTTTGTATGTGTACGTGTTTACACTTTCCTCTTCTCTCTTTAGTATTATCTATCTCCTCTATACCTCTAAGGTCTGCTGGAAGAAAAGCCATTACTGGCTTAAGCACGCCTTTGTACATATTGTTATTGTTTGTTTTGTGTTCTGTAAATCTGTACAATAAAGAATAAAAAAAAAAATAAAAAAAAAAAAATAATTGACTCATTTACACATTTTCTTAAGACTAAATGTGGACGAATGTACATTGGTCTCGTGTCAAAATCAAAAAGAGTGTTTAATACAACAAAAAAATTATTATAGTCGCCTAAGTACAAAATATGCTACAATTACGGCATTTTAGGAGGCGCCTGCACCATGCTCAAGCCAGACACTTTTATCATTAAGGTAATTAACTGTCTTATAATATGCGTTTTGACATAAAGTGGTCTTTATAAAGTTTTTAAATTTATTGTCAGGCATACAAAGGACCGATTCAGGCAATTTATTATAAAAGCGTATACCTTTCCCCTTGAAAGAATAACTAACCTTGCTAAGCCGATAACACGGAGGGAGTAGTTTATTTTTATTACGTAGATTTCTGTCTGTAACGTCACTTACTTTAGTATAGCTAGATATATTTTTCCTGACATACAGTATGTTATCAAATATATATTGGGAAGCTACAGTTAAAATATTAATATCTTTAAATCGCTCCCTAAGAGAATCTCTTTTACCTAAACAATAAATGGCACGGACTGCCCTCTTTTGTAATATAAAAATGGTTTCTATATCTGCTGCATTTCCCCAAAGTAGTATTCCATAGGACATCAAGCTATGGAAGTAACCAAAGTAAACTAGCCTAGCAGTAGCTATATCTGTCAACTGCCTAATCCGTCTCACAGCATATGCAGCAGAGCTAAGCTTATTAGCTAAAATGGTGATATGGTCACCCCATTGTAATTTAGAATCTATTGTTATTCCTAAAAAGGTAGTGTTATTTACAAATTCTAACCTTTGGCTACCCAGCACGACATGGACGTTTGCTTGTCTGACATTGGGCATTGTAAATTTAACGCATTTAGTCTTTTCTGCATTCAACAATAGGTTGTTTGTAGAAAACCAATTTGAAATATCATTTAAAATATTATTAACATTATTCGCATCTGTACTATGCCGATTTACTTTGAATATAAGTGATGTATCATCCGCGAACATTACTATGCCAGCTTGTGCCTAGATCATGCAAGGCAAGTCATTAACATAAACCAAGAAGAGAAAAGGTCCTAGAATTGATCCCTGAGGTACGCCTATTTTGACGTTAGTTCCGTTTGACTTAACGTTGTTCACATGAACAGTCTGCAGCCTATCTGTCAGGTAAGATCCTAATAGTTCTAAGGATTTTTTGTCAAAACCATACCGACGTAACTTTAGCAAAAGTGTCTGATGGTCAACACAATCAAATGCTTTAGACAGATCGCAGAATACCCCAATGGCATCCTGCGATCCCTCCCATGCGTCCTAAATCAAGCTAACAAGGGTTACTCCCGCATCGGTGGTAGATTTTCCGCGAGTAAAGCCAAGTTGTTGGCTGTGGAAAAGATTGTTGGTCGTGAAGTGGACTTGCATTTGATTTAGCATCACTCTATCAAACACCTTACTCAGAGCTGGCAATATTGAAATGGGGCGGTAGTTACCAAGTTCTGACTTAGATCCCTTCTTAAATAATGGTATTAGTCTACTATTTTTCATTAGGTTAGGGAATATACCTTCATCTACACATTCATTACAAATTAGTGCCAAGTCAGGTGCAATGATATCAATTACATTACTTATTAAGCTAACTGATATGCCCCAGTGATCTTCAGGCTTTTTAATTTTGAGATTTTTAAATGCTTTCAAGATGTCACTGGGGTCTATATGTTTGAAGTTAAATTTAGATGAAGAACCAATATTACTTTCGAGAAGGGCCACAGCACTGTGGGCACATGAATTAACAGAAGAAGTTACTTTAAATGGAATGTTGGTAAAATAATCTTCAAATGCATTTACAATACCTTTCGGAGACGTTATATTCTTGTTTTCTAATTTAATTTTAGTAACAGTATCCCTCACTTTACATTTACCTGACTCTTTGTTTATAACTTTCCATGTTTCTTTTATTTTGTTAGGAGCCTCAATTATTTTCCTTTTGATGTGAATGGATTTAGCCTGTCTACATACTTTTTTGAATACTTTGGAGTAATTCCTAACATATTCAATGAAACTTTTATCAAATCTGTATCGTTTTTCTGCATATAGATCAAACAGCGTTCGTCTACTTTTATAAATGCCTACTGATGCCCATTCACAAAATTTCGTTTTAACACTACGATTTTGGCATTTTTGTTTGAATGTGTCTGAAAAAGCATCAGATAATGTACCAAATAAACTATTATAATGGACCTCAGGATTATTACCTATATAAACTATAGAATTAAGCTTTTTCTCGAACAAGTTTTTGAATTCTTTAATTCTATTAGAGGTTATGTTCTTTAATTCTTTCGATGTACAGTATTCATTCTATACTTTTGTCCTGTTTCATCATTCCTTATATTTATATCACTCCCTTCAGGGTTGATTACGGTGTGAGGAGTTGGATTGAGTTTCATCATTATTTATATTTATATCGCTTCCTTCAGGGTTGATTACGGTGTGCAGTTAATTTATTTTCTTTTACCAAGTTCTTTACATAAACGTCTTCAGCAATTACTACTTCTCTTTTCATAGCTCTTCTTTTCCTGTCATTGTTTTATTTGTTTTAGAGTTGGATTGAAGTCGGAAGTTAATATTTTCTTTTACCAAGTTCTTAACATAAACGTCGTTCTTAACATAAAAGATGTACTTAAGTCGATGTACTTAAGTACATCGACTTAAGTACATCTTTGTAATTTTTACTGTATTTTTGGCGTCTATATCTATTTTTGGACACCAAACTTTGATGCGTAACATAGCTTTCATATTTACATAATACCTGGGTGACGACCCTCCCTCTCAATAAGATGCCATCATCTACTCAGACCTTATACTGAAATATAGCATGAAATTATTTATGGAAGCATCGCAAGTATTATCTACCAAATCCCTTTTAATAATTTTAATTTATGCTTAAATAATGGTTTTAAAAATAAATGCTACCAGCCGCACATATTGAATAATTTGGTTAATATGAAATTCAGCTTCAAAAGGAGTTTAATTAACATTGGAATTCGTAGAAATAAGGGGATAACGGGTCTCCGACATTTGATTTACCAGGTTTATAAATTGTTTTGGAATCGTATGCTTGTAGTCTAAAGACCCACCGTTCGATTCGATCACAAGGCTTTGGTCTCGTACCGAATATGAATTCCAAATGTTTGTGATCTGTGATAAGCTCGATTTATTTCCAGACATGTGAAAATGTTCGATTACCCCACCTAAAGCTAGTGCCTCTTTTTCAGTTTGATAATACCGTTTTTCAATGTCTGTCAGATTTTACTTCCAAAAGCAATGATACGAGGTCCTTTAACGTCGTACTATATCAGTACAGCGCCTAAACCTGACTAGTGTCCGGACTAGTGTCCGGTCCTTTTGAAAATAATAGCCTAGATTAGGAATATTAGACATAATAATATGGTTTTATAGATAATTGACAGCTATTGCTTGTTCTTTTTGCCAAAACGTTGTTATTTTTTCTTTTTGTGCATTTTAGCAAAACCAATTTACCAATACATAATTAATTAATCCTAAAATGCTTTCGATTTCTTCTATGGTTTATTAACAGGCTCAATGATATCCATTTTTGCCATTCCGTATATAAGGTTGACAGGATGAACTTTATTGTGGATAGTGAATTTTAATTGAACATGTTTGGTTTTTAGGAAATGGTGCATGGTCATAAGAATTTACTTCCAGGCCTAGTTTTATGAAATATCATAAAAATCACACAATGATGTGACATTGCATCTACTTTTCCCAAAAGGTTCCTTGTGACATTTTTTATGACTTAAAATTTGTTTTTTTTTTAAACTAGAGTTAGTTCTAGTAATTAGAATTAGTGCATTGAATGAACCTAACACTTTTAGTGGGCTTTTGGCGTAATATGCCAGGAACCTCCTATCTGACGACATTTTGATTGGAAACTAACATTTAGAGTGCTTCATGTGTTCCCAATTTTTTTTCGCTTATGCGATATTAGACCTGCTCCCAGAGTCGAGAAGCCTTTCAATCAAAACGCCACCTACATGGCTATTAAACATAGTTGCATAGTCATCGATGTGATTATTATAATAAAGAAGATTATTATTATTATTTTGAAGCTTCATTTTAGCTTTTTTGGTTTTGTCGAAATTGTTTGACGAGAGGTTTTTTCCTTTTATTATCTCTTTTTCTGCAATATTTTATGGTAATCACCTTTGTAACTGCACTTTATGCAGTTTGCATTGTTTGCAGGGCAGGAATCTTTGTCACTTTTGGGACTTTTGCTACCACAACGGCAGCAGATATTACTCTCGTATCTCGTAGAACGTCTAAAGGTTTTAGTGTCAATTTTTATTGACACGGGAACTAGTTATATTTGTACTTTGTTTATCGTGAAAAGCATTCAATTAACATTTTTTAGTTATGATTTTATCGATTGTTCTTGTTTAGTTATCCGGAAAGTATAAGTATATTTTCCGAACAATTAACTTTGTTTGGGGGCAAATTTCCCCTCAAGTTTTTTTTTTAAACTGTGTCATACACGTCAGTCCCCTTAAGATCAGTTACGTAAGCACCAGGTATGTTAAAGTATATGTCTTATAGAGCTATGCCAGCAGAATGTGACAATACAGCACGTTTATTAATTTGGCTTGTTGTATTGGTTGCTATTACATATATATTTCTAAAGAACGTTTCCGTCAGTCTCAACTGCAACTTATAGAGGTACAATTACCTTTACAATCGAATGGTTTTAATGCTAGGACTGGAGACTATAATTGGGACATGATGGACGAACTGAACGTAAGGAATAATAGCCCTATAAATATTTCGCCTTATAACCAAAACTATCCAATACTGTATTGTAAACACGATAATATGGGACATATTATCACGCCTTTATCTCTGAAGTGGTAGGCAGAGGTGAATCACACACACCCACATCGTGTTAAACATAACAGGAAGCAAGCCACTCTCCGTTACCGGGTACTGTATACAATAGTAAGCATGCAACTATAAAAACAATAACACTTCTGTAATCGGAACCTAAATTCTAAGAGCTAAGGCCGATGTTATAATGTATACACACAATCTCTGTGCTCCGAGCGTATGTTATATAAACAATAAATGAAATCATAACAGATCTTTTAGCTGAATTTATAGATAGGTATTTAAATAGTTATTCCAGTATTATACTTACCTAAGAAATTATTATTAGGATTCTATGGTAAGTTTGCGTTTTTTTTTAATTGTGATAAACAGTACAAATATAAAACACCTTGGAACGTTCATTGGGTATTTGATCT
This sequence comes from Nudaria mundana, assembly GCA_963556515.1. NCBI lineage: Eukaryota > Metazoa > Arthropoda > Insecta > Lepidoptera > Erebidae > Nudaria > Nudaria mundana. Next base: position 839,477 of record OY748302.1, read on the forward strand.
TAACTAGTTTGGTTAGGAACACCGATACTTGTGTAGTTAACCATAACTACTTATTTTATTTGAGTCAACATAAAAATCGAAACAGACTTTTGTTATAACTGACATTACAAAGATTATGTTTGTTATAACGTTTGGTATGGTTTTTGTTTGACCAATATTTTATAACTTATAAAATATTGTCAAATATACCTATAAAATATAAGTAGGTACTTTATGTTTTAATTACAGACTTGGTCAACAACGCTTACTTAGGTAGGAGATCCTACATAACACTGTAAATATATTATTTTACAGTTGATATACTTAATTATTAAATATTGATGGATAATGCAATGGTTCACTACATGCGTTCGTACTGCATAAGTAGGTACATATTTAACAGAGCGTCCGCTCGTCTCGGGACACAGATTACGAATCCCCGCTGGAGCTCTCTGTCACTTGCACACTACGTTTATTGTATACATCACAGTACCCAAAGGGTAAAACGGGAACCCTATAACTGAGACGACGCTGTCCGTCCGTCCGCCCGTCTTCTGTCTTGGGCTGTATTTCATGAACCGTGATAGTTAGGAAGTAAAAATTTTCACTAATGACGTATATCTTGTAACATAGATAGACTCCTAGCTTGAATACCTGGAGGGTTTCGCTGACTGAGTTTGAATAAAAACACTTAGAACAGTTCTATACATATAATGTTTGAGATTACTCGTTACAATATTTACTGCCACGGCTTTAGGGGTCGTGGGCAATTAGAAGCAATACAATATTTAGTACTATGTCGATACAGGTTACACGTCTCAGAATCACGGGACGTGTGCTCATTAGGAGAACAGAGAACGTCACCTGAAGAAGTCGTAGGCAGCACAAGAGAGTGAGAGTCTTGCTTGCACCACCCCGCGTGACGTCACACGCCGACGTCACAATCTGTTGCCTATATAACAAAAAGAAAATCTAGAAAACAGAATCGTAATTTTTTTGCCGTATTGGTACGGAACCCTTTGTGCGCGAGTCCGACTCGCACTTGGCTGGTTTTGTTTAATTATTGTTCGTCAACGCGCCTTTAGTGAGGAGGTAACTCTTCAGAAATTTACCAATGTGACTAAGATGGTAACGAATTCTTTAAGCTATCAAGGCGAAAGTCTTTCAAATATAAACTAGCTATTATAAACCAGCTGATGACCGCGGCTCCGCCCTCGTGATACAGTTTTCTCGTTCTGGATTCCCGTGGGAACACATCACCGGGATAAAAAGTCCAATGTTACTCAGGGATAATGTAGCTACATATCAGTGAAAGAATTTTCAAAATCGGTTCAGTAGTTACGAAGTCTTTTCAATTCAAACAAATAATCAAATCTGTATTTTATTTTATTTTATTTATTTATTTATGTACAACACACAGAGAAAAATAAAACAATAAGAAGAATACAAAGAGAACAGTACTTTACATGACGAATTTCGTGAAGGGCAGCCGTCAACTGCTGTCAACGAAAATAATGTGGCTACTGTTAAGCGGTTAATTGAAGAAAACCCGCGGATTACCTATGAGACAATTCGAGGACTATTGGGGATTGGTATGAGTCAAATCCAGAAAATTTTACACGAAGAATTGAAAGTTCGGAAACTTTGTTGTCGTTGGATCCCTCATGAACTGACAGCGGAGCAGAAGCGGGCTCGCGTGGAATGGTGCTCACAGATGTCACTGAAGTACGACCACGGACATTCTAGTGCTGTTTATGACATTGTCACAGGAGACAAAAAGTGGATTTATTGTTTTGAACCCGAAAAAAACAGCAATCTCCAACTCCAAGAATGGGTGTTTGAAAATGAGAACAAGCCAACAAAAGTGAGGCAGGCGAGAAACGTTGGTAAAAAAATGATCGCGTTTTTTTTCTCAGCTACGGGTCCCATCTGTACAATTCCACTTGAAGATCAAAAGACTGTTAATGCCGAGTGGTATTCTACCATTTGTTTACCCAGGGTGTTAGAAAAAGTTCGCGGAAGACGACCCAAAAGCCGCGTTCTCCTACATCATGACAGCTCCTTCACACACGGCCAACAAAACAAAGTCATTTTTAGCTTCCGCAAAAGTACAACTCGTCACCCATCCTGCGCATAGCCCCGACCTAGCACCCTCTGATTTCTGTATTTTCCCCAAAATCAAAGATTTGATGAGAGGTTTCACTTTTACCAACTCCGAAGAGACAGTGATAGCGTTCAATCAGCACGTAGAAAATATACCTTCAGTTTTAAAAACTGGTTTGATCGCATGAAAAAATGTTTAAAATGTAAAGGAGAGTATTTTGAAAAGCAATAAACATAATATTTTGGTTTTAACATGTTGTTTTTTTAAGATAAAGAGGATCTTTCCTCTTGGTATACTAGGAATAGACTAGCGGACGAGCGAATACTTTTTAAGTTTCCAATTCTCACGGTTACATATTAAGGGATAAAAAGTAACCTAGTTACTCCTTATTATTTATTTTTTTGTGTTATTTTTATCATGCAAGCAGTCATTAAAACTGCAAGCAGATGGGATGGGTGCTTGTTGGCGATTAGGGCCTCACTCCCAGTGGAGCTCGCCCTTTCTTTGCTTTCCCTGAATATAAGAGGGCTTACGTGTCGAATATATCCCGCCGCTTTTTCTGCCGACGTATTGTTTCCGGGATAGTAAGCTGCCCCGCCAGCTGGTTCGAGTGCTTTGATAGCCTGTATTTATACTTAGTTCCACAACTGTCTATTTCCTCTTTTACCATTGGCACATTAAGGATTTGGTGGAGCTCTGTTGTTCGTATAAACCACGTGGCATTGGATATTTGTTTTACGAATTAGTTTTGTACTCTTTGTATCATCATTATATTAGACGCGCTGGCAGCTCCCCAGAGCTGTAGGCCATATGTCCAAATAGGCTTTAAGACCGCATTATATATTAGCAGCTTTTTGTCTGTTGATAGTTTTGAATTACGTCCTAGCAGCCAATAAAGACCCTTGTATTTCAGGTTAATTTCATGTCTTTTGGTCTCTATATGTTTTCTCCAGGTAAGTCTGCAGTCTAGGTGCATTCCTAGATACCTCACAGTATCCTTCTGTTTCTTTCGGAGAGTGAATGTTACGTGCACTGATTTGGATGCGCTAACCGCGATCCTCCATTTGGTCAACCATTTTTCTACTTCTGACAAGCTGTTTTGTAAAATGCGAGAAGCTTCCGTTGGACATTTGTTGGAAGCGAGTAACGCAGTGTCATCTGCGACTTCGTGCCCGGGAAACCAGGTGTTTCCGGTGCATGGTGGTGGGGCACGTTGGAGTGCAGTGCACAGCGGAAGACACCGTGGGCGATCGGTGCTTCCGCTGCAGCCGGCCCGGTCATAAGGCCAATGGCTGTGAGGCCCCGCCTCGCTGTTATAGATGCGAGGCGGAGGGCAAAACGGCGGACCATCGGGTCGGCAGCCGTACCTGCGCCGCCTCGAGGCCTAAACCTCGTCCGTCCGCTGTAGGCAGCGGGGGAGCCGCTTCTGCGCGGCCAGGTTCGCAGCGGGATGCTGACATGGACGTACATTAATGTGCGCCCATGTCCGCATCCTGCAGGTGAACTTGAACCACTGCCGCGCTGCTCAGGATCTTCTGTACCAGAGCATCGCGCAGTGGTCCATTAACTTGGCCGTGGTCGCCGAGCCGTATTATGTCCACCCGGGAAGCCTGGTGGACCAGGACGGCTCGGCCTGTTGCATTTTTGGGGGTTCCGCCGTGGACACCTCGCGCCTTGCATTGATTGCAAGCGGCCGGGGGTGTGTTGCGGCGGAATTTGAAGGGTTTGCGGTGGTGTCGGCCTACATCTCGCCGAACATTGACGAGTCTCAGTTTGAGCTATGGCTCACTGAGCTCGACGTCGTCTTCGCTGCGTGCCGCCCTCGCCCTGTCCTGCTCCTGGGAGACTTCAACGCCTGGAGTGAGGCGTGGGGCTCCCGGGAAACCAGGGACAAGGGGAGGCTTCTTGAGGTCTGGACCAGAACACGTGGTCTGGAGGTCCTCAACCGGGGGAATGTCGTCACCTTTTGGCGGCGAGGGGGGGAATCGATCGTAGACGTAACGTTCGCATCCCCTGACCTCGCCCGCCGTATTACAGGCTGGCGCGTGGAGGAGGGTGAGGAGACGCACTCGGACTATCGGTACATCCGGTAAACTCCAAAGCGGTGTGCACAGCGGGGTGAGGACCCTCGATTGCTCGGGCCATCCGTTCAGTCTCCCAGTCCCCAAGCCCTAACTGGTCCACTCCTCTCTTGGCCTCATATAATGAGGCCACCTCACGAATTCTGAGGTCCAGAGGGAGCAGGCCAGACAGGACCAGTGCCGAGTTCAGGGAGACCGTCCGGTGGGCCCTACACAATTTCTGGGCGATACCGCGCTGTACCGCGTTCAGCTGCTTTTGGACGCCAAGCTTATTCGCCGTTGTGTGCCAAGCACTGGCTGCGTACAATATCGTCGGCTCCACGGCAGCTACGTAGATCGCCCGGATCACCTCGGGGTGCAACCCCCAACTGATCCGGGCCATCCGCGCAAGCTTGTGGTAGATGCCGATCGCTTTTCTGCAAATGTTCTTAATGTGTGTGTTGAAGGTGAGTTTGTGGTCGATAGTTAACCCTAGGATCTTAATCTCCTCGGAGAGACAAATGTCCACCCCGCCCATGTGAAGGCGTGGGGTATCGTATTTCAGTCGCCTGGTTACGAGCATTGCGCACGTCTTATGCGGCGCGAATTTCAGCTTATTCTCGATACCCCACTCCTGCACATAGGCGAGGGACGATACATCCGGTTCGATGTCGTCCCCTCACCTGACCTCCCACAGCCGGTAGCAAATCCCCCGGATCCGCGTTGGGCACTTCACCATCTTGATCGGGAAGCTCTCCTGGAGGCATCCATCGTGCAGGCCTAGATTCCGGCACCGGACCGGCCTGCCGATGTGGATGCCGAGGCGGAGTGGTTCAGGAGAGCCATGTCGCAAATCTGTGATGCGGCGATGCCTAGGGTTACACCCAGACCGGCCAGGAAGCAGGTGTACTGGTGGTCGCCGGAGATTGCAGAGCTGCGCGCAGCGTGCATCTCCGCCCGCCGCCGGTACACCAGGTTTCGCCGGAGGCATCGTCGCCCAGACGACGCGGCAGCCCGAGAGGCGGAGCTTTATCAGGCATACAGGGAGGCCAAAGGTATTCTCCAGGAGACGATAAAGCGGGCCAAGACGGCGGCCCGCGAGGAGCTCCTGGAGACCCTGCAGCAGAACCCATGGGGGCGCCCGTACCTACAGGTCAGGGAGAAACACCGACCTAGGGCGCCCCCACTGACCCAGAGTCTCCAGCCGCAGCAGCTGGAGCGGGTCATGGGCTCCCTGTTTCCGACGTGCCGTGCGCGGAGGGACGTGCTCCTCCGCGCACGGCTCCGTCTCTGCCCGACGCGGATAGCACCAGCGAAGACGACGTACCCGAAGTCAGCGTGGGGGAGCTAGGTGCGGCAGTACTCCGGCTTAAACGCCGGAAAATCACTGCCCCCGGACCCGACGGCATTCCTGGCCGTGCATGGGTCCTGGCCCTTGAAGAACTCGGGCCTCGACTGATGGGGCTCTTTAGCGCATGCCTCGAAAGGGGCCAGTTTCCCAAGGTGTGGAGGACGGGGAAACTGGTCCTGATCCGTAAGGCGAGGCGGCCGGTGGACACACCGTCCGGATACCGGCCGATTGTGTTGCTCGACGAGGTATGTAAGCTCTTTGAGCGAATTATCGCGGAACGCCTCGTCGAGCATCTCACGAGTGTGGGGCCAGACCTGGCGGATAACCAGTTCGGTTTCCATCGGGGACGCTCCACCGTGAGCGCGATCATGCGCGTGAAGAGCCTGACGGAGGAAGCAGTCTCGCAGGGCAAGGTGGTGGTGGCGGTGTCTCTTGACATCACCAACGCGTTCAACACCTTGCCATGAAGCTGCGTTAGGGAGGCGCTCGTGTATCACGAAACGCCTCTCTACCTCCGACGTATTGTCGGGGCCTATCTCTCGGAGAGGGCCATAGCTTTCCCCAGCTGGCTCGGGCCAGCTCGGCGAGATGTGTCGTGCGGTGTTCCACAGGGGTCGGTCCTGGGGCCGCTTCTGTGGAACATCGGCTACGACTGGGTGCTGCGGGGTGCGTTGCCTAGGGGCGTCGGCGTAACGTGCTACGCCGACGATACCCTCGTCACGGTGCGGGGTGCAACGTACCAGGAGGCAGCACTCAAGGTCACGACGGGTGTTGCTCGAGTCGTGGGTCGGATACGGCAGCTGGGACTGGAGGTGACCTTGCACAAGTCCGAGGTTCTGTGTTTTCACAGACCTCGGAAAGGGACCCAACGCTTCCTGCAGGAGACTGTACCTGGGGATCGTGCGGAGTATGGCCCTATATGGGGCTCCCGTATGGGCGGATAGGTTGGCGGTCAAGGGGAACGTGACTCTGTTAAACAGACCACTTCGAACCTTGGCCGTCAGAACCATACGGGGGTACCGCACGATCTCCGGAGAGGCTGCATGTCTCCTAGCCGGGACCCCTCCATGGGACCTGGAAGCGAGAGCCCTTGCGTCATTGTTCCAATGGCGCAAGGAGGCGCTGGAGCGGGACCACAGGCCTGCGTCTCGAGAAATCGAGGACCAGCGGTCCCAACTCCGCCAGGATCTCATGGAGTCATGGAGGGTGCGACTTGAGCAACCCAAGTGGGGTACCACCATCATCGCGGCGGTGAGACCGATCATGGACGATTGGCTGCAGAGGCAGCATGGTGACCTCACGTATCGTGCGACGCAGATCGTTGCCGGGCATGGTTGCTTCGGTAGCTATCTGTTTCGCATGCATCGTGAGGTCACACCCCGGTGTCAACACTGCGAGGTTTCTGACGACGACACCGCACTCCACACGTTGGTGGAGTGCTCAGCGTGGGCGAGCCAGCGCCGGGACCTCGTAGTGGGTCTGGGCGTGGATACCCTCTCGCTGGAGACCATGCTTCAAGCCATGGTCTCCAGCCGGAGTAGGTGGAACGCGGCCGTGTCCTTCTGCGAGCAAGTCATGCTCGCGAAGGAGGCGGCCGGGAGGGAGAGGGAGCGTACCCTCCCAGCCGAGTTCCGTAGTCGGCGGCCAGGGCGCCCCGGACTCCGCGACTACGCCCAAGACTATCGACCTCCATGATCGGGGCCTGAGGACGGCGGGATCGCCATCCGCCGTCCTTACAGAAGCAGGCTAGAAGGGTTGCGTGCTGCGGGGCCTTTGCCCCATAGCACGCAACCAGATTCACTCACTGACGCGGGATAAAACCATTCCCCCAACGACGCGGGATTCTCGTCCCGACCCAACACCCGAAGAGACCACAGAGGTGGTCAAAGTCCGCCGGGCGCCACTGGACATACCCTCTGCTAGTAACCAGAGACGCCCGGCAACGGACGTTAGAGCGGCCGCGGCCTTGGGCCGCGGAATTAAAAAAAAAAGTGTCTGCGAATGTTGCAACGGTTACTCCTGAGCTTTGTGGTAGGTCGTACGTATACACTGTGTATAGAATTGGTCCCAGCACTGACCCCTGCGGTACTCCTGCCGATATATCATAGAAGTTCGAGGTGCAGTCATTTTCCTCCACACGAAAAATTCTATTGGACAAACAGGATTTCAGAATATCGTAGAAAGTGTGTGGTAATATTGATTTTATTTTGCACAGTAAACCTTTGTGCCACACTTTATCGAAGGCCTGTTGGATGTCGAGAAAAACTGATGAGTAATATTCTTGTTTCTCCAGTGAGGTTCAAATTTTTTTGCATACAATGTGTACTTGTTCCACAGTTGCGTGTTCTTTCCTGAAACCAAACTGGTGGTCCGGTATGATTGATTTTTCTTTAATTACTTGAAGCATCCTGTGTAGTAAAGACTTCTCATTCACATCAAAGGGAAAATAATTGAGGCTCCTAACAAAATAAAAGAAACATGGAAAGCTATAATATGATAAGCTATAAAAGCATGGCTAGCTAAGATCATGAGGGAAAGTAGTATATTTGTTGCTTTTAGAACTCAGAATGCCTTGAGGGAGCTGTGTAATGGCAAGGATTCGGTGTCGGTCTCACGCAGATCAGGTGTTTATTTGTTGAGTTGTGATGAATGTGGTTTGAAGTATGTGGGACAGACTGGCAGGTCCTTCGATATTAGATATAAGGAACATAGAGCGGCGTCCCGCAATGGTTGTCCTGAAAGGTCCCTCTTCGCGAAGCATCTTCTTGACACTGGTCATTCCTTGAACAATAGTAACACTTTTAAAGTTTTACGGTTATGTGAGAAAGGGTTCAAGTTAAGTGTTTGGGAAAGGCTAGAAATAGTTAGAAGAGATGCGGACACCTTACTCAACGAACAAATAGATTTTCACACATCTTCCTTACTTAATCTGTTTGCAAACAGACAGACACATTAATTGTTGTTGGTTTGTTGTGTGTTATTTGGGTTTTCTATGCAACTTGTCAAGAGACAGTAATTGGATCAAACGGATAAGGTCAAGTATTGGTGAATACCTATTTTTGGAACTTAGTTAGCATGATCTTGAATACCTATTTTTGGAACTTAGTTAGCATGATCTGAGGTTTCTACCCACATTAGTTATTGTAAAGAATCCTACATCGCGATAATGAAATTTGCACGCGTTTACTTATAAGCAAACACGTTCCAACCACGAATTTTGCTGTTCTCTCTGAGACAGTCTTGATAATGCCTCGTTTAGAGGCGAAACAATTGTCGACGTTTTGTTGTCCTTTTGATTCTGCGAAAAATTAATGCTATTAATTAATGCTAAAAAGTTTTTTCTTAAAAAATTTTTACTTACCATTGTTTTAAACATGGAAAGTTATAAACAAAGAGTCAGGTAAATGTAAAGTGAGGGATACTGTTACTAAAATTAAATTAGAAAACAAGAATATAACGTCTCCGAAAGGTATTGTAAATGCATTTGAAGATGATTTTACCAACATTCCATTTAAAGTAACTTCTTCTGTTAATTCATGTGCCCACAGTGCTGTGGCCCTTCTCGAAAGTAATATTGGTTCTTCATCTAAATTTAACTTCAAACATATAGACCCCAGTGACATCTTGAAAGCATTTAAAAATCTCAAAATTAAAAAGTCTGAAGATCACTGGGGCATATCAGTTAGCTTAATAAGTAATGTAATTGATATCATTGCACCTGACTTGGCACAAATTTTTAATGAATGTGTAGATGAAGGTATATTCCCTAACCTAATGAAAAATAGTAGACTAATACCATTATTTAAGAAGGGATCTAAGTCAGAACTTGGTGACTACCGCCCCATTTCTATTTTGCCAGCTCTGAGTAAGGTGTTTGAGAGAGTGATGCTAAATCAAATGCAAGTCCACTTCACGACCAACAATCTTTTCCACAGCCAGCAATTTGGCTTTACTCGCGAAAAATCTACCACCGATGCGGGAGAAACCCTTGTTAGCTTGATTTACGACGCATGGGAGGGATCGCAGGATGCCATTGGGGTCTTCTGCGATCTGTCTAAAGCATTTGATTGTGTTGACCATCAGACACTTTTGCTAAAGTTACGTCGGTATGGTTTTGACAAAAAATCCTTAGAACTATTAGGATCTTACCTGACAGATAGGCTGCAGACTGTTCATGTGAACAACGTTAGGTCAAACGGAACTAACGTCAAAACTGGCCTAGTAATGTTCGCGGATGATACATCACTTATATTCAAAGTAAATCGGCATAGTACAGATGCGAATAATGTTAACAATATTTTAAATGATATTTCAAATTGGTTTTCTACAAACAACCTATTGTTGAATGCAGAAAAGACTAAATGCGTTAAATTTACAATGCCCAATGTCAGACAAGCAAACGTCCATGTCGTGCTGGGTAGCCAAAGGTTAGAATTTGTAAATAACACTACCTTTTTAGGAATAACAATAGATTCTAAATTACAATGGGGTGACCATATCACCATTTTAGCTAATAAGCTTAGCTCTCCTGCATATGCTGTGAGACGGATAAGGCAGTTGACAGATGTAGCTACTGCTAGGCTAGTTTACTTTGGTTACTTCCATAGCTTGATGTCCTATGGAATACTACTTTGGGGAAATGCAGCAGATATAGAAACAATTTTTATATTACAAAAGAGGGCAGTCCGTGCCATTTATTGTTTAGGTAAAAGAGATTCTCTTAGGGAGCGATTTAAAGATATTAATATTTTAACTGTAGCTTCCCAATATATATTTGATAACATACTGTATGTCAGGAAAAATATATCTAGCTATACTAAAGTAAGTGACGTTACAGACAGAAATCTACGTAATAAAAATAAACTACTCCCTCCGTGTTATCGGCTTAACAAGGTTAGTCATTCTTTCAAGGGGGAAGGTATACGCTTTTATAATAAATTGCCTGAATCGGTCCTTTGTATGCCCGACAATAAATTTAAAACCTTTATTTATTTAACCACTTTATGTCAAAAAGCATATTATAAGACAGTTGATTACCTTAATGATAAAAGTGTCTGGCTTGAGCATGGTGCAGGCGCCTCCTAAAATGCCGTAATTGTAGCATATTTTGTACTTAGGCGTCTATAATAATATTTTTTTGTTGTGTTATACACTCTTTTTGATTTTGACACGAGACCAATGTACATTCGTCCACATTTAGTCTTAAGAAAATGTGTAAATAAGTCAATTATTTGAAAAGAGTGACCGAGAGTTTTATTGCCAGGTTCTTTCTCTCGGTTCTACTTATTGCTTTGCGAATCTGGCAGTACATGTAAATATAGAAGCAATGACATTTTTTATTTTAAGTACTTACTGACGTTTGTAAGAGCCATTTAGTGACCTATACAAATAAATAAATAATTTCATTTCATTTCAAGTAGCTTGGACATTGTCGGCAGGAGACTGATTGGCAGGAGACTTAAGAATTAGATACTTTCCACATATCTGGGAAGTATCCAATTCTTAAGATTGCGTTAAATATCATTGTGAGGTATACATGTACTTTTCGGGGTGACTGTTCAAGAACCCTTTTGTCAGTAAGATCATACCCCGGCGCTTTGTTGTTCTTAAGTGCTTTGAGGTTTATGTATATTTCTCTAGGTGTCACCAATTTTAAGGGTAAGTCAAGTTGGAAATCTTGGTTCAGAATCTAATCCATTTCTGTTTCATCAGTATTAGGTGCTGCTTCATTTGGAGTAAATACCAGGGTGAGGTGCTTTGCGAATGTTTCCGCTTTGTCGAAGTTGGCCCTGATCCAATGGGAGTCATGTGTGCGTGACGGTGGTTTTGGGAGTGATGGTCTGTCAAGGTTCTTGCAGGCCTTCAATAAAGAATAATTAGTTGTTTTTGTAGAAGATAGGCATTCCAAGTATGCCTCCAGTGCAGCGTTATTAGCTTCCCTGATAAGGGTTTTCAATTCACGCGTAGCTGTGTTTATTTTTTTTTTATCGTCTGGGTGTCTACTAATGTGCCATACCCGTCTTAGTCTCCTTTGTTCAAGTATCGCCTGTCGGATGGAATCAGAGTACGTTTTGCTCTGAGGGGGACGGTTGTGGATTTCAGATGTTGAAATCCAGCAGCTTTCTTGGATCACTGATGTTAATGTGTGTACGGCGTTGACAATATCTTGTTCTGTTTTCAGGGGTATTTTCAATTCCAATTCCTCATGAACCCGCTGTCTAAAAGTTACTCCTTATAACATCAGCTATCTACCAGTGAAAGTCCCGTTAAAATCGGTCCAGCCCTTTTTGGGATAAGCCGGAATATAGGGATGACTTAAACATATTGCATAAAAACACATCTACTTTTCCACTGTTATAATTTTAGTTTACTGACCGGTTTCACCTCACGGCATCTTCAGAGATTTCAATATAGCTTCAATAAATCACATAATATTGATATGTGATTTAGTGAAGCTATACTGAAATCTCTCAGGATGAAACCGGTCAGTAAAAATAAAATTATAACAGTGGAAAAGTATATCGTTTTTGTGCAATATGTGTAGCAGATTCCAAACTCTCCAAAACTCTCTTGCCATGCCTTAAATTTCTATCTCTGTTGAGCGTACACGAGTGGTAGTTCAGTCTAGTATTACTTAATTGTATAATATAATTAATTGTGAGCTCAAACGACAAATTTCCAGTTAAGTTGAACCACGTCTTACTTTAAACTCGCAACCATTCACAACACTTGAACTCCAGATGCTTGTGGCAACGAACTTCTTGTGCACAAAAGGGATACTTTATGCCTTCGGTACGGTTTAAACTAATTGCTGTGCTTAGTTGAGAACGTAGCTTAGCTCTCTGTGACGTAGCTACTCGTACCTAATTTGTAAAATATTGTTGTTCATAAATTCTATTTAGATTTAGTGTTTTTGAGTATTTAATTTATAATGGAAACTAAGAGCGATTTAACAAGAAGAAAGGAAATCGATACTCTTCTCAATCTTTTGTCGAGTCTTTTGTCCGTAATGGGCATGTCAGCCTTATCATACCCTAAACTAAACAGTCATTATTTACATATTTAATTACAGGAATCATTAAGGGTTAAATAACTGCCACAATAGATCTGCTTTTACTGACGAAGGAGAAGTCAACAGTCCCAAATATTGCCCAACGTCGTAGGTGTTTAATTTATATTTATCACTCAATGATTGCCTTTCATTTCTATTATATTACGATGTGAAAAATGTATATTTTCTCATTTTGAAAAATAGTCAGTTGAAGCTTAAGATCTGGTAAGTATTCTGCCGCAGGATTTTTTTGAATTCGATCAAAACTCGGCGAGATAAAAAATGTTAAACTTCTTTAAAACGTATTTTTTTCGAAGAAAGTGAAGCAAGAAGTGTTCTATTTTGCCCGTTTTACCCATAGAAATCATTTTCCAATATAAAAACCAACTTTTTATAAGTTAACAAATTAATTTGTTTATAACAATTAATAGCCCAACCGCACAAATTTTGTTTTCTTACCAATCTACGCCTTTTGGTCCAAGGTTTACAAAAAGTACAAACTTGTATAGGGGCAATCACATTTTCACTGAGTGGTCAGTCAATTTCATTTCTATGCACTTTTTCGGGGGTTTGCCGCTTGCCTAATAGTACTACTCGTATTATGATGTAATAAGCTACATTATTTTAAACTTTTATTAACATCCGTTCTAAACTCAACAATAAAATACATGGTAAATATCCGGTTTATTCATATAAAGATAATGACAGTGTTCTATTTCCTGCTTAGTATACCCATAAACATGGTCCTTCGAGCCGGATTTGAACTCGCGTCACCTTATTTGTATTAACTGACTTATGCCTTCGTGTTCATGAAAGTTTTAACAAGGTGTATCCGTTCTGTAATTTTTGCGTAAAAGAGTAATAAGATCCATCAAGAACTATCGCGTTTATAAAATCAGTCCCTACATACTTACAATTATCACGCCTATAGCTCCGAAGGGCAGGCAGAGGGGCATAACACACCCTCATTTTGCCAGTAATTATTTTGGTCCCACGTAATAGAGGGCAAGCCTATCACCGTTACCACTCTATAATTGAAACCAAAATTCCACGATCCAGGACGGATGTTACATACCACTAAATATAATATGTGCAGTCCTAGCATTGTTAGTTGATATAGCAATCTCTAAACTCACGATACATGAGTCAACACAACATAATTATAACTCGAAACGCAAACAGTCGGTTGCGAGCACAAACTGAGTTAGACATTGTTAGAGAATGTTACTGATCTTGTTAACTGTTACTATGTGACCGTAACCAATGACGGTTTATAAAAAATAAACAATAGGAAGGTTGGTTTAGAATGGATGATCATTTCTTAAGTCACTGAGATCCTTCTGTGCCTCGGAGGGCACGTTAATCCGGTGGTCCCTGAACATCTATGAAGTGGTTACGAATAGTAGCAGCCTTGACTAGTCTAGCTGCAGAATTTCGATGGAGATCAGATTGATTACAGTCGCTTCATCGTATCGAAGTGCAGCCGCGTCAACTGAGTTGGAAAAAGATCTTAATGGACGATGATTGAATTGAAAAGTTAGTAAAGTAATACTTTCCGCCTCATTTCAAATACCTACATTAAGAAAAACCGGCCAAATGTGTGTCGAGCCACGTATAAGATAGGGTTCCGTAGTTACCGTATTCCGTAAAAAACCTCTATAACTGCTGAACTAACAGAGTTATACCATCCGTTATAGTATTCCTTCAGAGTTTATTACAGGGACTACCATCATGAATTTTTTCGAGTTCTTCACGCCATGTGTTTAGATTTTAGAGAGAAGTGGAGGACGCCGTGATTTCGCAAAACATTTATTTATTTATTAGAGCGTAGCGAGCCAAGCTCTCATGGTGCAAGAAAGTTCAATCCTTTCAGGCGAGATCTCTGTCAATACTTTACCGATTTCAACAATTTATATATCAAATTAAACTAGATTTAACTGACATCAGACTAACGGAGCGACGTGGTGGCGACCTAGTTTATTATTAACACATACAGCTATCATAACAGGTGACCTAATGCGATAGTGCAGTTACTTAGTAAATAAGAAAACTAATTACCTATAAGGTATATCTACAGCAAACACACTACTTCATCAATACTTTAGCAAAAACACAATAAACTTTACCAGCATTACACACTACACATTAAATACACTACTACTACTGGACAACATAAGTAGCCAACAGAAAATAAGCAGCCCTTGTGAACTCATTCAGGTTACAATGGAATAGGTCAGCCTGCCCTTAGAAGCTAAATATCTCGCAAAAGGATACTTACCTACATCATAAAATCGTCTAGGTAACCTCTCAATGTTTTAAAAATACCTATCTAATGACACCCCACACGATAGGGTAGACGCAAGAAAAAAAATATCATCTCCACTTTGCAAGTAAGGGTAAGTACCCCAAAAATATCCTTGCAAAGTTTCATGTTTCTAGCACTAACCATTTGTGAGGAATGGACGGACGGACATGTCGAAACTATAAGGGTTCCGAGACTTTTAGTACGATACCCTAAAAGATACAACATTTACTGCACTCCTCAAATTAATTAATTATTCCGCCCCCGGGCCTCACAGATAATATTATAAATTTTATTTTGCTGAGACAAATTATCATTAACCGAGCCTTTTCCCAACTTAGTTGGGGTCGGCTTTCCAGTCTAACTGTGATTCGGCTGAACTTCGATATTTTCAGTGAAGCGACTGCCATCTGACCTTCACAACCCATGGGCGATATCGAAGTTCTGTAGTTAGACCGGTCGGATTTTTAAGGGCTCCAACTACCCCTAACGACTGCCATAGATGTTCGTATGACAACCAGGACCGACGGCTTTTTTTTTTCAATTCCGCGGCCGATGGCCGCGGCCGCTCTAACGTCCGTTGCCGGGCGTCTCTGGTTACAAGCAGAACGTATTTCCAGTGGCGTCCGGCGGGACCGACGGCTTAACGTAAATTACCCTAGATGTGGTAATAAAATACACGTCAAAAATTGACATAACAACCGACTTCAAATTACCGAAATGGGACCAAATAATTGTCGAAATGGGACCAAATAGAAATATCAAATCGGTTCACCCAGTCCAGAGATATGAGGTAACAAACATAAAAAAATACAGTCGTCTAACATAATAGGGGTGCAACATAACCTCTACAGATGATTGGCTTGAGTGAAAACTGCGGGTAGGTAGGTACTGATATTTATGAACCGAGCGAGCGAAGCGTCTGCATGTCGAGATTGGACAATTTTGCTTCTATCTGTCTGTATGTACGAAAAAGAAAGAAAATACGTTTATTACAAACACAGAAGTGGCGTTAACAAACTAAACCTACGTACAATAAGACCAGAGTAAAAGTATACACGAGAAAATGTTTAGGTGCTTGCTGGTGCACGCCACATCTGCGTGGAAATTGGTCTTTTCTCAGCTTGATGCTGACGCAGGCGATGCCACGTTGAATAGCGCTGATTATCTGATTTGAACTAAGCGAAGACGAAACCTTCAAATTGGTGTAAGTAATTATATGGAGAAAACGAATGCCTATGAGATATAAAATCTCCGAATTACCGCAACAAAGACAGCGACAACAAAACCGCGTTGCGAAATATTATTAGGTACTCACCCAAATTCGTTTATTTTTAGATAAATCTTTTTCTAACATTTCTGCTAACTCATTCAAGAGCAAAACTGATAAATTTTTAAGCAAGTAAGTAATTTATTCGTTGTTTCTGCTGTTTTCGCGAATAAATTTTTCTTTCTCACTGACTTCACAAACGTGTGCTCACTATGAACAGCTTACCACGACTACTGACTCCATATAAACAAATGAAGTCAGTATCAGCGTCTACACTGGCGCCGATACTGACTTGTGCACTGACCCTGTGAAAACCTGCGGGTTAGCGGCCACATTTTTATCGGATCTCCACAAAAACTGGCACAAGCACAGATAATAATTATAAGAATACAATGGCACAAGCTTAGATTGATCTGACTGCTCTGGTGGCGTGGGCGGAAGTGCACCTGCTTTAGACGCCGGAGTCTCATACGTTTGTACCGAAGTCTGGATGTTTTCTATGTGTGTGCATTTACAAAAAAAATTATATAAGTTTATCTAGTACTCATATCACAAGCTCTGCTTAGTTTGAGACTAGATGATCTTCTGTGAATTGTCTTAACATATTTATTATATAGATACTCGTATCTAAGAAAAATACATACGATATTTACAAGTATTCGTTGATTTAATGTTTAAATATTGTTATGATCTTGTGGTCTACCATATTTGCGACCACTATAATATACTTTACACGACAAAAGGTTACATTTGTAGTTGAAATCGCTTTACAATTTTTTGCGCATTCATGCGGAAGGTTTTCTGGATGAATGCATCGTTATGTACGAGTATTACGTATTTTAAATTTGCATCGCGCACGAGAACCATTCACATTCGTTAATAATAATATCCATTTTTAAGAATCCGTAGTAAAAGTGTCGGAACCCTTATAGTTTCGTCATGTCCGTCCTCGACTTTCCTCCCAAACGGTTAAGCGTAGTTCGCACTGCTTTAGTAATTTAGTAGAGTAGCGTGTAATTTAGTGGCTAAACTACTCGCTACTACACAGAAATCGTTCGCATTACGGTTTAGTACAGTACACAAGTGAGTGGTGGCGGCCACTAAGAACTCGACTAATCAACAGGTTCGGACTTGTTTAGCCGGTGAACCAGTGAGCACGGATGCGTGGTGGACGGCGCTACTCGCCCGAAAAAAAATAGAGTAAAATGGATTGACTCGACTAAATCATTTACTAAATTACTCGACAAAATTTTCGTAGTTCGCACATATTTAGATACTAAATTACTCGCTACTCTTCTAAATTACTAGCCTAATGCGAACTAGGCTTTAGTGCTAGCAAAATGAAAATTTGCACGTCTGTGTATTTAATATTTCGACAAAGTGCTAAAATTTTTTTTTTCTGGGGTATTTTTCTAGCTTCAACCCCATCATGTGGGGTATCATTAGATAGGTCTTTTTAGAACATAATATGGAGATTGCTAACACAATTTTTTGATTTAGTTGTCCATTTGTGCTTTTTACCGCCGTGTTTTCACTAAACTGCAGTTATGTATATTATGAAACTAACTTACTTAAAGGTAGGTACTAATTTACGACGATTATTAAATGACATTACTTTTTTTTCCGACAAACAAATTATTAATATTTGTAATCTAATTGAAATAATGGAATGTGATGTTTATTGTTGTACGATGTACGGACTGCCACACTCGGGTTCGATTCCCGGGTCTGGTGGATAATGTATAATTCTCTTCAGAATTTTACCCAGATAATTATCCCAGAGTCTGGAACTTGTGCCCGGTAAATGGCAATAGGCTCGCCCCCTATTACATGGGACCTAACATAGCTGGCGAGATGTGGGTGTGATTGCACACCTCTGCCTACCCCTTCGGGAAAAAAGGCGTGATGCTATGTTATGTTATGTATGTATGTTTATTGCTAAGAAATTTTCAAACACAATGTAAAAAATTGTTAATGAATAAATAAATACAAATTTTGCCTAGTTTATTTTTGTAATTTTGCAACTACCCGCACTTAAAGTGTGTAGTGACACGGGCCGTTGATTCTTTTTTGTTTCGCCTTAACATCCCTTGGCGGGAGACTCGGGACTCGGAAGGATAAACAAGAGCGCCGCCAGAAGGTCTACCCCCTTAAGTGTGAACATTCAAAGTATAACATTAGAAGGTTAAACATATTTTAAAGTTGGTTCAATCGATACAAAGTAATTAGGACGGCGGTTATTATCTTGATGACTTGCGAATTTACTTGTAATAAATAACTGAACAAATGCCTTGGAACAGTTGATTAATTCTCTAAGTAAAAATAGAAATAATTAATAGGTTGGTATATAGAATGTACGTTATTTATTAGACACTTAAAAATAATTTTTTAAAACCTCATTAAGTAGTTAGGTATAACACAAGGTGTGTAAAACAAGTCACATTATAATAATATGTACAGGCAGGTACGCGCACTCACATACTTAATGCAAAGCTCAGCTTACACCTCGCAGACTATACCTACATTAACATATTAAGTATACAAAGCGGCACGTTATACTTATTGGCCGTTTTGACACATTCAAATAGTGAAGTGAAATTTATTTATTTACACGTAACAGATTACAACCGAAAAAATACATATTGTGCTATTGTTCATATTATGCTAGGTATAGTTGGGATGGCTTATGGTTGAGACAGTTATTGTGACACGACTGTGTCACTTACGTCTGTTTGAAGTCTGTGGCCATAATTACCACAGATAGGTTATATTTTTTTGTGTAACGATGAGTGTAAAGTTTTGATGAAACAATAAAAATATTCTTGCTTTCTTTCTTTCTCTATTACAGGGTACTTAATAAAAAATATGTAGGTAGTTTCCTAGTTTCCAATTGCTGTTGGAACACATCACCGAGATAAAAAGTAGCCTTTGTTATTCTCCACCGGGCGCCACTGGAAATGCCTTCTGCGTGCGAACCAGAGACGCCCAGCGACGGACTTGAGAGCGGCCGCGACGAGACGCTTGAGACGTGGAGTTAAAAAAAACCCTTTGTTACTTAGGAATAATGTAGCTAAAGTATTTGTAGACAATTTTCAAGGTTAAATAGTTAAAGAGCCTGTTCAATCTTACCCCTTTATCAAAGAAAATATTGTTAATAATTTGTGAAGTGACTTTCAATAAACTTTAGTTACAATGTACTTGTAGTCTTCTACTCTAAACCTAAACCTCTAACATAGGCAATTACACCACATAACCCATTTAAAGCTGAATTCCTGGCGAGTTTCCACAAACCCGTTTTGAGCTCACAAAGCGCCACTTCATAGTCGCTACGTTCGAGTTTGCTGGAATTTACCGTTTATATCTGACTCATCTGACTATATTTATATTTACAAAGTTTATAACTACACATCTAAATATATTATTAAAATTCGTTTTATTAATTATAGTCCGATACGCCGAGACGCCGAGACTTAATTGGCTGTGCCATAGCGGCTGGCACGTAAGATTTTGTTGCCTTTCATCAACATTTCATCGCAAGGCAACGGGTTTCAATTTTTTTACAAAATTACAATATAGCTGCAACTGTTTATTAAATTCATTCGGTCATTTTGGACATAACCCACTATATGTGTGCTCGGTCACGGCAATAGGCTTGCCCCCTATTACGTGGGACCAAAAATACTGACAAATTGTGGCTGTATATGTAATGCACCCCTGCCTACCCCTTCGGGGATACAGGTGTGATATGTATGAGTGTTAATTGAATTTGAAATGGCTACCTAGTAACATATTTAATTAGCCATATTGATTAAAAATCTGTGACATGGTCCATGGAGATGATGGATTTCTTGACCTTCAATACAAGTGTATTAAAAGCAAAATATTTTGATTATAAATATTTTGAATTTCACTTGGGCCATCTAGATGCACTTTTACTGCCCCAGAAATAAAACAATATTATGTATTGTATTTGTTTATTGATCTTCACCATATCTGGACCGCAAAAGTGCATTGATCACCTTCACACTAAAACAGACAAATAGGTAAGTCATATTTATTATACATAATCGTACGTGTGTATCAAGCCTTAGAATCCAGACAAAGTTGTACACAAATGTCCTAACATATTAAAACAATACAATTCAAATTAACTAAATATGTAAAGTCAGCTACAAAAGTTAATGAACACATTCAATTTTCCGGAACATCTCAACACTACAATATTCCATAAGTAAGTGTCGTGACAAGAGGAGAAAATAATTGTGTCATTTGTAGTTTGCAATAAACAGTTAACAACAATTTTTGCATAAGTCACTGAAAATTAATAGCGACCAGCGAAATTGAATGTGTTCATCAACTTTTGTAGCAACTGTACATTAGCTATACTATACTATACCTACTAAGATTAATCTAAATTATAGTATACTAAAGGGTATTTTCTATGTATAATATATTATGTATGTATTTAGAAATATTTAAGTATGTTTATCAGTCGTCTAGATCCCATAACACAAGCTTATATTAGCTTAATTTGGGCTAATTGACATTGTGTGAGAATGTTCAAAAATGTTTATTTATTATAAATAATTACTCTTACTTTATATCCAACCCTTAATACTTCAGATCCTCCGTGATCATAATAGCGCTTGCAACAGTGCAAATATTAGAAACTCGAAACTACGTTATTACATGGTAAATATCCCGATACATCTAATATGGTAGTAAGTACATTTAATAACGCTACTACGTAATATTATTATAATTAGTATACAGAATGTTACATAAGGGTTATATCAACCTGAATACACCCCCATCAGCTGATCGACCAGAACCCCTTTCGATATGTGTCGATCGCCAAACAAGGAAAAAAAGTTCATGAAATAAAGTTAAATATGCGTTATTTCAAATCAAAGCAGAAGATATAACCCTTACATAACATCTTGTATAATAGCATGTTATTCTCATTTGACATCAGATCGTTAAATTAATAACATCGTTAATTTCACTCCGTACATCCCATTCTTACACGGCGACCCTGACAGGATTTACTGTTGTATATTAGATCTCAGTACTTTTACACTCAGTATTTGTACAATGACCTAGGATGCCTAGACGATGGTTACAACTCACCGTGGCCTTACAGTTAACACCTGTACACTAGAACAAGAAAATTAGTAGTTTATGAAACAGTTGGATAAATAAGGGTATTAAAACACGAGCTTTGATGGGTTTATATATGTATAGTATATCCTACGAGTGTTTGTTTAGCTCCGTAACTACTGAACCGATTTGGAAAATTCTTTCAATGAAATGTAGCTACATTATCCCCGAGTAACATAGGCTACTGCTTATTCCGGTAATGTGTTCCCACGGGAATCAGGAAAGAGAAAGTTAAATCACGCGGAAAGAGCGGCGGTGATCAGCTAGTAGGTTATAAAAGAACTCCGTAGCGTTTTTTTAACTTGTAAAGTGTGAGTTATTGATTATCTAGACTCTAGACTGTATACTCACGGTCGATTCGCATTTAACTCCAAAACACTAGAAAAGTAAAGTCAGTTATGATAAGAGATACCTAAGTGATTATCCTACAAATGATGTGTGGGTTTTTATGGGGGTTGTAAGTTCCCCAAGACCCGCACTTAGCGAAGTTGTAAGGTTGCTCCTTGTACGGTTATTGTGGACCGCACAGGTAGCTTAGAAGTGTCAGACTTATCCCGTCAGATTCACTGCTAATCACCATATAGGGGAGTGGTCGACCCACAATTATATTAGCACTGACGGATAAGCTTGTGTGAATGAAACGAGGAAGATACTCAATTAACATAAATTTATTTATCGATTCTTAAAGTATTTATATAGTTAATTAACGTGAGTCAGCAGAGTCACGCTAGATTAAGCGGGGATATGTTATAAAACATAATCCGTAAGAATCACGTATGTGTAATATGTTTCCGTGACAGTAAGAATCACGTACATAAAAATAGTGCAACTATCCCTATCCTCTGGCTTTGCCTCGGTTATTAATAATTTCCTACAACTATATTATAATCCTTATACAATACACAGGAAAATTACTGTATGAGCTTTCTTGGCTCGTACAAATGATATTAAATAGTGGAAATATTTGTGCCAACCAGAGCATCAAACTCGATAACCTTAATACTCAAAAACTAAGTTTACGAAAGTGTGAAACTTGTTTATTTTGACACAATAAAATTTAACAATTACATCCGGATGTGCCGGCGCTGCTGGTGCATTGACTGAAGGCGTCAAACGGCGTAAATATGCTAATCTAGCAATTGATTACATATTTGACCCGTTTGGAGTTGAGACACTGGGGTCATGGGCTCCGAGTACTCGCCGACGCGTATAGAGACATTGCTAAACGGTTAATCGATGCTTCTCAGGACCAGAAGGCTGGCTATTTTCTGGCCCAAAGAATAAGTATCGCCATCCAACGTGGCAACACAGCCAGCATTCTGGGAACCTTCCCAGTCGGCAATGACGCGGAGGATTTATTAAACGACATTTTGTAGTGTAAATATTTTTGGTACATAATTTTGTAAATTGTTATTCTTATTGTAAATATCCCCCGTAAGTAATCTGATACAAATACATATTAATAACGATTACATAATTATTAATAGGCTGTATTCATATTTTTGCGAATTGATTAATTAGAATTTTAAAAATGTTTCAATGTTCCGGACCAAATGTAAACGTATTTGCGATCCTACAACAGCAGGGCGAGCATATCGGTAGGAAAAGTTTGTCGATAACCAATGATATGGCAGGAAATTTCAAAAAATGTATTGAATAGGTCACGTCATTGACATTTTCTGCGATACCATTGGTTATCGACAAACTCTTTCATGCGCCATGCTCGCCTTGCTGCTCTACATATAAGACAAGTAAAGCCTAGTTCGGATTAGGCTAGTAATTTAGAAGAGTAGCGAGTAATTTAGTAGCTAAATATGTGCGAACTACAAAAATTTAGTCGAGTAATTTAGTAAATGATTTAGTCGCGTCAATCCATTTCACTCTATTTTTTCGGGCGAGTAGCGCCTCCCACCATGCATCCGTGCTCACTGGTTCACTGGCTAAACAAGTCCGAACCTGGTTGATTAGTCGAGTTCATTAGTAGCCGCCTGGCCGCAAAAATGTCGTTTCGCAGGAGCGAAGAAACAACTTTAAAATTTGTTTCCAAATATTTAGAACATGATTACTTGTGGAATATTAAATCCCCGTATTATAAAATTAAACAAACCGCATACGATTAGCTTAATCAGTTTATTCACTCTATTGCGTTGCAGCCCGTTCATCTTGCACAACACCACTCACTTGTGTACTGTACTAAACCGTAATGCGAACGATTTCTGTGTAGTAGCGAGTAGTTTAGCCACTAAATTACACGCTACTCTACTAAATTACTAAAGTAGTGCGAACTAGGCTTAAGTAAGTAACTAATAGAATACAATGCTTACTCACATGGGCTTCACATTTACTTCCATGGCACTAAGGAGATAATAAACAGATCATTTTACACAAATAAACAAGCTTAAAACAAACAAAAAAAATAACGATTGCTGAAGAAAGTTGCGATGACGTGGAAGTTACCGAACGTGTAAATGATTAACTATATAGGTACGTGTAGTATCACTATTTTTAACTATATAGTAAGTCTATGTCGCACTAGCTCTCTTGCCCACTGTGCCCTTCCACCTGCACTGTCGAGGACTTATCGCACCTTCATTTCGAAACCGTTACTAAACAAAATAACTAAATTTTACTGGAGAAGCAATTTAAGATTTTTGGCCTATTAAATACCTCATAATGAAAAAGTTATGAACTTTTATGAGGTATGCCTAAGATTACTTATTAAATTATTGGTTCCTTTTCAAGGTGTGAAGGCACATAATTAGATAATTTAAATAATTACTGATTTATAATAATTTAAATTTTTATAGTAACACTTTTGCAATATTTTTTTTATCTAGAATCTTTATTAAAAGGATTATACAAAAGATAACAGTTTTAGTTTTAAATTTGAAAAAATTTAAATGCACATTTTAAGTTAAAAACTGTGACTAAACAAAAAAACACACTTTATACGAGTAGAAAAAAAATAAGTAAATAATTTACTTTAACGAGAAAGTCAACCGTTCTTATACCAATAGTTACACTTTTATTAAAAACTTGTACGTCGACTCCTCAAATGACCGGTGACAACTGGTTTAATAATGGTTATGTCATTAGCATATGTTAAAAATTTTAGTTTAGTAACGTTTTAGTTTAGCGCTATCTACCGTAATATTAAGGTATTAAATAAACTGTCAAATTAATTCGGTAGTTCCCGACGATTTAAAAAAGATGGCGTTATTAACTCAATTTGTAAACATTTCGTTTGGTAACGGTTTCGTAATAAAGGTGCGTTATGTGAAACAACGGACAACGCCATGGCCGTGGCCATTTATTGGGCTGGAAATCTAGCAGAAGGGAAAGATTGTTAGCCATTGACTCGAAGAAGAAGAACTAATTATAATAGTGATGTTGTGTGGCTGCTTGTTTATTTGTTTGTTTGTCGTCTTCGTCTGACCTCACGATGCATGCGAAACAGATACTCACCGAAGTTTCCGTGACCGGTGGTGATTTGTGTCGCACGATACGTGAGGTTACCGTGCTGCCTCAGCAGCCACTCCTCCAAATTGTCTCACCGCCACGATAATAAATAAATATTTTTGGACATAGTAAGTATTTAATAGTAAGTATATTATACATAGAAGAGACCCAAACTCACAAACAAGTTTGTGGATCACACAAATATTTGATTCGACCCGGAATCGAACCTGGGACCTCAGGATCGGCAGTCGCATACTCATACCACTGCGCCACCGAGACATCGAGGGATGGAGGTTGTTCCCGACTTTGGTTGCTCAAGGCGCACCTTCCATGTCTCCATGAGATCCTGGCGGAGTTGGGACCGCTGAGCCTCGATTTCTCGAGACGCAGGCCTGTGGTCCCGCTCCAGTGCCATTGGAACAATGGCGCAAGGGCTTTCGCTTCCAGGTCCTGTGGAGGAGTCCCGGCTAGAAGATATACACATGGATTTACCATGCGGACGCCGCGCCGGTTCTATAGTGTTGTAGAGGTAGTCAAAGTAACTTTTAATACTTACATTAGCCACGCACTTGTCGCCATAACACTAGAATAATACAATTATATCAGACTACCTCGGTGGCACAATGGTACTATGTACGGACTGCCACACTCGAGGTCTCGGGTTCGATTCCCGGGTCTGGTGGATAATGTATAATTATCTTTAGAATTTTATCCAGATAATTATCCCAGAGTCTGGAACTTGTGCCCGGTAAATGGCAATAGGCTCGCCCCCTATTACATGGGACCTAACATAGCTGGCGAGATGTGGGTGTGTTTGCACAACTCTGCCTACCCCTTCGGGAAAAAGGCGTGATGCTATGTTATGTTATGTCTATACCGTGTGAAACCGCACTTTCTGTCCGTTTTTGAGATTCTACCACCAACATTCTTTTATATTCAGCCGATTGCGGAACTCATTCTTCTAGTTTGTTTAGCTAGTTGGAAAGCCACAGGGATTTTTTTCAAGTGCGTACCGTGCAGCAATGGACGTAGGGGCGGCCGCGGCCATAGGCTTAAAAAAGGTAGTTGCAAATGTAACACCTCGTCATAGCGTGTACTTATATTGTGCTGAAGCGTGGTGGGAATTGAACTCCCAGAAGTTGAATTTTAAGTACCTACTACAAGCACTTTTAGCTTATCCGGAGAGATTAACGGGAATATAGCATATAAATCTATCTGTATACGATCTACAAGCTAGGTAAAATCATGTATTTTGGACAAAAAATCAAAAACTTTTACGGTTTTTAAAGCTGTTCAAAAAACATACCTGCGCCAAACACAATATATCTTGGCACTGAAATAAATAACAACTAAAAATAATTATGTAGAA
This sequence comes from Nudaria mundana, assembly GCA_963556515.1. Taxonomy (NCBI): domain Eukaryota; kingdom Metazoa; phylum Arthropoda; class Insecta; order Lepidoptera; family Erebidae; genus Nudaria; species Nudaria mundana. Next base: position 865,582 of record OY748302.1, read on the forward strand.
CTTTCTAGTTACTAATTCCCACGGGAATAAAAAGTAGCTTAAGCTACTCCTTATACCCAACAGCTATCTGCTAGTGAAAGTCCCGTTAAAATTGGTACAACTGTTTCAGAGATTAGCGGGACAAAACGCATATAAAACAATTTAAAATATATATTTTTACTAGCTGTTGCCCGCAGCTCCGCCTGCGTGTTACTTTAGATCTACATAACTTTATAATTATGTGTATGTTATGAAAACCAAACCGCAAATTCAAATCAAAATTTCAAATCGGTTAAGCCGTTTCTGAGATTAGCGTGTTCAAACATTCAAACAAAAGTTCTAAAACCATTGTTTTGGGTTTTATTGCGTTCATAAAGGCCCCCTACAACAGTTTCTGTATTATATCTTCTATTATATTCTCTATTATACCATATAAATTTATCTTCTGCCGAACGATAGTGACCTGGAATGCCCTGCCTGTGCACGTGTTTCCTCCCACATATAACCCTGGGTTCTTTAAGCGAAGCCTGAAGAGGGACATCAGTAGGTCGTCAAGTTGAGGGCCACTCTCTATAGCATTGTGTGCTGTGAGAGTGGCCCACAATCGCTAGACGTCGTCACGACTTACCACCAGGCGGGCGGCGTCAATTTGGCGAACCCAATATAAAAAAACCCTAAGACAAACTTATTATTTGGTCTAGGGATCGAACCGCAAAATTAAGTTTGTTTTTTATTGTATATACTTTTCTGGGATAAAAAGTACCCAGTGTGGTGCCCAAGACATTAAAGAATACATATAACCTAGTTATATATATATAGTATTGCGTGATGCCTGAACAAACAGACAGACAGACAAAAAATTTTTTAATCACATTTTTGGGTTCGGTGTCTGTCTAGTACTGCATTGTTAAAAATAGCTTGGCTAATGACACATTATTTTTTTGTCATTTATAAAAGATAAAAATGGTTACTGTGAGTTATCTTTAAGAGATAGACATATGCTATCACGGACTTTTTGTAGACTTTTCTATGGTGTACAATACTGTAGTACATTATTTTGATCTGTCTCGTAGGGTTTCGTCAGTGTTTGCAATGAAAGCACAAAAAACTGTGTTTATTTACGACATTACATTAGAAACCTCTAAAATAATCGGTATTACTCTATTATATTATACATGTATTATACATTAAAACCTTTCTGTTGAATCACTCTATCTATTTTAAATTTTAAAGTAAGTAAGTTTTAAAGATCTAAGCATACATAGGGACAGACACACAGGAAAAGCGACTTGTTTTATACTATGTAAAGATGTACCGTATATACTACACACACACACATATCACGCCTATATCCCGAAGGGGTAGGCAGAGCTGCATTACACACCCACAATTTGCCAGTATTTTTAGTCCCACGTAATAGGGGGCAAGTCTATTGCCGTCACCGGGCACATTTATAATGGGTTATGTCCAAAATGGCCGAATGAATTTAATAAAAAGTAGCAGCTATATGGTAATGAAATAAATAAGTGAAAAAATCTGAAACCCTTTGCCTTGCGATGACATGTTCATGAAAGGCAACAAGATCTTACGTGCCAGCCGCTATGGCACAGCCCCATTAAAGTCCTGGGCGTCTCGGACTAATATATACTAATGCATTTAAATGAAAAGCTGGTAATTTGGAAATACAAATACATATTAGATACCTATAGAAGTAAGAACTTAGATGTTTTATTTTTCATTTTTGTTTAAACAATTTGCAAGTACGTCAATTAAAATGTTATATTATGTACTTACTTCACTGAAGCATTTATCTTTCATATCCAGCTAAAAATATTATTCATAATTAGTAAGCCGCTATATTTATGTTGTATGAGGGCCCATGTGTAGACCTCTAACTACTCCTGGATTGATGGATGGATGAAAAATATACCAACAAAGTTTTATTTCATAGGACCAATAAGAACACGCCTATTGTATACATATTGGAAAAAACCACTTGTACTTTCCACTTGTTTTTATTCTATTTATCTAACCAGTTTCGCCTCACGGCATCATCAGAGATCTTAATTAAACCATTTCACATTTCACTACGGAATGCTAATACACGCCTCTTACTCACTGTCGCCCAAAGAGAAATGAAAAGGGTTATGCTCGGAGTGTCACTTTGCGATCAAATTCGAAACGACAAGATCCGACAGGGTAACCGATACTGCCAAAAGAATCGCCAAGTTCAAGTGGCAGTGGGCAGGGCACATAGCTGGTAGGACCGATGGCCGATGGGCCAAAAAGTCCTCGAGTGGCAACCGCGCAATGGTAGATGCAACGTGGGCAGGTGTGCCACAAGGTGGACTGACGACATCATAAAGGATGAGGGAAGTTCAAGACTGAATATTGTGGCGTTCGTTAAGGGATAGTGGCGTCAATTTGCTGATATAAAGGTGATGAATAAGGACACTGAGAGAATCATTCTTCATTCATTTATTCATTATCATTTTTTTTTTCCGAAAATTTAACGTTTTATTATTATTTCGTTTATTCCTTTACGTTCTTATTTTATACATTTTTAAATACATTTATAAAAAAAAAACAAATACATTTAAAAATATAAAAAATAGTGACCCACCAGTAGCGGAGTAGGACCCAAACTACCGGCGGTGGAGGCTACAGACTAAGAAACCTCTTAACAATACGGCACGTGTCGAGGATAACAGCCTTCTGAATCTGACTCTTGATCCAACAATCTAACGAGAGTCTCTTGAGATGTTGATCGAGACTCTTCGCTATTAATCCGTTTGCCGAAACGACCACCGGGACAATGATCGTCGAGTCTACGTCCCACATGGCGGTTATCTCGAAGGACAGATCAATGTATTTACTAAGTTTGTCCTTCTCTGCCTTCACGAGATTTTCGTCATGCGGGACGGCGATATCGACGAGCACTGCCCGACGCTGGGTCGGATCAACCAACACGATATCGGGCCTATTGGCAACAATAGTCCTGTCCGTGATGATTGATCGGTCCCAGTAGAGTAATGCACGACCATTCTCAAGAACTGGCACTGGTATGCTTATAGTACCGTGCTTCAAACTCAATAAGGCCATATTGAAGAGCAAGTTGCTGGTGGATGATCCTGGCTACTTGATTGTGCCTATGTAAGTACTCGGTGTTACCAAGATACGAACAACCGGCAATAATATGGCGAAGTGATTCACCAGGACGGTGGCATGCTCGACAATTGTCGACCGTACCGTCCTTCATGATGTATTTCCGATAGTTGTTCGTCTTGATAACCTCATCTGCAATTGCACAGGCAAAACCTTCAGTTTCCCCAAAGAAGTCCCCAAAACGCAGCCAGTTCACCGAAGCGAGCAGGTCTACGTCGGGTCCTGTTAAGACCCGGTAGAACCGCCCGTGTAGCTCCTTACTCTTCCATACGTCCCTACGGTCTTCAGTACCTAGCACCTTAGGTTTACGCCAGTTCTCGTTAGCCAAGGAAAGAGGTGTCAGGCCCTTGTCAATCATCACGACATCGCAATGAATGTCACACCCGTTCTGTAGAAAGTAATCTTTCAGACTGCACACTTCACGGTTGTGGAGGTTCTTGGCATTCAAAAAGCCTCGACCCCCCCACTTCCGCGGAATGTACAGTCTCATGACAGAAGATCGTGGGTGTAACATTCGATGCAATGTCAGTTGTTGACGGACTCGCCTATCCAGGGCGTCTAGTTCCGTTTGAGTCCACCTAAGTATGCCAAAGGAGTATAACAATAAAGGTATCACCCAACCGTTGAAAGCCCGCATTTTGTTATCACCGGACAAAGAACTTTTGTCAGGCGGCCAAAAAAACGTTCTTTCACCGATTTCTTAATATCCTCTACCGCTATACCCAATGACTCTGACATACCTAGGTATTTGTATGTTTCGGTCTCGGAGAGAGATCTGAGGGTTATTATCTCAGAAACTTGTAGATTCGGTGAATTTACAACCTTCCTCCGCTGTACATGCATAACCGCACACTTATCAACACCGAACTCCATCTTAATGGCATTACTAAAATTATTATTATTATTATTATTTTTTTGACATTTTAATATTGTATCGATAATTATTATAAGAGATATTTTTGGCATTGATTGATGTACGAGTATGATATTTACACACCACACATAAGTGGTAGAATGTAGCCGGGACTATTATAATTATAAGACCACAATGTTGTTAAACCTGCATTCGAGTTAATAAATAAATAAATAAATAAATAAAAGAATTAGTCGATAAAAACAAAGTTATGTGAGTGTGCGTGTATGTATTTAGGTCTGAAGCGCCGCTCTACCATACTGCAATTTAGAGGAAAAAGGTTATTGAGGTACATTTGAAATTAGTTTGGCGAAGGTTTGGCAGGATACTTCGTCTCAGGTATAAAGTGGACAGACCCAGGGATATATTAGATGTAAACTTACTCCAGCCTTACAGCCGTCACCCAAACACTGAAATTGAAAAATCATTGATAAAATAGGTCTTCTATCTTTATACTATACCTATGCTATTGAAACAATGATAGGTACCTACTTTTGCATCACAGGTAGCTGATGAATGCTGAAAATTAGACAATCACCATAATCTTAATCTAAATTTTAAAAAGTCGTGTTGGTTACGAGATTAATAACTCGAGAACACCAGGACCGATTTCGCTAATTCTTTTTTGTTGTGTTCGTTATTATCAGGAGAAGGATCGTTGCGAAGAAAACAAAATTTAAAAAAAAATGTGCTGAACATTAGAAGAATTAATGCGGTACGAAGTTCGCCGGGACAGACAGTATTATATAAAGAAGAACATGTGTCACTACATTATTATAAAACAAAGTCCTCCACAGCAGCTGTCTGTCTGTCAGTTCTCTAAAACTATTGCGAACTCAAAAACTATTGCACCGATTTTCACACAGCTTTCACTAATAAATAAAGGGGTCACGGGCGAAGCTGTGAGCGTCCGCTAGTAATGTATGAGTTAATGTTTTCTTAAATTAATGATTAAATACCAACCTCACATATTGATTGCTGTACCCAGGGAATCTTAACTAGTATTCAAATAACTAATATACATCATCATCCACCGAGCCTTTTTCCCAACGCGGTTGGGGTCGCCTTTCAGTCTAACTGCGATTTAGCTGAACTTTGATATTTCATACTTCTTTAAACTTTCGCGTTTTGTACACATTATAAACTTAAGACTAACGGGTCTTTTACGCGATTATTGAGATATATACATACCTCTCATTACCCGACGTTGGTATGTATATATCTCAATAATCGCGTAAAAGACCCGTTAGTCTTAAGTTTGATATTTCACGTGAAACGACTGCCATGTGACCTCCTCAACCCATGAACGATATCGAAGTTCTGTAGTTAGACCGCGACCGGTTGGATTTTTGATTTAGGGCTCCAACTACTCCTAACGACTGCCATAGATGTTCGTATGACAACTGGGACCGACGGCTTAACGTGCTCTCCGAGGCACGGAGGGGTCTCAGTGTCTTAAGAAATGGTCACCTATCCTAAGACCGGCCTGACTCGATGTTGCTTAACCTTTGCAATGTGTTAACATTGTCGGTTACCACTAGACCACACACCAAAGTAACTAATATTGATGTAGAAACCTAATGCTAAAACGCGATTTGTAATAAAAAATAACAACTTCAAATACCGGAATTGGGCCAAATAATTGTCGGGATGGGACCAAATTGAAATGAGAGCACTAGCTTTCAAATGAATAAACATTCTAAGTCCATCCTCCTAGCCGCAACTTCTAAAGTAACACACATAAAAAAAAACATTCGTATTGAGAACCTGCTCTTTTTTTTAAGTCGTTAAAAATAGTGACAAACCTTGATGGCAAACAGCAATAGTATGAAGCAGGATATTAATTGCAACATTGTCCTCCAAAGGTAACAGATAGTCGCATGTTGATTGTTGAGCCGGACAATGATGCGGTTGAATTTGATTCGGATGAACAGTTATTTGCACAATAGTCGGAGAGCCGAATGCACAATAGTTGTGAGATAATTGTGGCGACTCGGTGCGGTGAATGGCTTCTTCTTTTTTTTATAAAAAACTCTATTCCCCAATGTCTAGGTAATGCTTGATTTTTCCCGCACAGAAGAACTAGTTACTCTGAACTAGTTCACGGTACGGGACAAAGAAACGTTGTTCGGTATTGCAATTCAGTGTTCGGGCCTGGATTTGTGCCCAGCGCCAGAGGTAACCTAAAAGGTCACCTGCCACGCGCTCCGCTAAAACCAAAAAAATTATAGGATCTGTACATTTGTTTCGGAGTTTTGTCTTTATTTACAATAAGAAATACAATATACAAAATAAACATAATTATAGACTAAAAATATTTACATTACAAAATATCGTCTAAAAAATCTTCCGCGTCATTGCCGACTGGGAAGGTTCCCAGAATGCTGGCTGTGTTGCCACGTTGGATGGCGATACTTATTCTTTGGACCAGAAAATAGCCAGCCTTCTGCTCCTGAGAAGCATCGATTAGGCGTTTAGCAATGTCTCTATAAAGGCGGCGAGCACTCGGACCCCATGACCCCAGTGTCTCAACCCCAAACGGCTCAAATATGTAATCATCTGCTAGGTTAGCATATTTACGCCGTTTAAGGCCTTCAGCCGATGCAGCAGCAGCGCCGGCACATCCGGATGTGCTTGGAAGGTGTGAAGGTGCTCAGGTGTCAACGCATGTAGCGTCCCATACCAAAGGCCTTCCCATCTTCCACGGGAGCAACGACATACCGTCCGGTCTCTTTCCATCGCTTCATGCTAATAAACCATTTGGTTCACGTACGGCTGGAAGACCTGCGGTGGAAAGAGCCCTACGAATTATGTCGTTTAGAATAGCGTGCCGAGGTATACGACCTGCGCTTCTGCTACAAAAAAGGCCATGGTGTCCCAGATTATCGACGGCTAATCCACAGGTGCAATGATGCGGGGATAGACAAGGTGTACCCAGCCGAAGGCAAGTGGCAATGCGGAAGGTTGTGTCGTCCAACATTGTACCGATGTTGGGCGATGGGAGCGCCTGGTTCCATAACCCTGACTCCCATTCTCCAACAGCTAGTAGGCGTGCACGCTCTGAAATATTGACAGAAGTGTCAATTAGTGTATTAATTCTCAATTTACAGAGCGGTGAATCCCACAGTCGCTGTGAGTCTAGGCGTGAGGGCAGGTCAGTGTCGGGGCAAGACATCCTCCAAGCATTTATGGCATCGGTCTTGCATCGCACCTCGGAATCAATCAGTGTATTTGACAAAATTTTCCCGACTAATTCTTCGGTGCTATGGACCGACGACAGAAATGCTGGCAGACTGACATCTGTGACTCTACGAATACCTAGCCCGCCCAAGCGAACTGGAAGAGACGCTTGGACCCAGGCCCGGTCATTAATATTTACATTTAAAATTTTACACAAAGAATTTTGTATTAAGTTGTCTAGACTGCCAAAAATTTCTACATTTTTCCAAAATTGTCCTGAACGGAGGGCATGTGTAAATTTGGGTACGAAAAGACAAAAACGAAGAATAGTGAAAGCTGAATGAATAGTCGGAGTTTGCTATCTATATCCCTACTTTTTAAGTATCATAAGTGCGAAATTAACTCTGTCAGTCTGTTTGTATGTTACACTTTAACACCTTTAATACTAAACTGATTTATGGTGTCTAGAGGCTGAAAAACGAAATAGGCTACATTTTTAATGAGTGCTCGCCGCCTTTATAGAGACATTGCTAAACGCTTAATCGATGCTTGTCAGGACCAGAAGGCTGGCTATTTTCTGGCCCAAAGAAAAAGTATCGCCATCCAACGTGGCAACACAGCCAGCATTCTGGGAACCTTCCCAGTCGGCAATGACGCAGAGGATTTGTTAAACGATATTTTGTAATGTAAATATTTTTAGTATATAATTATGTATATCTATTGTAATTCTTATTGTAAATAAATTATATTTTTTTAATGCGAAAAAAGGATTGTAGAAGTTTGCATGGTAGTTACGTCATCTTTACAGCTAGAAGAAAAAAAAACAAGCCTTCTTTTTTTTATTATTCCGCGCCATCGCGGCCGATCTCATCTCCATTGCTGCGGGTGACTCTGGTCACTCCAGAAGGTATTTCCAGTGGCGTCCGGCGGACTTTAAACAAGTTGTCTATGTAATATTCTAACTGTCACTACTGTCACTGCCAACAATTTAGATTTTCAATGGCTTTTGAAGTTTTTGTACAGTCAAATCCTACTAATATTAGAAGACGCGGCGCGACGGGAACGGGAAAAAATCCAAATTACCACACGGATGAAGTCGCGGGCGACCACTAGTGTTTTTATATTTCACAAAAACAAAAAGAATGGCATCCGCAGTACTCGAACTCGCGGTCTATCCCTAACAAGAAGAACGCTGTAACGACTAAGCTACGGGCTACGATGACCTTATCGATATCATGCAATTTTAACCTCATAGGTATTTCTTGATTGCGTTTCTGCGGTAAACGTTGGAGATGCTATCTACCCGCAGTTCACTTGAATTATTATTGTACTAGCGGACGCCCACTTGAAAATTAAATACACAAAAACCTTTCTCGAGAACCACTCTATCCATTGGTGAAAATCGCATCAAATTCCGTTGCGGTTTTAAAGATCTAAGCATACATAGGGACAGAAGCGACTTTGTTTTACAATATGTAGTGATTCTGTCACTATTATGGATACTTATAGACATACCTTCTTAATTTTTGCTAACAGAGAAGTGCCGTTTTCAGAAATTCAAATATCAAGTTTCGTAAAACATTTCAGTTTAATTTTAAAGCGGATGTTCAGCTGGAGCTACTTAATTGACTGAAGACAATAGTTTACTATCTCTCTGACTATACTATTACAGAATGTCACAGTGAGTTAATATGATTTCTCTGAGATAACGCCACTCCGAAGCTAAGCATTATGTGGAAAATGTATAACCTATCTCTCTTGAACCCTTTAATTTGGAAGTAATTTCTAAAAAACTTATTAATAAGTATCCTAACGGGTCTTGGTAGAATGCTCAGATTAATTATTTAAATAACAATATTAGCTTAGTCCGAGATGCCCAGGACTTTAATTAGCTGTGCCATAGCGGCTGGCACGTAAGATTTTGTTGCATTTCATCAACATTTCATAGCAAGGCAATGGGTTTAAATTTTTTTTCAAAATTACAATATAGCTGCTACTTTTTATTAAATTCATTCGGTCATTTTGGACATAACCCATTATAAATGTGCCCGCTGACGGCAGTAGGCTTGCCCCCTATTACGTTGGACTAAAAATACTGGCAAATTGTGGGTGTGTTATGCACCTTTGCCTACCCCTTCAAGGATATAGGCGTGATATGTGTGTGTGTGTGTGTGTGTGTAACAATATTAAATAAATATTAAAGATCCTTTATTATTAACTAGCGAACGGCCGCGGCTATGCCCGCTTGAAAAAGTAGGGATTATAGACTCGATACTTCCACGAGAACTACTATCCATTGATGAAAACAGCATGAAGATCGGTGTAGTAGTTTTTGAGTTAATCGCGAACACACAGAAGACAGACGAGGCGGAGGACTTTGTTTTCTAATAGGTATGTTGTGATAAGGATCCTTTATTATTACTTTGAGGTAGGGGGTTACCCCAGTGTCCAGTATCCAGTGTAGATTTGTAATTAGTACCACAGATTATATAGCAAGTAGTATAAGTAGTGTTAGTACTTATCTCTTCGGGAGTTATAGCGAAATTCCATATCAATCAAACAAAATATTTTTATTCTAAATAGTAGCAGTTAAAACAAATTCAAGGTCAAGAAATCCGCCTATTCGATTACCATTAAAATGGGCGGCCTTATAGCCAACAGCGATCTCTTCCAGGTAACCTTTGGATGGACTGTAATGAGATAATCCTACTAATATTATAAATGCGAAAGTTTGTGAGGATGTATGGATGTTTGTGACTAACGTTTTCACGTAAAAACTACTGAACGGATTTTGATGAAACTTTACAATAATATAGCTTATACATCAATAGGTGCAATTACAGAAGAAATTAAAATATACAAACAAAATTAAATTTAACACGATACCTACAGAAAAAAAAATATCTAAACGATAAGAGATTGAGAATAGAAAGGGTCCTTGACTCTTGCTCTGAACGAGTTTATGTAAATTGAGCATAAATATAGCTCGTTATAAAAGTAATAAATTCCGAAGCTTGTTGAAATACAGAAGAGGATCTTTGTCAAGATCGGGAAAAATGAAAACAATTTTATCGTGAAGTAACATTTTAATTTGTTTGGAAATGAACTCAGCTACCTTATCTCCTGGAAATAAGGAGAATAATTATAAAACGTTTTATGTAAATACTCATTTCAGCTTTTTGACACCCACTCCTGGGCATTGACCTCCCCCAATATTCAGCCTACATATATCTACCGAACGCGTTGGTATAGGCACAGAACAGGGAATAGTACTTACACACAGCACTCCGATGTTAATTAAAGCACATTCTTTTGTTTACAGAGAACATAATTCGAACGTTAGAGTTGTCAGTAAAGTAAAATATATACCAGCATAATTTGACCAATAGTTATGTTATCGGCCTCAATATCAACTCTTTATTTATTTATTTATTTATTTTTGTACACACACAGTAAATAAAACAGTAAATGGATACAAACTAAACATGTATACAATGGCGCCACTTATCTCTAAAGAGATCTCTTCCAGTGGGCCTAAGAGAGGAGATCGTGATGCAAACAGGTCCTGATGTGTGTGCAGGTTAATAAACTTACATAAACTATATCTACATAAATACACAAATACATACATAAAAAGATATATAAACATACATAGACGTACAATAATTAAGGTAAGGAAGCGAGATAGTGTTCCTTGACTCTCTTCTTGAAGCCAGACACAGTTCTGCAGTTCCTTATATCGGTTGGAAGAGCGTACCACAGTCTGACGGCATGAACGAAGAAAGAGTAGGAGAAGAAGTCAGATTTGTGGGAAGGACAATTGAGGCGGTAGGAGAGGTGAGGCCGGCACGATTCATCTGATGCACGCATCAGTGTGAACCGCTCCCGCAGGTAGGAAGGATATGAGGGATTGTGTAGGACATTGAAGAGGAGACATAATAACCGAGTATTTCTACGAAGACGGATTGGGAGCCACTTGAGTTCCTTGCGAAATTTTGAGACGTGATCATACTTACGTAAGTTAAAAATAAATCGGATACCTAAGTTTTGCAACCGCTCAAGTTTGTTTAAGAGCTCCTCTGTAGCATCCAGGCAGCAAGCTTCCGCGTAGTCCAAGATCGGCACGATTAGTGTTTGGGCCAGCGAGATTTTAGTATCGTGGGGCAAGAAACTCTGGAGACATTTAAGTGTATGAAAGGTGAAGTAGACCTTCTTGCTGACCTCGTTAATATGAGAGCCCCAGGACAAGTTGTTGTCGATAATAACTTTTTTTTTTTTTTTTTTTATATTTGGTTCGCCAAATTGACGCCACCCGCCTGGTGGTAAGTCGTGACGACGTCTAACGATTGTGAGCCACTCTCACAGCACACATTACTATTGAGAGTGGCCCTCAACTTGACGACCTACTGATGTGCCTCTTCACGCTCCGCTTAAAGAACCCAGGATTATATGTGGGAGGAAACACGTGCACAGGCAGGGCGTTCCAGGCCACTATCGTTCGGCAGAGAAACGAACGTTTAAAACGTTCGGTTCTCGCGAACATGCTATCCACTGTGTGGGGGTGGCATCTCTGCCCGGCACGAGTCGTTCGGGATCGGAAGGAAGAGGGTGGGATCAGATTGAAGAGCTCTTCAGAACACTCGCCGTGGTAAATACGGTAGAATGCGGCCAAGGAAGCTATTGTTCGGCGCTGAACTAGCGGCTCAAGGCTTCCCGTTACCTCCGGACAATCTATAATACGGATAGCCCGTCGCTGCATAGCGTCGAGAGCGTCCAGCAGATACTTCGCGGAGCCGTCCCAGAGGTGAGAGCAGTATTCGACGCAGGGTCTAATCTGCGTCTTGTACAGCAGACACCTCTGGTCCGGTGTAAAGAATCTCCTTACTACCTTATTCAGTATTCCTAGTTTCCGCGAAGCTAGCCCTATACATCTTTCGATGTAGTTTTTATTATTGAGCTCTCGACGAACGTCTATGCCAAGGATATCAAGGTTGTCCTTCATTGGTAATAATGCATTCTGAAGAGAGGGTAGGGGAAGGAAAGGGGATTTCTTCGCAGTAAATGCACACGCCTGTGTTTTGCGGGCATTGAACTCGACCATGTTCTCGGTACCCCATTGAGAGATACTGTCGAGGTTACGGTCGAGATCAGCCACGAGTCGTCGTCTCTCCTCCTCAATCTCAGATCGCCCCGCCGTCAGACGAACCGAGTAACTCCCGTGCAGTGTGCTGTCATCTGCATAGCAATGAATGTTCCCGAGGGATAGCATATCATTGATATGCAGAAGAAAGAGAGTTGGTGATAGTACGGACCCCTGCGGTACCCCGGCATTCACTTGCAAGAAGCGAGAAGCCTGGCCATCGCAGAGGACCCGCACTCGGCGCTCGTTTAAAAAGCTGGCAATCCAGCTGCACAGTTGAGGAGGTAGACCATATGCCGGAAGCTTGGAAAGGAGCGAAGCATGCCAGACCCTATCGAAGGCTTTGGCGATGTCCAGGCTAATAGCCAAGGACTCGCCGTGGCTTTCCATAGCCCCACCCCAGACATGCGTTACGAATGCCAGAAGATCACCCGTTGATCGCTTTGGCCTGAAGCCGTATTGTCGATCATTGATTAGCGAGTGATCCTCTAGGAATTGCATGAGCTGTTTATTTATAAGGAGCTCAAGCACCTTGCAAATGACTGAGGTGATAGCTATGGGTCGATAGTTGCCTGGATCGGACCGATCCCCTTTCTTGGGGATCGGTTGTACGTTCGCCTCCTTCCAGACCTCCGGCACGAGCCCTGAAGAGTATGACAGGCGGTACAGACGCGTTAATACTGGAGACAACTCAGCTGCACATTTTCGTAGCACCACCGCCGGAATGCCGTCAGGGCCACTGGCTTTCCGCGTGTCGAGTGACCGCAGCACTGCCCGTACATCACATTGCCTGATAACAATATCAGGCATTGTGTGGCCACAGTTGGCGATGGCGGGGGGCTGCAGGCCACGGTCGTCGACCCGGGAATTTCGGAACTCCCAAGTTCTTAGCGGCATTGGTGTATTTGATAGGGATATCATCCAGCACGATAGCTGGAAGAGATGCCATATCCAGCCCTGCCAACATCTGCCGACTGCCAATTACCATGGCCTGAGATTTAGTGGGATTTATGTGGAGGCCGTATGACCTTGCCCATAGGCTGATGGCACTCAAGTCATGATTCATGACAGCGATGGCAGTCCGATACTCGTTGAGGGTAAAGTGCCTATACAGCTGTAGGTCGTCTGCATACAGATGGAAGTTGGAAGAAATGACTCTAACTGCGGAGTTGATAAAAATGGAGAACAAAAGAGGAGAGAGTACGCCACCTTGGGGCACGCCCGCAGTGAGATTGCACCAGTCAGACTGAGCGTCATTGTAGCGAACACACTGTGAGCGGCCCTGAAGATAGGATTTAAACAGCCTCCATGGAACAATTCAACGACTTAAGGATACCAAGGAGAATGTCAAAGTCTACCGAGTTAAAGGCACTACTGAAGTCCAGTAGCACCAATACCGTAACAGATCTACTCTCCATGGCCCAACGTATGTCGTCGGTCACCTTAAGAAGTGCCATCACAGTGCTGTGACCTGTCCTAAACCCAGATTGAAAGGGACTAAGGAGATTATTCCGTGTCAGGTAACTAGTCAACTGGCGATGTACTATATGTTCAAGGACTTTGGATAGGAATGGTAGAATGGATATAGGACGAAATTGGGACGGGAGGGAAGGGTTTGATGTTTTAGGTAGTGGACCTTACCCTACGCAGCGGTGCATGCCGATCATATAAAGTGGTAATGGCATTATTAAAAAGTTCTACCTTCTGGTCGACAGCTTCACAATGAATGACGTGTCCCCAATCTAAGCTGCCAGCATCACCGCGTAAAGCCTCCAGATCCATGCTCCTAAAATTCCGGAACACAGCAAATTGTGATTTCCGTTTAGGTGGACGAATAAATAGAGATGCATAAATGAGGTCATGATACGAAAACGGAGCAGTGAGTTGACCATGTGAGGCTACATGATCAGGTGAAGATACAATCAATAAGTCGAGTAGAGAAGGTTTACGATTAGGGACATGGTGAGTAGCAGAAAGGGGAAGGATATGTAGATTTATAGAAGAGAGTGTAAGGAGTGGGTACGATGGTCGTCTTTAATGAGGCATGTGTTAAAATCGCCCATCAGAACGATTTGATTATAATTTGGGCACAAGTCATTGAGCAGCGCATCCAGTGCATCAAAATAATCTATGCGAAGACTAGGGCTATAGAACACACCCAGAAACATTTTGCAGTGATGTACAGATATTTCCAAAAAAGATGTTCTGCTGTATTAGTTGTTGGAGACGAGGTACTAATAATGCGAAAGGGAATGTCTTCACGCAGATACATCGCTACGCCGCCACAGCCTTTGCCAGCCCTGTCATTACGAATTAGTACAAACCCCGGGAGGGCGACTAGTGATGATCGATGGGACGGCTTCAGGAACGTTTCGGATACCAAGACTGCGTCCACGCGAAGCAGCAGTGCTAAAGGATGCTAGCAGTGCTAAAGGATGCTAGAATATCAGAATGATGGTGGGAAATACTCTGGGCATTGATGTGGACTATGTTAAGGTTCTTAGGAAAGTTTGAGAAGATTGAGGATAGCTCGTCGTTCAAGGTCAAAGCTGCAGAACTATGGCTTGCTGCACTATCGAAACTGGAGTCAAAAGATTCTTCTTTTGACTCCAGTTTCGATAGTGCTCATGTTCTCATGAGAGAAAGGTTTCATTATCAAGGCTATCGAACGAATTATTCATAAATATACTATATAGATAAATATAATATAATAAATATAAGTATATATATATATAAATTTAAAAAGATAAGTAAATAAATATATGTAAATTTAAATTAAATGTCTATTGAAGGGGAAAGTATAAATATTAACAGGACACACCAGCCCCCTGCACTGGAAGAGATGACACACAATGTTTCCTACGTTTATAATACACACAAATAAAAAACAACAGTTGAAGACAGCTTGAGTATAAAGAAGCGCATGGTGATCTAATTGACGAAATAATAACAAGGAGGTATGGTCATAGACTATAGCCTGCCCCAGAAGAGGATAAAAAATAAAGATTGTCAACTTGACAACGTCATGCGTGGTGTCAAATAGACGTCATATACACAATAATTACATCGCGGGTACATATTGAATTTACAATATAAAATATGTACTAATATACCTATACCCATGTTTACATTGTTTTAACGAACATACAACTAAATTAAATTGCTCGGTAGCGAAAAATGAAAGTAACACGAACCTAAAAGTACACAATTATAGTTAACCGTCCAATTTGAGAAGTAAATTATGAATGTAAACAAAACATTGTACCGGTCAATATTTACGGCAGCTTCTCAGCGCTTTGGTCGCAGTTGTGGAAGACGCAGCAGGTGCTCCCGGGACCGAAATCATAGGTGCAGAAGCCTCAGCGCCACCGCTCACAGTAGAAGAGTCAGGGAATCGCGCAATGAGAGTACTGAGTTCGGCCGCAGATTCGATCTTGTGGCGCACGTTATCCGGCGTTATAATGTTGATCGTCCCATTGGTTGTCCACACATGTTTCACTTGGAAGTGCTTACGTGAATCCATGAAAACACGGTGCCTAACCCTAGTAAGAAACTCGGAGACAGTAAATCCAGTACCTTTCAGTGTTGTTTTGTTGTCCCAAACTAAGTGTCGGTGGTCCAAGTCTTTAAACCGGATGAAGATGGGACGAGGCTTGGCCTGGCCTGTTCCTAGACGATGGCAGCCCTCAATGCTAACCGAATGTGTGTCGTAGATTATTAGTTTATGGTTCTAATTAAAAGAAAATCCTTGACATTGTCACAATCCTATGTTAGATTCTATTAGTCAAATATAGCCTATACATTCGGGTTAAAATCTTTACTTTCATTTATCAATTTATTTGACTAATGTAAATCCATATTCAAATGGAGAAATTCTTAAAGCCAGAAAGATTCGAAGCGGACCCGCTTGACAATAATAATGCTGCGCCATGGCTACACTGGAAAAAAACTTACATCAATTTTTTGGACGCAGCGAAGGTCACAGATGATAAGGTAAAGCATCAACTGCTCATAAATTTTATTTCACCAAATATCTACGAGCATATAGCCCAAGCAGAAACATACTCGTCAGCTATATCCACGCTAGATGGTTTATTTATCAAGCCGAAGAGCGAAATATTCGCACGTCACAATTTAGCCTCTCGTAAACAACACCCTAACGAGACAATAGACCAATATCTGCAATCTCTAAAACTTATTTCTAAAGAATGCAGTTTCACATCGGTTACTGCGACTCAGTATGAGAATGAGTATGTACGCGACTCTTTTATCTCCGGTCTCGCTTCTACTGCTATTCGACAGCGGCTGCTAGAAAACATGACTCTTACTTTAGACGAAGCCCACAGTCAGGCTCGAGCTCTCGAATCTGCTCAAATTCAATCACAAAGCTTCAATAATTCACAAAACGCCGCTGCAATACAGCCTACGCCTGTAGTTGCAACTTCAAATCAAAGACAGAAGATTGCCGAACCTTCTAGATCACAATCTAATGGAAAGTGCTATTTTTGTGGCAACTCACGTCACCTCCGTCGATTATGCCCAGCATCGCAAGCAACCTGTCTCAAGTGCGGCAAACAAGGACATTTCGCGAAAGTATGCAGAAGCAGCAATGTCAGTGCTGCCGTCACTGCTACCGAAAACGGTGAAGACTTTACTTCTTGTCTAGTATTAGCAGCCAGAGATATTCAGAAATGTACGAAACTTGTTACCATCAACGGTATATCGGTTAAAGCTTTGATTGACACTGGAAGTACTGGTAGCTTTATTGACGATGATGTAGTAAAACAATATGACCTAAAAACAAGAGCGTGGACACAAGAAGTGACTATGGCATCTTCATCCCATACATCTCAAATAACTAAAGTGTGTCCAGCAACATTAAAGATGGATAATGCAGTTATTCCGTCAATACTATTTCGTGTCATGGAAAATCTTTGCTGTAATGTCATACTGGGACACGATGTACTTGAACAGTATTCCACTCTGGAGATCCAATTTAATGGGCAAAATCCACCTCTCAGATTAAACGCCCTAGATGAAGCTAATATTGAGCCCGTCAATCTATTTCCAAATATGTCGCCAGATTGCAAACCAATAGCTATAAAATCACGTAGATTTGCAGGCGACGTTAGCAAGTTTATACAAGAAGAAGTCAAGAAATTACTGGAAGATGGTATCATCGAAGAGAGCACTTCACCCTGGCGTGCTCAAGTTCTAGTTACGTCCAACACAAATCATAAAAAGAGGATGTGTATTGATTACTCACAAACGGTGAACAGATTTACGTATCTCGACGCATATCCATTGCCAAATATCGAAGAAGTCATAGCAAAAGTATCCAAATATAGAGTATTCAGCAAAATCGATCTGAAATCTGCATATCATCAAATCCCAATTACTCCAGAAAATAGACCATTCACTGCCTTCGAAGCTGCCGGCAATTTATATCAATTTCGTCGTATTCCGTTTGGGGTGACCAACGGAGTAGCTTGTTTTCAACGAGCCGTAGACTCCATTATACGAAGAACGACTATAGAGGGCATATACCCATATTTAGATGATATTACCGTGTGTGGAATTGATCAGAAGGATCATGATGAAAAACTTGAAAGATTCATGGAGATTGCAGACAAATACCATCTTACTATCAACAAAGAAAAGAGCGAATTTTGTATAACAGATTTGAACATTCTTGGGTATAATATCAACAATGGAATCATCAAACCCGATCCAGAACGTTTACGGCCATTACGTGATTTGCCATTACCCACTGATTCTGCATCTTTACGACGAGCAATAGGTTTATTCTCTCATTACTCTAGATGGGTACCAGATTTTTCTTCAAAATTACATCCACTGACACAAGTAGCGACATATCCACTGAAAGCCGACCAAGCGAGAGTGTTTGAAGAATTAAAAACAATTATTTCGAAATCGTCCTTAGCAGCAGTTGATCCCAAGTAACCATTTACTGTAGAAACGGACGCTTCAGATTACTCTATCGCTGCTTCTTTGACACAAAGTGGCCGGCCAGTAGCATTTTTTTCAAAATCACTAAACGAAAGTGAGAGAAAATATCCGTCAATAGAAAAAGAAGCTTACGCCATTATAGAAAGCCTTAAAAAATGGCGTCACTATCTGATGGGGAGGTCTTTTTATCTAATAACCGATCAAAAATCAGTAGCATATATGATGCGAGGACATGCAAGCAAAATTAAAAATGACAAGATCCAGAGATGGCGATTAGAATTATCAAATTACAAATTTGACATACAGTATCGACCTGGACATCTTAATACTGTAGCTGACGCATTATCCAGGCAAGTATGTGGAGCCACTACAGACAATCGCCTTTTGGAATTACACAAATCTCTCTGTCATCCTGGTATAACACGACTTGCCCACTGGATAAGATCTAAAAAATCTACCGTTTACAATAGATGATGTCAAAAAGGTTGTAACCTCTTTTCCAACTTGTGCAGAGATAAAACCAAGATTCAGTAAAAATGTTGGGTTACTAATCAAAGCTACGATGCCTTTTGAGAGATTGTCCTTGGATTTTAAAGGACCACTACCATCATCAACTAATAACAAGTATATTTTGACAATAATTGACGAATACTCACGATTCCCGTTTGCCTACGCATGCCCAGATATGAGTACAGAGACAGTAATTAAACATCTAACTGATATTTTCTCAATTTTTGGAATGCCAGCGTCTATTCATACAGATCAAGGAGCGTCTTTCATGTCGGCTGGTATTAAAGACTTTCTACATACAAAAGGAATATCTACTAGTCGATCTTCACCTTATAATCCTCAGGGTAACGGTCAGGTGGAGCCAATGATTTTAAATACAATGTATTATAAGGTCTTTGGGTGGAGCGCTTAAATGGCACGCTTTGGCAAACGATACGCCTTGCTTTAAAAGATAAAAATCTATCGATAGACAAATGGGAGGCAGTTATTACTCAAGCTCTGCACTGTATAAGATCACTTATATGTACAACAACAAACACGACACCTCATGAAAGAATGTTCAATCATCCACGGCGATCGTCTTGGGGACAATCCATGCCGTCGTGGTTTCAACCCGGTAAAGTTCTTTTGAAGAAATTTGTAAGAGCCAGCAAATATGATCCAATCGTGGAAGAAGTTGACCTACTGGAACCAAATCCACAATATAGTTCCATAAGATTATCAAATGGCAGAGAACTAACGGTTTCAAACCGCCACCTCGCGCCCAGAGGTGATACAACATTAACGGACCACCGGTTTATTACACCGAACACAATAATACCATCTGAAGATGTTAACAATGTCAGTCATAGTGTTAACGCAGAACCCCATACTGAACTAAATACGTCGGATGTGGACATCTATAACACGCCTCCGTCTTCTCCTCCTGCTGAAGAACCACACTACCACCACTCAACACCAGCTACTGAATTACGCCGCTCAGCACGGACGAGGAGGCCACCAGCTTACCTGAACGACTACGTTCAGGAATAAGGAGGGAAGAATGTCGTAGATTATTAGTTTATGGTTCTAATTAAAAGAAAATCCTTGACATTGTCACAATCCTATGTTAGATTCTATTAGTCAAATATAGCCTATACATTCGGGTTAAAATCTTTACTTTCATTTATCAATGTGCATCAGGCAACTTCATTCGGTCGGTCAATATGGAAGTGACGGTGCTGTGCAGAACCTCGCCCTGCTTTTCCGGTACACCATGGATGAGGAGGGTCTTCCGACGCATGACAGTTTCATGTCTGTCCATTCCCAAGGACAACAGCTGTACCTGTGTACGAAGATGTCCAAGAGACTCCAAAATGAAGGACTTGAACTCGTTAAAGTCTCTGCAAAGTGTCGCCAAGTCAGAAGAAGCAGGATCCGGGGTCACCAAAGCCTTCTGCAACCTTGCCTCATGTTCACAAAGTCGAGCGGTGAACATCTTTTCCAAGTCAGTAAGACTTTTCTCCAACTTGCCATCCATAATGTGTCTTGTGTAGGCTTATGTGTATGAGATAATGTTGGATAGATTTTACTTGTGCAGTGGGCAGGTGAGTCAGGCTACAAATAACTGCATAAATAACAATAAATAACTAAGATTTTATAATTTTAAATACTTAATTACTAGGAGCTAAGATTTTAAAGTCCTTTTGTTATGCCTACCCACACTTTTTTTCCACACTCTTTGGTCAATGACGTCACGTATTTTTGCGGTCAATCAAAGAATCAATTTCGTTTATTCAGTTTAGGCACATAAAGAACACATATGAATGTTAAAATTTTACAATATATGTCAAGCAATGTTATAAAAATACTAAATTAAGTACATAAATAACCATTTGAAAATGATTCTTTCGCTGGTTCGGTAAGTTGGTTTTCCTGAGAAGATACCAGCAAAAAACTCAGGTAGATTATCCGTTTTCTTTTTTAATAAAGTTTTGTTTACATTGTGTTACAATTTATATTGTACGAGTGGCTAACAACTGCAGATTAGGGTGACCATGCATTTTTATCATTAAGATATTCGTCTACATTATAATAGGCTTTCTTCATCAAACGTTTTTAAACTACTATTTTAAACTTATTAAGAGGCATGTCAACCAAATCCTGCGGAATTTTATTAAATATTTTTATACATTTGCCTACAAATGAATTACCAACTTTATGAAGTCTAATTTTTGTAATTGCCAGTTCATTTTTATTAGATAAGATAAGACTTTATTTGTTCTCTCACATACTTAGATAATACATGGCAAAACTTAATTTAGGTACATTTTATATTCATAAAGTATATATGTGAGAGACTGGTGTCTGTACTAGGGAGACCCTGTATGACAGATTACCAGCCTCTCCCGTCTCTGTCTCTCACATGTGGAAGCAGGTAAGTACCTTATGGAGTAGGATATCCTTAATACACTAATTATCTACCTTATACATTAATTACTTATACTAATATCAATATATTTGTTCCTATCTGGCTGTGTGTGTGTGTGTGTTTGTGTTTGGGTGTGTGTGTGTGTTTGTGTGTGTGAGTGTGTGTGTGTGTGTGTGTGTGAGTGTGCGTGTGTGTCTGTGTGTGTGTGTTTGTGTAAATGTGTGAAAGGTTGTAGCTATCGATCTATATGACCATACTTAAAAGATTTTCTGTATCTTCATAGCTCAGGGATTTGAGCCAATTAGAGAGGGCTTCTTTACATTTGTACCTTGTTAGAGGCCAAATAGTTAGACCTTTATTGATTTTGTTATATAGGTATACGCCTAGAAATCCAAAAAATCTACCAGCAAAGCACGTGTTCCATTGTTTTACTGGTAAGCAGACCTTATGTTTAAGCCGCTTGTTTTTATTAAATTCCGAATCATATTCAATTAAGGAGTGTTGCTTAAGAACCGTGCATAGAATGAATAATTGTCGAACTGTCAAAACTTCTGAAAGTTGATATAGGTAATTCAGTTGTTGGAAAGAGGAAGGGTAATGACAGACTGACTTTTAAAAATGCTCTTTGAGCTCTTTCTAATTCAATTATGTCAGTTTTGCAAGCACCACCCCATACACTAATACAATATGTCATAATAGATTGACATAAGGCCAGGTAAACCATTTTAATCACTGATCTGCTAGCAACATGACGGAGATTTTTAAAAATAAAAATAAGTTTTCGCGTTCTAGAAGAAAGTAAGCTCAGGTGAGGCTTGAAATTTAGTGAACTATCAATTATGACACCAAGATACTTGATACTGGAAGTTCTGTCTAATCGAGTACAAGAACAGGAGAGGTTTGTTGGGCAAGAGTGGGCTATAATCGAGTGTTTGTCATGAATATCGAGAGACGGGCTTCTGATGGAAAAAGGTATATATTTTGTTTTTTCAACATTGAGTGTTAGACCATTGTTTCTAAGCCAGGAAGAAACTGTATCAATCAGGTTGTCGGATCTTTTTTTGAAGAGTTCTATGTTCTTCCGTACATATACGATGTTGTCGTAAACATATTGAGAAGCAACGGATAAAATATTAATTTCTTTAAATAGTTATTTCAGCGAGTCACGGGGTCTGAGTCTATAGATTGTCCTTTATTAAATTAAATATTACACACACACATATCACGCCTATATCCCCGAAGGGGTAGGCAGAGGTACATTACACACCCACAATTTGCTAGTACTTTAGTCCCATGTAAATTAAATATTATTATATTATAAAACTTAATTTAACGTTTCTAAAGTTGAAAAAAAAAGTATAATATTATTTTAT
This sequence comes from Nudaria mundana, assembly GCA_963556515.1. Lineage (NCBI taxonomy): Eukaryota > Metazoa > Arthropoda > Insecta > Lepidoptera > Erebidae > Nudaria > Nudaria mundana. Next base: position 888,222 of record OY748302.1, read on the forward strand.
AACCTTTATTTTTAATGCCGCGGGCGGCTAAGGCCGTGACCGCTCCTACGTCCATTGCATAGCGCCTCCGGTGAGACAATTTCAAGTAAAGACTTATTACGCAGGAACATGGCAGAGTTTTGATTGCCTCAGTGGCGCAGTGGTATGAGTATGCGACTGCCGGCCCTGAGGTCACAGGTTCGATTCCGGAGTTTGGGTGTCTTCTATGTATAATATGTATGTATTTAGAAATATATAAGTATGTTTATCAGTTGTCTAGATCCCATGGCACAAGCTTATATAAGCTTAATTTGGGCTAGATGACGTGGTGTGAGAATGTCCAAAATATAAAATAAAAGTAATTTAAATATTTAAACTTAATACCAACAAAAATATAGACTAAATGTGGGCGTGTGATTCATATATACCCAACCTCTCGGGATATGAAATCTTGGTCTCAAAACCGTAACTCATATTGACGAATATGATAGAGAAAGGATAATAAACGACTGAGTTATGTGCTGGGTTTCTTCTCTCGACACTTCACTAGTCTAGGGTCACACAAACTGAGGGATAATGGACGTGATTGCACGAAAAGGTTGCTATATTATGGTTAGCCCTAATACCATAGCATCGAAAGTTTTTGCCGATCGACATAATAAATCAATGATTTTTATTTATTTATTTAGGGAACATTCAGTTAATTAGTTACATAATTTCATGTTAAAAGGGCGTACCTACTTAAAAACCTAAAGTTCCGTACGATTTTCATAGTCAATTGCATTGTATATTGGTGGGTGATAATTATACAATATGATTAGTTGTAAAAGTCGCTAAGCAAACAATCGGTGACAAGAAACAACTAATTTACAAAGCACACTTCTGATTACAAAAGTTACAAACTTGGAAACTATATTACTAAACAAATCTAGCTGTTGGAAATCTTTATTATAATTATCTAACGTCCAAAGAAGCTGTTGCTAGTATAATTTTTTGTGTACAATGAAACAGAAAATAGGATACGCAAGCAGGAGCCGGGTCTGGGTAAAGCATTTTTTTTATTTCAATGATATAGCACCAAATTTCGGTAACGTCACAAAAGTAAGAAAAAAGTTTGACATACCTCTTATCCATCGAATGTGATATTGTTTATCATTTTCAATGTTTAAAGACGATTGGCATCGTCCATGGGTGCTAATGGGCCCTCTCGAGGACCTAAGTCTTCTTCAACTGTACGTCGTGCTCCCGACTGACAGACGATGGAGGGTCTGGAGGACTATGCAAAGTGTCCGTGGCTCATTCCTTGTCACGTGAGACGAACAGTGACTTGTAATCGTCCAATGTTGGCCGATGAAGTTCAAAAGATTCCCCAATACATGGCTCTCAGTTTGCTCCAAGACGTAAAACATGGACCCGCATTTTCGAGAACTTTTTACTTTTTATTCCGGGAAGGTATTTCCGCGGGAAAGGGTTGAAGCCGCGGGCGTCCGCTAGTGTATCCATCTTATTCTTCTTATCTTTTTGTTCTTTTTCTTCTTTAGAAATAAAAATGTATCACAGTTCGTTTGTCCGCTATAACTGGAGAACGATTTTCCTAATTTTGGTTTTGAATTGTAGAAGTTCAAGAAAGGTTTAAAAGGATTTTTCAGGTGGTACGAAGTTCGCCAATACAGCTAGTTATACATAAATTACACACTGACACAGAACAAAGTATCATGTTCATCGCTTAAAGGTTGCTCTAAGGTGGAATTCGAACCATTGGTTTCATTGGTTGGCTATTATATCTATCAACAAACATGTCGACGCTGGCCATGCTAGGTAGACTAGCCACTATAAATATGAAGAGGGTAGAATATAACTATCGAGGTGCGAAAGAAATATTGACCATATATTATGAGAAATTGTGGATTGTTAGTGGGTTTGGGCAATTTGGGCTTGGTCAGCTGATGAAGGGTACTTTTTCTTTTATTCTATTACTGAGATCTTTGATAAATACACATTCACGCTTTTACCCTCAATGGGGTTGACAGAGGCGTTTACTTCGCGATTAACGTTTAATACTAGTAATCAACTTATTTTATTTGTATATTTTCCTGCTTGGGTGGCGTGGTCGGTAGTGGTAGTGGGCTTTCGACTCTGGAGTCTCGGGTTCGATTCCCGGGTCGAATCTAATATTTTTGTGATTCACAAATGTTTGTTTCGGAGTTTGGGTGTTTTCTATATTAATATTATGTATGTATTTAGAAATATATAAGTATGTTTATCAGTTGTCTAGATCCCATAGCACAAGCTTAAAGCTTAGTTTGGGCTAGATGACATGTGTTGCATGTCCAACAATATTTAAAAAAACAATAAAAAACGTATTTGGTATATTTATTACTTTTCTTACTTTAATGGCAACATGTTGTTATTGTGCTGGGTGCGCTATTTTCAGTGTCACTGGCCTCCTCTGACAATCATCGCTGGCAGTGTAGTGGATCTGCCCACGTCAGCATAAGCTGTCAGGAGATCAAATCCCACGCAGATATGGCGTGTAGGTAAATTCAAATTCAAATATATTTATTCGCAGAATTATGGTACATACAGGTGTTGGCAATTATATTTATGTTTCACATATTTCGTCAATTAACTATGACATGCAAATATTATGTCTAAAAACTAGCTATTAAATTGTAGAATTTATTTGGAAAAAAAAATGTCATGGAATGTCAATCTAATTTACACATTAAAAAAAAATTAAAGTCATACAAACAAATTATCATGTCATTATTTCTCCACCATGAATTCATTAACTGAGTAAATCATACGTTCCATTAGCCATGACTTAAGTTGTTTTTTAAACTTTTTCAATGGTAGGTCTATAATTATAGAGGGAATTTTGTTAAAAAATTTTATGCACTGTTACGCGATACAGTTTTGTTGGTAAAGAGTAGTTCGGGGTACAATATCCAGAACCAATCTTTCGCTGTTACGAGTGCAGCGTGGGTACATATCCCTGGCAGTTTTGAACAATTCGGGGTTGGTTCTAACAAACACACTTACTTCGAAGATGTACATAGCTGGCAGTGGTAGTATATTTAACCTTTTGAAATGCGGTTTGCATGATTCATACGGTGGGATCCCCACTATAGCCCGGATACACCTCTTTTGCGCTAGAAATGCATGGACAGCTTCACTTGAGTTTCCCCATAGTAATAATCCATAACGTAGCACGGATGCAACATGACCGTGGTAAGCAAGTAGGACTGTTTGCTGGGTTGAAATTTTTCTTAGTCGATGTAGTACATAGACAAAGCTATTTATCCGCTTGCAGACTGACTTGACTTGAGCTTGCCATTTTATATGTTTATCAAGTTCAATCCCTAGGAATTTTGTGTTATCCGTCTCTTTTATGATAGCACCTTTATAAAATATATTTTTTGTAACAGACTTTGAGCCTTGCGTTTGGAATTGTATATAATTAGTCTTAGACAAGTTGGCCTTCAAATTATTTGTGTCGAGCCAATTTATCACAGCCTTAATGGTGTTATTAATGTCGAAGTCAAAATTTGTATTAATATTGGATGTCAGTAAAATAGAAATGTCATCAGCAAATAAGGTACATTTATAGTTTGTTATGTCAGGCAAGTCATTAATATAAATTAAAAACAATAAAGGACCAATAACGCTTCCTTGTGGGACCCCCCTCTCATGAATAAGGAATGTTGATCGCTCTCTTGTGATAGTTGAGTCACTACCAGCGACTCGCACATCCACGCATTGCTGACGGTCCTTGAGATAGCTATCGATCCATGAATGAGCAGGTCCGCGGATGCCATAGTCCAAAAGCTTTTCCAGTAGTGCCTTGTGCGGTACGTGGTCAAACGCTTTAGTCATATCAAAGAATATGACTATTGAGGATTTTTTTGCTTCAATAGCTCTTAATATACCGTGCACCAAATCAAAAGCAGCCAGTGTAGTAGATTTTCCTTTTTGAAATCCATTTTGCTCTTTTTTAATAAAGTCATATTTATTTAAGTAGTCTGTTATCCTTTTATGCATGGCTTTCTCAAAAACTTTGGATAAAATAGGTATCAGTGTGATGGGTCTATAACTGCAGATTTCCAATTTATCTCCTTTCTTATGTAATGGTATCACTACTGATTTCTTTAACTTTTCAGGAAATGTTCCTGTTTGGAAGGATAAGTTTAATAGGTGTGTCATGACAGGAACGAGTTCCATAACTCATTGTTTCAAAACAAATGTACTAATATCGTCAATGCCTACAGAGTTTGTATTATTCAAAGATAAAATTATATTTTTGACTTCTATATAGTCCATTGGTTGCAAGAATATACTATTTAGTGCCTTAGTTTTATTCGTATTGATAAAAACATTATTATTGCTTGCAGCCAGTTCTACAAAATACCTATTTAATTGATTGTGGCAATGTTAATGTGGGTATAAAATTACAGACTTAACTGTGCAGATTTCGAGTCTTGTGGCAGGACTAAGGCGCAGATATCAGCAGTAGATGTTTCTTGCATGCCAATCTTCACTCCGCAAACACTTTTGATCATTTTTTTACGAATTTTATGAATTATTTTAATATTAATTGGAATGGACACTGAATCAGTATACTCAAGGCAGTGTATAAACCTACGATTACTACGGTACTAGCATAAACCTACGATTTTCCCGTCCATATACCTACTTCTACTATTTACCTGTCTATTTTTAACCGACTTTCAAAAAAGGACGATAGTCTCAATTCGACTGTGTTTTTTATTATTCTTTTTTTTTACTGTTTGTTATCTCATATCTATGGACTGGGTGAATCGATTTTGATTTTTTTTATGTGGACATGTAGTTTTTTTAATTGGAAGCTACAACTTCCCAATTTGGTCCCATTCCGACAATTATTTGGTCCCATTTCAATTTGGTCCCATTCCGACAATTATTTGGTCCCATTTCAATTTGGTCCCATTCTGACAATTATTTGGTAATTTCAATTTGATCCCATTCCGACAACTATTTGGTCCCATTTCAATTTGGTCCCATTTCGACAATTATTTGGTCCCATTTCAATTTGGTCCCATTCCGACAATTATTTGGTCCCATTTCAATTTGGTCCCATTCTGACAATTATTTGGTAATTTCAATTTGATCCCATTCCGACAACTATTTGGTCCCATTTCAATTTGGTCCCATTCCGACAACTATTTGGTCCCATTTCGGTAGCTTGATGTCGGTTGCTGTGTCAATTTTTGACGTGTATATTGTTATTATAATTAAACATGTTTGCTTTCTTTCTTTCTTTCTATTAGCACGGCTCCGCCCGCGTCGTGATTTAGGATTGCTCGTCCCTAATTCCCGAGGTAACACATTACCGGAATAAAAAGTAGCCATGTAACTCGGGATGTAGCTACATATTAGCGAAATAATTTAGAAGAGTCTATTCAACGCAAACGAACAAACAAACACAATCCCACCTTCCTCTTTATAATATTAGTATAGACATAAGCTAGCTAATCTCCCCGGCTCAGTTCGCGTGGAATAGTTATGTAGTTACCAATTCCCGTGGGAACTCTTGGGATAAAGTAAAAAGTATCTCATATCACTCCACATAACAAAAGCTACCTGGCAGTCAAAGTCCTGTTAAAATCGGTTCAGCCATTTCAGAGATTTGACGGAACAAGCGGACAGACTATTTTTTTTATTATTATTTCCGTACTACCTACTTTCATATGCACTTAGTGAAAAGGTGTGAATTTGGAAAAACACACATACACTTTAATTTATTTGTATGTAAATACATAGAGATCTGCCAAGGCCCTTTTCTTTATATATCGAACACGCAGCACACTCATTCATTGTTAATTTTATATGTAGAGATACAATAGTATATTTTACTGTTGTGTTACAGGTAGTAAGTACCTATATATAGATGATGTACCAACTCAGTGAGTATGTTACTCTGATATTACATTACCAATATCGCATATTGGTCTAATATCACGTTTCTACATGATTGTATTGGGACTCGTTATCGGATACGACGATGACAAATAAAGTTTGGACAACCCTAAAACTTCTGCAATTATGTTCCGAAGAACCTTTGACCCAATACTAGACTTGCCTAACATTATAATTATAACGGGGAGTATATAAATAATAACAATTATATTACATTCCACCCACACAAGGAACTGAACTGAACAAAACTTCGCTACTAAAGGTACCTTCTATTAAGAAGGACTCGTGGCTAAGTGGTAACACAATGCAAAGGTTAATCAAACACTAGTCAGGCTGAACTTAGTTTAGGGTGATCATTTCCTAAACCGGTGTGAACCTGGCAGCCTATTTTAGCAGCCTATAGTCCGACTAAATTAAGATGGTAATTTTTGTGAAGTTAGCAGCCTTCGTTATTTTTTAACCCCCGACGGAAACCCGAACGTGGTGTTATAAGTTTGACGTGTGTGTGGGTGTGTGTGTGTGTGTGTGTTTGTAAGTCTGTCTGTGGCATCGTAGCTCCCAAACGGATGTACCGCTTTTGATTCTGTTTCTTTTGTTTGAAAGATGGGTTAGGGAAGAGTGTTCTTAACTATGTTTTATAAAAATCGGTTAAGCCATTTCAAAGATATGAGGGATGAAAGAGGTGATGAAAAATTGAATGTGTTCAAATATACCCGTGTTGGGTATCAAATGTAAGGTCATAACTTATACATCACGATACAAGTTTTATGAAAATCGGTTTAGCCATTCGAAAGATATGAGGAGTGGAATGTATTTCTAATTCTGTTGTTGATAGACTATACTTATGGGAATGTAAAATAATGAATTAGCTATTATACTTAAGTTACCCCTGTAAAAAGCAAGAAATATTTTTTTTTATTGTTATTTTGTTGTGAGTCGGGGGTTTTTTAAATTTTTAATTAAATTTTTAAACGATATTCTTATGTTGTTGTACGATTTATCTATCAAAATATTTGAGCGATTGCTAAAGCATCAATTAGGATCGATAATTTCGTAAAATGTAATGTACATTATTGTAATTTTTCAGGTGTTAATTGATCATGGCTGCTGGTGTTGTTAGTATACTAAACCCCATTTATTTGGATGTTTTAGGCATAAAATCATTAGACAGGTATATGTCGCATCGAATAGATGTATTTTCAAGGCGGCAGTTTGATATCTTGACCAATCTGGGCCACCATATCTATAGTGCTTCGAAATGCATCTTAAAAAATTCCAGTACTTGTTTATTCAGAGTTAGATCATGGCTGGGGCTGTTAGCATACTAAACCCCATTTATTGGGATATTTTAGGCATAAAATCATTAGACAGGTATATATCGCATCGAATAAATGTACTTTCAAGGCGGCAGTTTGATATCTAGACCTAGATATAGAGCTTCGAAATGCATGTTAAAATTTTCAATTCTTGTTTCTTTTCAGTGCTTGTGACAACCCTGCTCTATGTGTTGTTCTACATGTTTAATGCCTTAAACATACATAAAAGCGGAGAATAGGTGTCAAACATTACTAGCAACCATTGTATAGTAAACTTTTTCAGTCAATTTCTGATTTCAGTGGTTCATTTGGTAGTTAAGCAATTAAACTGCCGCAACCAAGCTCATCTTTGTGTACGCTTTATGTAACAATCTATCCTATTATAACAATTTTATCACCATAAAAGGGGGATAAGGGGTTCAATGCGACATATACCTGTCTAATGATTTTATGCCTAAAACATCCAAATAAATGGGGTTTAGTATGCTAACAGCACCAGCAGCCATGATCAATTAACTCTGAATAAACGTATTTAAATTTTTTAAGATGCATTTCGAAGCACTATATCTGAATCAAGATATCAAACTGCCGCCTTGAAAATACATCTATTCGATGCAACATATACCTTTCTAATGATTTTATGCCTAAAACATCCAAATAAATGGGGTTTAGTATGCTAACAACACCAGCAGCCATGATCAATTAACTCTTGAAAAATGACTATAATGTACATTACATTTTACGAAATTATCGCTTGCAAATGATCCTAATTGATGCTTTAGCAATCGCTTAAATATTTTGATAGATAAATTGTACAACAACATAAGAATATCGTTTAAAAATAACGAAGGCTTTTAGTCGGATTATAGGCTGCTAAAATTGACTGCCAGCTTCACACTAACTTGCTCTTCAAGGCACGAAGGGGTCTCAACGTCTTAGGAAATCTAAGACGTTGAGACCCCTTCGTGCCTTGAAGAGCAAGTTAAGTCGTCGCGGCTGCCATAAAAACATCTATAATTTGTTAGCCCTAAAAAAACCAACTGGTTCAACTACAGAATTTCGATATCGCCAAGAAGCCAACGAGTTGTGAAATTCAGATGGCAGTCGATTCACGGAAAATATCGAAGTTGAACCGCTACGCAGTTAGACTGCCAAGCCTTAAACAGGGCTGGGAAAGGCTCAGTGGTTGATGATAGATGTATTGTTGTTGATTGCGGAAAACTTAAAGTTTAAAATGTGCCAATAAGATGATTGATCACCAAACTTTGGTACCCATAGAGTTGTGTTATAACCATATAAGTTTTAATGCCAGGTCAGGAGGATTGATGACCTATGTCTGGGGCACAAACAATATAATGTCGTTGTCATTAATATTAAGCGTACAATTACTTATTGTTCGATGATGAGGGAGTTGGGAGTTAGAACACTATTTCATGCGGGTCAAACAAAGCAACAACGCGACCTAGAAATTACGAGTATGATATGAACCAAAGATTGGATGTTGTTGATATTGGTCATCGTAGCTCTGTGATCAGAGCATTCCTCCTGTTTGAGAAAGGCCGTGGGTTTTATTTACAAATTCTATCTTAATATTTAACAAGGGAATTGTCTTAATGGTATTTTCGGTAGTTAGCGCTCCTTTCGGCAGATAACACCTATTTAGAAAACGAAGATTAGGCACAGAATAGGCAATTGGTTTAGGTGTCATCGTGATCAATGTCTCAATTGAACCGCGACCCAAAATAAATAGGTATTCCACAAAATATTTATTTCACGGCGACGTTTGATGGATTATTCAATTATCAAAGTATTTTATCTTATTCTGTTCTTCAATTTGTTAGTGATACCTTTCATTATTTTTTCATTGTTTGAAAACAAAACCAACGGGGAAGAACACGGACAACTCGTACAAGCTGGTCGCCTAGATTACTTGTAAATCGTCGATTAATATTTTTTTGCAGCTAGCAACTTCTATTTTTAAATTCTCAAATCACGTTCAAAAGAATTAGTACCTAATCCTAAAGAAAAAAAAGAGATTTTTTTTGTCAATCAAAGAATCAAGAACAATATGTCATTGTGTGGTCCCAAGTTCCGCCAAGTGCCATCAATGAACAGTAACTAATAAAAAGTTATGATAAGTTTGGATATAGAACATAAATATGGATGAAAGTCTGCGTATGCGTGAATGTCTATGTATACCTACATAACAATAATGATATTCTGTAAGGCTTCAATGAATTCAACATCGGGATTGCGTTTCAGATGAGCCAGTCATATTAGAGTAACTGAATATATTTTTATACTTTAGTACTTACGTATAAAACGTATCAACGAAAATAAATATTAAAACTGTCGTTTATGTTACTATGTCAAAGTCCGCCGGGCGCCACTGGACATACCCTCTGCTAGTAACCAGAGACGCCCGGCAACAGACGTTAGAGCGGCCGGAGCGGCGGAATAAAAAAAAAACTATGTCAAAGTAACCCTTTTTCTATACGCGACTAGACTTCGACCCATCAATAAAAAACATCATATATATATATACAATCCCACCATATATTTAAATTTAATAACAAGTCCAAGTAGAATAACAATTTACATAATATGTACAAAAAATATTTACACTACAAAATGTCGTCTAAAAAATCCTCCGCGTCATTGCTGACTGGGAAAGTTCCCAGAATGCCTGGCTCTGTGGCGTTACTTAATCTTTGGGCCAGAAAATAGCCAGTCTTCTGGTCCTGAGAAGCATCTATTAAGCGTTTAACAATGTCTCTATAAAGGCGGCGCGTGCTCGGACCCCATGACCCCAAACGGCTTAAATATGTGACCACCTGCTAGGTTAGCATATTTAAGCCGTTTGATCCAAGTTAAGTTTCAAATATAGGTAGTATAAGTACCTATATCAGAGAATTATAATCTTGTGCATTGAAATTCTTATTTCAGTGCAAAGCAATTTAATATTTTACATTATCATCTTTCTGTTTGAACCAACTCATCATTTGAAAAATTACAACACTCTCTGTAAATTGAAGTTCGTGTATAATGAATGAGTCGGTGCCTGCGGTTTAAAGGTACTTAGCGGGATTATACCAGCAGTGCGAGCACGGCGTCGTGTCGACATATTTTCAGTCCACCTGTTTACTGTGTACGACATTTTCTGTGATATCATTGGTGCAAACAGGTGAAATGAAATGAAATAGTTTATGAAATGATTTATTTATTTGTATAGGTCACTAAATGGCTCTTACAAACGTCAGTAAGTACTTAAAATAAAAAATAAAATATTGCTTCTATATTTACATGTACTGCCAGATTCGCAAAGCAATAAGTAGAACCGAGAGAAAGAACCTGGCAATAAATTTTCAATAATTAACTCTTTTACACATTTTCTTAAGATTAAATGTGGACGAATGTACATTGGTCTCGTGTCAAAGTCAAAGAGGGTGGACCGACAATACTCGTATGTCGACAAGCCGTGCCCGCAGGAAACAAAATAACTTTAAAGTTGTGAAGTGTCAAGTCAAAGTTGTAGAAATTCCGCGTAGATTCATGAATGGCTTGTGTACGTGTGCATTCATTAACCAAATGCTAAAGTTATAATTAATATTGTTAACATAGAACGTACTACAGATACTTTGAACTAGTTTTAGTTCCTAATGGTTTGTAGTGAAGCTCTAGTTTCAGATATCAGTTAATGTTTGCTTAATTTTATTAAACGCATACCAAGGTCTTAGGAGCCATTTATGAAGAAGAAAAAAAGAAAATATGTGAACAATGGGTTTGAGGTTTAAAATAGGGATCTACTCGCCTGACGAAAATAAATTAAATTAAATACAATATGAACAGAATTCCTCCAGATCCGTCGGGAGAGGGGGATACATACCAAAAAAAAACACAAGGATATATTCCAAGGTTATATTGCGTACCCCAGTGGATTCATGCCGTACACAAAAAACAATGTGACACATCTTATAATATCGCGAACACAATGATAGTGCGATGTAGGATTTAAGCAACGCCATCTGTCGAGCCTTGTATGAACTAATATTCATACACAGTATAATTGTACATACCGCCCACCAAGGACAAGCTCACGAATGTCCTTCATTTAGTCGCCGCCTACCATGACCAGGCTGAACCATTCCATAAATATCAAACGGAAATTCCCACATTTCAAATTGTCATTGACGGCTGGTAATCTCGACAGATTGCTGCTACTACAAATTAACATTAAAACCCAAGTTAAACAGTATACATTAAATGAAACAATAAGAAAGAACAATAAAGACCCTTAACTCTAACAACAAAATTGAAAATAAAATCTTAAACTTACTACCTACTTAAATTAATCTTAAACTAACCACAGCTATTTAGTGACCGGAAGAACACACAACTTAGAAACAGGTCGCTTTATAAGTGTGTTCTTTACGCGAAGCGTAACTACTCGAGTAATTTTATCAGGTCCAGGATGCTTTGTCTCAACTAATCCTAACAACCACTTACCCGGGGGCAAATCGTCTTCCTTTACCAAAACTACATTTTCTACTGAGGGTTCCGGGATGCGGTGTGCCCACTTGTGACGTTGCAGAAATTGGTGTAAGTATTCCTGAGACTAACGTCGCCAAAAATCCTGAACCATCCGCTGAGTGAATTGCCACCGTCTAAGGCTACCAACGTTAGAGTCTTCATAATTCCTGTCCGGCACTAAAACGACGGGTTCCCCAATCAAAAAATGACCTGTACTGACACTGTACTTACTCCTTACGAAAGCGGTCATGAATTCAGACACGCCTCAATCTGAGCCAGAACCGTTGCCAGTTCCTCGTAAGTCAAAGTCGAGTTACCAATAACTCTTCGTAATCGATGCTTTGTGGCTCGTATTCCCGATTCCCATAATCCTCCGAAATTTGGGGATTTTTTTTTTTTTTTTTTTTTTTATATTTGGTTCGCCAAATTGACGCCGCCCGCCTGGTGGTAAGTCGTGACGACGTCTAGCGATTGTGGGCCACTCTCACAGCACACATTACTATTGAGAGTGGCCCTCAACTTGACGACCTACTGATGTGCCTCTTCACGCTCCGCTTAAAGAACCCAGGATTATATGTGGGAGGAAACACGTGCACAGGCAGGGCGTTCCAGGCCACTATCGTTCGGCAGAGAAACGAACGTTTAAAACGTTCGGTTCTCGCGAACATGCTATCCACTGTGTGGGGGTGGCATCTCTGCCCGGCACGAGTCGTTCGGGATCGGAAGGAAGAGGGTGGGATCAGATTGAAGAGCTCTTCAGAACACTCGCCGTGGTAAATACGGTAGAATGCGGCCAAGGAAGCTATTGTTCGGCGCTGAGCTAGCGGCTCAAGGCTTCCCGTTACCTCCGGACAACCTATAATACGGATAGCCCGTCGCTGCATAGCGTCGAGAGCGTCCAGCAGATACTTCGCGGAGCCGTCCCAGAGGTGAGAGCAGTATTCGACGCAGGGTCTAATCTGCGTCTTGTACAGCAGACACCTCTGGTCCGGTGTAAAGAATCTCTTTACCTTATTCAGTATTCCTAGTTTCCGCGAAGCTAGCCCTATACATCTTTCGATGTAGTTTTTATTATTGAGCTCTCGACGAACGTCTATGCCAAGGATATCAAGGTTGTCCTTCATTGGTAATAATGCATTCTGAAGAGAGGGTAGGGGAAGGAAAGGGGATTTCTTCGCAGTAAATGCACACGCCTGTGTTTTGCGGGCATTGAACTCGACCAGGTTCTCGGTACCCCATTGAGAGATACTGTCGAGGTTACGGTCGAGATCAGCCACGAGTCGTCGTCTCTCCTCCTCAATCTCAGATCGCCCCGCCGTCGGACGAACCGAGTAACTCCCGTGCAGTGTGCTGTCATCTGCATAGCAATGAATGTTCCCGAGGGATAGCATATCATTGATATGCAGAAGAAAGAGAGTTGGTGATAGTACGGACCCCTGCGGTACCCCGGCATTCACTTGCAAGAAGCGAGAAGCCTGGCCATCGCAGAGGACCCGCACTCGGCGCTCGTTTAAAAAGCTGGCAATCCAGCTGCACAGTTGAGGAGGTAGACCATATGCCGGAAGCTTGGAAAGGAGCGAAGCATGCCAGACCCTATCGAAGGCTTTGGCGATGTCCAGGCTAATAGCCAAGGACTCGCCGTGCCTTTCCATAGCCCCACCCCAGACATGCGTTACGAATGCCAGAAGATCACCCGTTGATCGCTTTGGCCTGAAGCCGTATTGTCGATCATTGATTAATGAGTGATCCTCTAGGAATTGCATGAGCTGCTTATTTATAAGGAGCTCAAGCACCTTGCAAATGACTGAGGTGATAGCTATGGGTCGATAGTTGCCTGGATCGGACCGATCCCCTTTCTTGGGGATCGGTTGTACGTTCGCCTCCTTCCAGACCTCCGGCACGAGCCCTGAAGAGTATGACAGGCGGTACAGACGCGTTAATACTGGAGACAACTCAGCTGCACATTTTCGTAGCACCACCACTGTTTTTTATCCTAACGTTTTTATACCTTTTTCGTTTTCGATTCGTTTCTGGCACTTCGCCGGCCGCTACCGCGGCACGCTCGCTTCGCTCGCTCGGCTGCCGGAATGCCGTCAGGGCCACTGGCTTTCCGCGTGTCGAGTGACCGCAGCACTGCCCGTACATCACATTGCCTGATAACAATATCAGGCATTGTGTGGCCACAGTTGGCGATGGCGGGGGGCTGCAGGCCACGGTCGTCGACCCGGGAATTAGCCGCAAAGAGGTCTGCGAGCATATCCGCTTTCTCTTGGGCTTTGTGAGCCAGTGTTCCATCTGGGTAACGCAGCGGTGGCAGCGAGGGCTGACAAAAGTTAGATTGCACGGCTTTGGCCAGTTGCCAGAATCCACGGCTGCCCGTGGGATGGGAAGTGAGCTCCTGACCAAGCCGCGCGACGCGCTGGGCATCCGCTCTCTTAAAGGCCCTCTTACTCGACTTTGTGGCCCGGTTGTACGCTGCTTTGAGGTGGCCCACGTTTGGGTCGCGCACAGCCCGGGCCCTGATCCAGGCGCGATATGCCGACTGTTTTTGTCGAACAGCTTTGGCACAATCTCGCCCGAACCAGGGACGGGCTCTGCGGATACTGGTGACATCAGTGAAAGGGATGTAATAATCCATCCCTAAACTGATCTCGCCAGCAATAGCAGAAGCACTATCCGAAGGAGCCTTTCCTACAAAGCAGCGCTGGCTCCAGGGGACGGACGCATAATAATCGCGTAGACCGTCCCAATCCGCTGACGAGTAGTGCCATAGTCGTCGTGACGTTTGTACAGGACGTGCAGGAGGTGACACCTTCATGCCAGCGTGAACAACACAGTGGTCGGAACTACCCAGTGGGGCTCCTACCGAAACACTGTACTGGGCTGGGCGACTCGTCAGCAGTAGATCCAGCAGAGCGGGCGCGTGATCTGACCTGTCTGGTATCCGGGTGATCCCGCATACCATCTGGGTCAGACCGTGGGAGAGAGCGAACGCATGGGCGGCTCTACCCGCATGATCAGTCTTGAGGGACCCCAGCCATTCAATGTGATGGCCATTGAAGTCCCCCAGAAATACTAGGTCAGCGTTCGGGAACCGCACCTGCGCTTCATCAGCCGTCTCGCTGAGGTACTGGAAGAGCTTTGTTGTCTCAGAATCCCCTGTGTGGGATCGGTAGACGCACACGTAGATCTGGCTCATAGAGCCATGGTCTACGTGCAGCCAAAGGACGGAATTGGAGGGGTTCTCTAGGCAGCGCAACCGGCGGCAGCAAACATCCGCCCTAACGAACATGCACACCCCGGCTTTGTCTCGAAATTGTTCCTCGATGACATAGCCGGGGTAACACAGGTAAGACGTGTCGTCAGGGCGGCGTATTTGTGTCTCCGTGAGGAACATCACAGCGGGCCGTGCCGTCTCAAGGTGGTGGTGGACGGTATCGAGGTTCGCATGGAGTCCACGGACGTTAGTGAACTCCACCTCGAAATGTGAAGTTGTGGGGTTTCCTAGGGCCGCTGTGTAACGTTTATTTCTTTTTTGTTGCACTGCCATTGTAGATTTTGAAGAAGAAGCGTGAAGACAGGGCGACATCTGGTGCAGCAGTAAGTGACAAAGCGCAGGGGCTAGCTTTGTCTAGAACCGTGTGGTTAGGTCGGAGCCGACTCGCCGGACGGAAGGGCTCCCAAACCCCCCTGATGCAAGGCCGCCGCTACCCCACACCGGTTACCACCCGGAGCGGCGATCCCACATCAGGATTATGCGCAACATGTGGGGCAGCCTCCTGGGGTGGTTGGCCCCAGGCGGGCCCCATGACTGTGTTGCGGGCGGCCGCGGCAACGCCGTTGCTAAGGGTCTCCCTGGCCGGCGAATCGACCCACACCACCCACACTAGACTCCGTTTCGCCCCCACTGGTCCCATGCCTGCTGCACCATACATCGCCCCGGGCCCGGCGGTGCAGCTGCTGAACCCCTAACGCAACCCAGCCTGGGCTGGGTTACTTGGGGGGCTTTAGCACAGCTGCACGGTGGTACCCCCCCGGACCAACACTGTTGTACCACCTGGTACCCACGTAGGGGCCGAAGCCTCTCCATAGGTACCGTAAATTAACGAGCCTCGTCCGTTTATCAGCAGGTGCGCCACTAGCAGGTGAGGTCGCTGGGGCCCTATAGATGTTGGTAGAGCCCCTTTGCACCAATGGGGGGGTATAAATTGCCACTGAACACCATTATTGCTAAGGTATTCAGCCAACTCTGTCAAAAAGGTTGACCTTTCGTGATTGAAAAGTTCCTGGAGCTCACGAGCTGCTCCTACAAAATTTGAACCATTATCACTGTGCACCTCAGCGCAGCGTCCACGTCTTTCCACAAATCTCTTAAACGCAGCTATAAAACCAGCGGAAGTCAAGTCGCTAACTACTTCCAAGTGGACGGCACGAGTGGCCATGCAAATAAATAAAGCAATATACCCCTTGTAGGATTTGTTGCCACGACCCTTTGAAACCCTTACATTAATGGAACCAGCATAATCCACACCCGTTCGAAGAAATGGCTTATCCGGAGTGACCCGAGAAGCGGGTAATTGTCCCATTAATTGGCTTCGTGTCTGATTGGAGTATCGGAGGCAAGTGACGCACTTTCTACAATAAGCTTTAACCAAAACCTTGACACCTACAATCCAGTAGTTTGATCTTAAGTATGTGATCATTGCTTGAGGTCCGCCATGTAATAACTTTTTATGGGCGTCTTGAATGAGGAGATGCGTCAAAAATGAATCCTTGGGTATAATTATAGGAGTTTTTGACTAGAATCGAGATTAGACAAATCTAATCTACCACCCACACGAATTACACCCTTCAAGTCTAAAAACAGATTCAAGGATTTATATGGTTTATTTTTGGAATCCAAACAACCGCCGACGCTAAGCTCTTCGATCTACTTCGAGAACTTCTCTCTCTGGCATATCTTAATACAGGTAGTCATCGCCTCATCTAGTTCAATACTTGTCAAGTAATTAGTACAATGTCTATTTGCCACGTCTCTCCGGAGGTTTAAAAATCTCCTACAATAGGCAATCACTCTGACCAATCTGGAGAGTCGAATACTTACACCAAAACGGAACTGCAGTGACGTTTGTGTAAACCTAAATTTCCTCTAATTTGGTTGCCAAGTGTTTGGGTTTGCCATAGTTAATGACAGGCTGTCTTAAAAACTCTGGCCCTTCAAACCAAATGGAAGTACTATGAAGTTGTCCTGGGGCTACACCCCGAGAAGCGCAATCAGCTGGGTTCTGCTTTGTCGCGACATGTGACCAGTGTTTGGTGTCTAAGGTGTTCAATATTTCAGAAACCCGGTTTGCGACGAAAGTCTTCCATCGACTAGGATGACAATTAAGCCAGGCGAGAACTACTTCGGAATCTGTCCAAGCATGTAGATTACCTTGTTCGATATCGAGAACTTTAGCGACCTCCACGATAAGTTTCGCCATAAGGACTGCACCACACAATTCTAATCGTGGGATCGACACCTGCTTTATAGGTGCAACCTTGGTTTTCGAAGTAATCAGAGCTACTCTGATACTGCCGTCCATGTCAATTACCCTCAAATATATGACTGCAGCGTAAGCCATTTTTGAGGCGTCGGAGAACCCATGGAGCTCAACGCGACGATTACTGGAACTGGTGTAATGCCAACGCGGGATTTTTATATTTACCAATAACGGTAAAGCCTTACGGTAAGTTAACCATTAATTTAACAATGTAGTAGGAACCTCTTGGTCCCACCCGATGCCTGCTAGCCATAGCCTTTGAATGATTATTTTAGCTAAAATTATTCCAGGCGCCAACCAACCTAATGGATCAAAAAGCCGTGAGATATCTGAAATAATTTTACGTTTGTTTATGGGTTGTTGTAAGTGAGGGAGTTCTACTGAGTACCGGAAGACGTCACCTTGTGGGTTCCAGGTAAGTCCTAATATTTTTGTGTTACTAGTATTATCCACCCTTATGTCTATGCCTTTATCCTTAGTACTTTCCTTTTCCCTGATCTTCTCTAACAACGTCTTATTATTACTAACCCACTTTTGTAATTCAAATCCTCCTTTAGCTAGAATCTTAGTTAGGTTTTGGTAAATAGTAAACCGCGCTTCAACACTTTCAGCGCCCACCATTAGGTCGTCCATGTAAAAATTATTGAGTATAATTTTTGAAGTATCCAGGTTGTCGGCGCACTCGTCCTGAGCAAGCTGTTGGAGACAACGCACCGCTAAATATGGTGCTGAAGTGGTTCCAAAAGTGACGGTAATTAGCTCATATTCCTCTATTTTATT
This sequence comes from Nudaria mundana, assembly GCA_963556515.1. Lineage (NCBI taxonomy): Eukaryota > Metazoa > Arthropoda > Insecta > Lepidoptera > Erebidae > Nudaria > Nudaria mundana. Next base: position 906,325 of record OY748302.1, read on the forward strand.
CCTAGGATTATCTCGCCACAAGATACGCTGATATACGGAGTCATCTCTATGAACTAGAACTGGCCGATACATTTTTACAATGTCGGCACTAATGCAAATCGGATACTGTCGCCACCCCATTACTATATGACGAAGGTCGTCTTGTAGAGATGGCCCGACCATAAGGTTAGTAGGACATACCACTCCTTCCTTTACAGGACGCATCGAAGACTATGCGAACCTTGGATGTCTGCTTATCCTCACGAACGACGGCGTGGTGACACAGATACACTCCATTACCTTGGTCTGATTGAGCCACCGGAACCATATGATTTAAATCTATATATTCATGAAGAACTAGTGTATTCAGTCCTTAACTTAGGATTTCTCGACAATTTCAACTCTAGATTCTTGAATCTTTTTTCTGCTATTGATCTAGAGTCCTCCATAGTAGGGCGCACACCATCGCGAAAGGGAAGTCTCACAATGTAGCGACCGTTGTTATCACGTGTGGTAGTAGCTGCAAACAGCGTTTCACATTGTATTTCTTCTGGAGTCAGCATTCGCTTACTTAAAGTGGGCTCAGCTTCCAACTCCCAGAACTTACGCAAGAGCTCGTCATCATCGCTTATACTTGTGTGCATGACTGTAATGCCCGAATAAGTATTAGTGTTTGATGATTCTTCGCGTCTAGTAACACCCGAAAATATCCAACCGAGGGTTGTGTGTTGTGCCACAAGTGATCCACATTTCTTGACACCGTCACAGATGATTTGGCTGTATACGTCAGCACCCAATAAAATATCAATTTTATTGGGCCTGCAATAATCAGGATCTGCCAAGTCGCTATTGTCCAAATGCTCCCATTCAAACTTGCTTGTCTTGCAAACAGGTAGAAGGGACGTGATGGATTTTAGGACGTACGCATTGACTTGCATCGCAAAATCTGGATTCACTCTAGAACGCACCTTCATGACCACGGTGGATTTGGACATGATTGTTTTATTTCCACCTACACCTGTCACTAGATGGTTTGTTGAAATTTTCTTCAACCCTAAATACTGAGACATTGCCTCCGTTATAAATGATCCTTGAGATCCCTGGTCTATTAAACTACGAACTACACGATATACTCCATGCTTCGACTCCGCTTCTACCAAAGCGGTTGATATTAAGACTGTGTCCATACAGCTTCCTGTCGAATGACATGAAATAACCGGGTTCTTAGACCCCTCCGCTTCTACAGCGGCCTTGCCCCTACCTACTAACCTATCGTTCGCCTTATCAGTAGATGTTGGCAACTCACTCTGGATGTCTGCACGAGAGCTTTCACCAACGGACCCAGAACCACCACTAGGGTGGAGCAAAGTGTGGTGTCGCTTACGACACACCTGACATTTGAGATTATTTTTGCAATATCTGGCTGAATGACTACTTCCCAAACAAATGAAGCAAAGTCCTTTTTCCTGTACGAAACTACGACGAGTGTTGTTACTTTCATGTGTGAACTTTTTACATTGCGTGATTTTATGTGGATCTGAACAATAAGTACACGTGATGTCCTTATTGTCCTTTTCGACTATATGGAATGATTTAGAATTAGATTTTTTTAGATTCCCTTTGAACCAAAATTTCTTGTACCTAGATTCTCAAGACCGCGAAAACGTCCTGTTAAAAAGTCGGTAAAATCGCTAAACGATGGTAAGTCATCACCAGGCAGGGATGCACTATGTAACTCCCATGCCTTCCTGGTCTCCCGATCTAATTTGGCACTTATAAGGTGAATTACAATTATGTCCCATGACGAAACATCTATGCCTAAGTTTTTAATGGACTCCAAACAATCAGTTGTGGTACACAATATCTTTTTTATATCTACGGCAGATTCAATAGAGATACTCTTTTGATTCAATAATCTAGTTAAAACCCCATTAGCAATAAATCTTTTGTTGTTGTACATAGCCTCCAGTTTAGCCCAACTACCTTTATAATTGTCCACGGTTGTGTTAGTATTACTTAACAACTGCTGTGCTTCCCCTGACAAATGACCTTTTAAATAGTACAATCTTTTAAATCTTTTTAAAAGTCCAAACTCTGATTATTGTGAATCAATCCTATAAATAAGTCCCTAAATGATTGCCATTCTGTATACCTACCTGAGAATACCGGGATCATAACTTGAGGTAGTTTTAATTTTGACCCATCTCTAGAATTAACTGATTCTGGTTTATCCATATTACCCTTACATAATATCAACTTCTCTTTTAACTCACATTTGTATTGAATGTACGATTCTTCTACCTCGTCATATACACTTAGCTTATAATAATCAGTTTCTTTCAGTTCTGTTTTCTTAAATTCGCTGACTATTCTAAAATGCGTGTTCGCAAAGGTATTCCACTTCCTTTCCAAATTCTCTAAACGTGTTTCCAAATAGGTAATTGTTATTCTATCCTTAGGGGACTTATTAAAGTTTGTTTTATCCTTCAACATTTTGGACTTAGCGTCCTCCTGTGCGTTAATGAGAAATTCCATTTTTACAACACGCTAACAAATAAGCTATAATATACACAGTTAAAATAATAATTCACCAGTTCTATACTTACACTTTGAGTTTAGCTAATAACTCAAGATACATACACAAGATAACAAGAATTGAAAAATAATTCAATGTTTATGTTCAGTAGTTAATCATACGTAGAAAGATAGACGGCAAATATGCCACACAAAAACCAAATCCAATTTTTTTAAGTCCCGATGTTCCATATTATTCTAAGTCCAAATTAATTATTCAAAATTTTTCTAAGTCCGAAATAACCATTCAAAACTTTTCTAAGTGTTTTACACTTTCAATTCGGACCGAAATCGGGCATAGGTTCCCCGTGTCAACAGCGTTTTACTTAAAACTAACACAAGTTAAAGATTAATAACTAAATGACTAAGTTAATTTATTACTAGACACAAGGTTCATTATTCTCTAAATTTCACTAAAATTTACAAGTCCAATCTTGATACTGCAATTACAAGTTATTCTTCTAATGATTTTAAGGTTCAGTTTTCTGCACAATGTTATCACAACCAAGGAATGACGTAAAATGTACTCACGTTTTCACTGCCACACACTATACTTCACTTAATTGCGTCTTAACCTCACCCCGTGGGGGGTTTTTCTCTGAGCAGCAAGCCACTACTCAGTCCTAACAGCGTGGGTGGTATTCTTCACCACACTACGGAAGACTACCAAAAAAGTTTCCTCAACATCCGACTCAGAAGGACCATGAACAGAATTCCTCCAGGTCCGTCGGGACAGGGGGATACACACCAAAAAAAAACACAAGGATATATTCCAAGGTTATATTGCGTACCCCAGTGGATTCATGCCGTACACAAAAAACAATGTGACACATCTTATAATATCGCGAACACAATGATAGTGCGATGTAGGATTTAAGCAACGCCATCTGTCGAGCCTTGTATGAACTAATATTCATACACAGTATAATTGTACACAATATTCTCCTACCACATTCCCCAACGGTCAACGGATGAGACTTCTAGCATGAGGTAGCCTGTGAGGTAAGTAGTATTCTAAACCTCTGTTACATGAGATCGACCAAATATTGGGCGCAATGCAAAGAAAAAGGCTACCCCAGCATGGCAACAACCATATTTGTAAGTATATTAAACGTAAAAAGTAAACGGCTATAGTATCACCCCGTATGACGTGGTACTAAGACATGTGCTTATGAGAATTGAGCGTGTAATGTGCCTCTGCCTACCCCTTCGAAACAGGCGTTTTTATACATATAACTGCAGCTTTGAAAAATAAGTAGAATAGAGTTTTGCGACTGTTCATTTTGAAAAAAACACTTTAACGAATTGAATTGCCAGATGTTTCTCCCTGAGGCCACGAACCCTGTAAACTCTCTGAAACGTTAGGTTTAAAAATAATAAAAATCTCTTAATTTAGTCCGTTTTATTTTAAAATATAAAATCACCATTACGGAATCGCTACTTTTTTTAAAACTAAATAGGTATTTTGCCAGTTTGCCGCCTTGTGCTGTGTGTTTGTCTCCATAAACACATTCTCATAAACACATTCACTTACACCTATATCCTCGAGGGTGCACGCAGAGTGGCAATATGAACAACCTTTCGAAAACTCAATTATAATATGTATAGTTAGTAACCTCCTTGCGTGGACGGTCTGGTTCTTAAAAAGAAAGGTGATTGGTTGGCATTAATTGACAGACTGACGGGCGAATATCAAATAGCGGTGTTCCTGGAAGTAGTAATCCTTGGTGAATTATAATCTTAAAGACTATTACTTTTACTTCATCTAATTTCAGAAATGGGATAAAAAACCTACAAAGATTACCCACAAAAAATTTCGCGATTTTTATTTTCACCGATTATTATTAGTGGCTCTAAGTGCAATTTTGGGATGTACGCATGATGCATTTGGCATGCAATTATGTAATGACATGAAGCTTTATCCCTTGGATTGTTGTGACTGGTGGTAAAGTACATAGGTACCTACCTATTAGAATTCCTGGTAAGCAATTTTAATCTTCTTGTTTTGACAAACGCGACACTGACGGCTGAGTTTTTGTAGTCGCTCATGTTTTTGTTGCGAGATATATTGTGACTATATTATTTCAATGATATAGGTATAAGACTACACTTAGATTACGCATCGATGCGTTATTCGAACTCAGAAGTTTATATTAACATAGAGTACTATACTTTCGTCTTACCTCACTGGTAGAGTACAAAAAGTTAACGTTAATGGCACCGACTCTTCTGGCGCCTCATTAGTCATGGGAGTACTCCAAGGCTCGATATTAGGACCCCTTTTATTCTTTAATTGTTATATTACAAAAGAGGGCAGTCCGTGCCATTTATTGTTTAGGTAAAAAAGATTATCTTCGGGAGCGATTTAAAGATATTAATATTTTAACTGTAGCTTCCCAAAATATATTTGATAACATACTGTATGTCAGGAAAAATATATCTAGCTATACTAAAGTAAGTGACGTTACAGACAGAAATCTACGTAATAAAAATAAACTACTCCCTCCGTGTTATCGGCTTAGCAAGGTTAGTCATTCTTTCAAGGGGGAAGGTATACGCTTTTATAATAAATTGCCTGAATCGGTCCTTTGTATGCCTGACGATAAATTTAAAAACTTTATAAAGACCACTTTATGTCAAAAAGCATATTATAAGACAGTTGATTACCTTAATGATAAAAGTGTCTGGCTTGAGCATGGTGCAGGTGCCTCCTAAAATGCCGTAATTGTAGCATATTTTGTACTTAAGCGACTATAATAATTTTTTTTGTTGTATTATACACTCTTTTTGATTTTGACACGAGACCAATGTACATTCATCCACATTTAGTCTTAAGAAAATGTATAAATGAGTTAATTATTGAAAAAGAGTGACCGAGAGTTTTATTGCCAGGTTCTTTCTCTCGGTTCTACTTATTGCTTTGCGAATCTGGCAGTACATGTAAATATAGAAGCAATGACATTTTTTATTTTAAGTACTTACTGACTTTTGTAAGAGCCATTTAGTGACCTATACAAAATAAATAAATCATTTCATTTCATCTTAATATACGTAAATGACCTTCCTTACTTCACTAGGAATCTTTGTGAAATAGTATTATTGAACTGATGACACATTATTAATTTTTAACTATTAAATTTTTAACTGCGCGAGCTTTATAGAAATCGCGCCAAGGGACTGTTAAAAAAAACCAGGCTTGTCAAGATGCTTGAGTCAACCGGTCAAGACATAAACCTCGTCAATATAAGCTAGATGATCTCGCGTTTATAATAAAACAAACACAATCGACAGGCAAGTTAGATTCCAGGATGCGCAGGCCTTATAAGGTAACAAAAACACTACCCAGCGGCCGCTATGAATTAAAACTATTAAGCGGGGGTTGTGGTAAGACGACCTTAGCTGCCGCACAGTATCTACATGGTATCTTGGAAAGGCGAGAGGTGCTCTAAAACGTGCACCATATTCGTTGAAAGTATGAAAGTTTTGAAGTTATGAAAATTTGAAAGCATGTTTGTCGTTTGTAATCCTTGTTACAGAAAGAGAACACCGAGAGCTTCCTAGGAATGTGGCGCATGCACCTTGAGTGTACACTATTCAAGGGCACGACGCGGTACCCTTTGCTGATGAGTGCAGCACCTTTTAATCCAAAAGCACACACTACAGTATAGTGCGTTCTGCCCATTTTGGCCGTCAGTCGGTGAGGTTGATTAACTTTTACGGCTATTCCGTTGGAACAAGGCCACTTGCCATTAGTGGGCGTACCATCACTTAACCTACCATTACTTGACCCGTTATAAGTTGACGAACCATTATCTGATCTGCCATTACTTGACTTGACATTAGGTGACGTACCATTACTTCACCCATTATAAGTTATAATAATAATTACAACAATAAACCAATTTTATAAAAATGAAACAGCGATCTGACATGTGTCAATCAGCAAAAACAACAAAAATAATATTACAACAAATGAAATTGGATATAAATGATGAATAACGATGCAAACAAGAACCAGGAGCAAACAACAACATGCGCAACTACCACCCCCGCACTCATCACATAGCTCCGCCTCGCAAGCGCCGGACTGCACACCTGCGACACAAGTGCTTGCTGAGGCGTCGAGCTCATCATCAAGTGATGAGTATTTTTCTCCGCCGACGTCGCCAACACCTGTACGCCGGCGAGGGAAAGGCCGGCCGCCGAGCAGTTTGGGGCCCCGAAGCCTACCAGCTTCGAGTAGGGTCCCCACTACCGGTGGTATTGTGCACCGCATGCGATGGACTTCATCCATCAATGAAAACGTTATGCGGGCATATTATGAGGCTACAGATGGGGAAACCAACCTAACTGCGTACCGTTCAAGGATGCTTCCTTTGTTTCAGGCTCTTGATCCAACAATTACCGTTGCCGTCCAACGACTATCGGATCAAGTGCGGGCTATCCAACGATGTAAGTTGTTGGATCAATCTGTGCTTGATCGACTACGCCTGGAAGTATTATCTACTCGTACAGCTCCAGTGTCAACGAGAGCACCGTCACCTGTGACACAGACGGTTGCTACAAGTGCGACGTTAGCGGAACCCGCACTCGACGCAGGAAATGATACGAGTGATACATCTATCCAGGTAAGTGAGCAATTGAGGAGTACTTTGGAAGATGTGATCTCGCAGTATAGGTTTATACCTAATTCTAGACCGCGGCTACCACGCTTGCCAATGCATAAGCGAAATATGGCGTGATGGGAGCCCTAAATGCATTGCTAGAACCGTACTTACGGACTAGCAGTGATTTGCTTGATACTCACTCGATTCTTTACTGTGGAGCGATTGCCGCTTGTCGTGTTGCACGCGTTAAATTCCCTGAAGTTAACCGTGCACCACGACCGGATGGTGTTCCCGTATGGCAGGCAAGAATCGAGCGACGTATCGGCACATTTAGGACTCTCGTTGCAAAGCTTATCTGTTTCAGCCGGGGAAATAGTCGTCCCCGGGTCATGCGTTTCGTGACTCTGGCATTTGCTGGGACCGGTATTCGTCCCCAGCAATACTTAGCCAATGTCACGGAACGTATTGACTTTCTGAAACAGAAAGTGTATGCATGGGCAAGCCGTATCCGTCGTTATAGAGAGCGTGTAAATAGATACTGGCAGAATCGCATCTTCCAAAGTGACCAAAGGAAGGTGTACCGAGAGTGGGAGGGAACTGGACAACGTTTGAGCGACGGACAACTACCAGATGCTCACACCATGAATCAATTTTGGCGTGACATATGGTCGGTGCCCGTCGAACATTCGGAGGGCGACTGGATCCGTGTCGTCGAGCGTTAATGCAGTATCATCGAACCCATGGAGTCTATTACCATAGACTCCGAAGACGTTAGTTGTGCAATTCGTACGGCCCCGAACTGGAAAAGTCCTGGGCCGGATGGATTGCATAACTTTTGGATAAAGTGGGTTCAGAGTTCGCATGAACACTTGGCAACACAGTATCAAGAAGCCCTTGAGTCTGGTTCCTTACCCGCTTTCATGACCACTGGCATCACCTTCCTGCTCCACAAATCAGGTAGTACCACGGAACCTAAAAACTATAGACCCCTCACTTGCTTACCTACCATCTACGAGCTCCTTACATCTATTCTGAGAAGTAAAATAAACTCGCACATAGTATCTAATAATATCTTAGATAACGCTCAGAATGGATGTAGGGCTGGGTCTCGTGGTACTAAGGAGCTACTCCTCATTGATATGGCCATTAGCCAACAAGTCAAGCGGAGTAGGGGCGCCCTCTCTACTGCCTGGATTGACTACAAGAAGGCCTATGATTCGGTGCCTCATTCATGGTTGAGGAGGATTTTAGAGTTGTATAAAATTAATCCGACTCTTAAATCCTTCTTAGTCTCGTGTATGGGGCAGTGGACCACAGTCCTTCGTCAACCAGGTAGTGGTGAGCACGCCTCTGACCCGCAAGGCTTGATAAGGATCGAGCGTGGTATATTCCAGGGCGACAGTTTGAGTCCATTGTGGTTTTGTTTAGCACTGAATCCACTTAGCACATTGCTGAAGGATTCAGGGCTAGGCTATCGATTTCGTAGAGGGGGTGAGGTTATATCTCACCTGATGTACATGGATGACCTCAAACTGTTCGCATTGAAGCACCAAGATTTAGTGACATTATTAAAAACTACGGAAGTTTTTAGTAATGCCATTAAGATGGAATTCGGTGTTGATAAGTGTGCGGTTATGCATGTACAACGGGGGAAGGTTGTAAATTCACCGAATTTACAACTTTCTGAGATAATAACTCTCAGATCTCTCTGGCATACTTAGGTGGACTCAAACGGAACTAGATACCCTGGATAGGCGAGTCCGTCAACAACTGACATTGCATCGAATGTTACACCCACGATCTTCTGTCATGAGACTGTACATTCCGCGGAAGTAGGGGGGTCGAGGCTTTTTGAATGCCAAGAACTTCCACAACCGTGAAGTGTGCAGTCTGAGAGATTACTTTCTACAGAACGGGTGTGATATTCATTGCGATGTCGTGATGGTTGACAAGGGCCTAACCTCTTTCCTTGGCTAACGAGAACTGGCGTAAACCAAAGGTGCTAGGTACTGAAGACCGTAGGGACGTATGGAAGAGTAAGGAGCTACACGGGCGGTTCTACCGGGTCTTAACAGGACCCGACGTAGACCTGCTCGCTTCGGTGAACAGGCTACGTTTTGGGGACCTCTTTGGGGAAACTGAAGGTTTTGCCTGTGCAATTGCAGATGAGGTTATCAAGACGAACAACTACCGGAAATACATCATGAAGGACGGTACGGTCGACATCTGTCGAGCATGCCACCGTCCTGGTGAATCACTTCGCCATATTATTTCCGGTTGTTCGTATCTTGCTAACACCGAGTACTTGCATAGGCACAATCAAGTAGCCAGGATCATCCACCAGCAACTTGCTCTTCAATATGGCCTAATTGAGTTTGAAGTACCGTACTATAAGTACACAACAGTGCCAGTTCTTGAGAATGGTCGTGCATTGCTCTACTGGGACCGATCAATCATCACGGACAGGACTATTGTTGCCAATAGGCCCGATATCGTGTTGGTTGATCGGACCCAGCGTCGGGCAGTGCTCGTCGATATCGCCGTCCCGCATGACGAGGATCTCGTAAAGGCAGAGAAGGACAAACTTAGTAAGTACCTCGATCTGTCCTTCGAGATAACCGCCATGTGGGACGTAGACTCGACGATCATTGTCCCGGTGGTCGTTTCGGCAAACGGATTAATAGCGAAGAGTATCGATCAACATCTCAAGAGACTCTCGTTAGATTGTCGGATCAAGAGTCAGATTCAGAAGGCTGTTATCCTCGACACGTGCCGTATTGTTAGGAGGTTTCTTAGTCTGTAGCCTCCACCGCCGGTAGTTTGGGTCCTACTCCGCTACTGGTGGGTCACTATTTTTTATATTTTTAATGTATTTGTGTTTTTTATAAATGTATTTAAAAATGTATAAAATAAGAATAGAAATGAATAAACGATATAATAATAATAATAATAACTGGCAACTCTGGACATCTGTACATACGTCATTTTCATCAATAAAATATTTTAATATTTTTATCTCAAATATCTTCCTCAATTTTTAAAATTCTTACTGATTTCTAAATTATATCACCAAAAAATCCATAAATATTATATTTCACAATTTATTACAAGAATACCAAAGTCTGCAAATATGAAGCGAAGTTTTGACAAACGTCAACTATCAAAATATCAGAATGTTACGAGAAAATAAATTTTATGAATGATTATGGATAGCGATGATAACAAGAGCCAGGAGTAAAAATGCACAGATAACACCCCCGGACTCATCACTTAGCTCCGCCTCGCAAGCGCTGGACCGCACTCCTGCGACACAAGTGCTTGCTGAGGCGTCGAGTTCATCGTCAAGTGATGAGTATTTTTCCCCGCCGACGTCGCCAACACCTGTACGCCGGCGAGGGAGAGGCCGGCCGCCGAGCAGTTTGGGGCCCCGAAGCCTACCAGCTTCGAGTAGGGTCCCCACTACCGGTGGTATTGTGCACCGCATGCGATGGACTTCATCCATCAATGAAAACGTCATGCGGGCATATTATGAGGCTACAGAAGGGGAAACCAACCTGACTGCGTACCGTTCAAGGATGCTTCCTTTGTTTCAGGCTCTTGAACCAACAATGACCGTTGCCGTCCAGCGACTATCGGATCAAGTGAAGGCTATCCAACAATGCAAGTTGTTGGATCAACCTGTGCTTGATCGACTACGCCTGGAAGTGTTATCTACTCGACCAGCTCCAGCGTCAACGAGAGCACCGTCACCTGCTACACACACGGTTGCAACTAGTGCCACTTTAGTTGATACCGTGCTCGACGTGGGAGATGATACGAGTGATATATCTGTCCAGGTAAGCGAGCAATTAAGGAGTACTTTAGAGGATGTGATCTCTCAATATAGGTTTGCACCTAATTCTAGACCACGGCTACCACGCTTACCCATGCATAGACGAAATCTGGCGTTGATGGGAGCCCTGAATGCGTTGCTAGCTCCGTACTTACGGACTAGCAATGATTTGCTCGATACCCACTCGATTCTTTACTGTGGAGCTATTACCGCTTGTCGTGTTGCACGCGTTAAATTCCCTGAATTTAACCGTGCACCACGATCGGGTGGTGTGCCCGTATGGCAGGCAAGAATCGAGCGTCGTATCGGCACATTTAGGACTCTCATTGCGAAGCTTATCTGTTTTAGCCGGGGAAATAGTCGTCCCCGGGTCATGCGTTTCGTGAGTCAGGCATTCGCTGGGACCGGTATTCGTCCCAAGCAATACTTAACCAATGTCACGGAACGTATTGACTTTCTGAAACAGAAAGTGTATGCATGGGCAAGCCGTATCCGTCGTTATAGAGAGCGTGTAAATAGATACTGGCAGAATCGCATCTTCCAAAGTGACCAAAGGAAGGTGTACCGAGAGTGGGAGGGAACTGGACAACGTTTGAGCGACGGACAACTGCCAGATGCTCACACCATGAATCAATTTTGGCGTGACATATGGTCGGTGCCCGTCGAACATTCGGAGGGCGACTGGATCCGTGTCGTCGAGCGTGAATGCAGTATCATCGAACCCATGGAGTCTATTACCATAGACTCCGAAGATGTTAGTTGTGCAATTCGTAAGGCCCCGAACTGGAAAAGTCCTGGGCCGGATGGATTGCACAACTTTTGGATAAAGTGGGTTCAGAGCTCGCATGAACGCTTGGCAACACAGTATCAAGAAGCCCTCGAGTCTGGTTCCTTACCCGCTTTTATGACCACTGGCATCACCTTCCTGCTCCATAAATCAGGTAGTACCACGGAACCGAAAAACTATAGACCTATCACTTGCTTACCTACCATCTACAAGCTCCTTACATCCATTCTGAGAAGTAAATTAAATTCACACATAATGTCTAACAATATTTTAGATAACGCTCAGAATGGATGTAGGGCTGGGTCACGTGGTACTAAGGAGCTACTCCTTATTGACATGGCCATTAGCCAACAGGTCAAGCGGAGTAGGGGCGCCCTCTCTACTGCCTGGATTGACTACAAGAAGGCCTATGATTCGGTGCCTCATTCATGGCTGAGGAGGATTTTAGAGTTGTATAAAATTAATCCGACTCTTAAATCCTTCTTAGTCTCGTGTATGGGGCAGTGGACCACAGTCCTTCGTCAACCAGGTAGTGGTGGGTACGCCTCTGATTCGCATGACTTGATAAGGATTGAGCGTGGTATATTCCAGGGCGACAGTTTGAGTCCATTGTGGTTTTGTTTAGCACTGAATCCACTTAGCACATTGCTGAAGGATTCAGGGCTAGGCTATCGGTTTCGTAGAGGGGGTGAGGTTATTTCTCACCTGATGTATATGGATGACCTCAAACTATTCACACCGAAGCACCAAGATTTAGTGACATTATTAAAAACTACGGAAGTTTTTAGTAATGCCATTAAGATGGAGTTCGGTGTTGATAAGTGTGCGGTTATGCATGTACAGCGGGGGAAGGTTGTAAATTCACCGAATCTACAACTTTCTGAGATAATAACTCTCAGATCTCTCACCGAGACCGAAACATACAAATACCTAGGTATGTCAGAGTCATTGGGTATAGCGGTAGAGGATATTAAGAAATCGGTGAAAGAACGTTTTTTTGGCCGCCTGACAAAAGTTCTTAACAGTTCTTTGTCCGGTGGTAACAAAATGCGGGCTTTCAACGGTTGGGTGATACCTTTATTGTTGTACTCCTTTGGCATACTTAGGTGGACTCAAACGGAACTAGACGCCCTGGATAGGCGAGTCCGTCAACAACTGACATTGCATCGAATGTTACACCCACGATCGTCTGTCATGAGACTGTACATTCCACGGAAGTGGGGGGGTCGAGGCTTTTTGAATGCCAAGAACCTCCACAACCGTGAAGTGTGCAGTCTCAGGGATTACTTCCTACAGAATGGATGTGACATTCATTGCGATGTTGTGAAAGTTGACAAGGGCCTTACACCTCTTTCCTTGGCTAACGAGAACTGGCGTAAACCAAAGGTGTTAAGTACTGAAGACCGTAAGGACGTATGGAAGAGCAAGGAGCTACACGGGCGGTTCTACCGAGTCTTAACAGGACTCGATGTAGACCTACTCGCATCGGTGAACTGGCTGCGTTTTGGGGACCTCTTTGGGGAAACTGAAGGTTTTGCCTGTGCAATTGCAGATGAGGTTATCAAGACGAACAACTATCGGAAATACATCATGAAGGACGGTACGGTCGACATTTGTCGAGCATGCCACCGTCCTGGTGAATCACTTCGCCATATTATTTCCGGTTGTTCGTATCTTGCTAACACCGAGTACTTGCATAGGCACAATCAAGTAGCCAGGATCATCCACCAGCAACTTGCTCTTCAATATGACCTTATTGAGTCTGAAGTATCGTACTATAAGTACACACCAGTGCCAGTTCTTGAGAATGGTCGTGCATTGCTCTACTGGGACCGATCAATCATCACGGACAGGACTATTGTTGCCAATAGGCCCGATATCGTGTTGGTTGATCGGACCCAGCGTCGGGCAGTGCTCGTCGATGTCGCCGTCCCGCATGACGAGAATCTTGTTAAGGCAGAGAAGGACAAACTTAGTAAGTACCTTGATCTGTCCTTCGAGATAACCGCCATGTGGAACGTAGACTCGACGATCATTGTCCCGATGGTAGTTTCGGCAAACGGACTAATAGCTAAGAGTTTCGATCAACACCTCAAGAGACTCTCGTTAGATTGTTGGATCAAGAGTCAGATTCAGAAGGCTGTTATCCTCGACACGTGCCGTATTGTTAGGAGGTTTCTCAGTCTGTAGCCTCCACCGCCGGTAGTTTGGGTCCTACTCCGCTACTGGTGGGACACTATTTTTTATATTTTTAAATGTATTTGTGTTTTTTATAAATCTATTTAAAAATGTATAAAATAAGAATGTTATTGAATAAACGAAATAATAATAATAATAAACTGGCAACTCTGGACATCTGTACATACGTCATTTTCATCAATAAAATATTTTAATATTTTTATCTCAAATATCTTCCTCAATTTTTAAAATTCTTACTGATTTCTAAATTATATCACCAAAAAATCCATAAATATTATATTTCACAATTTATTACAAGAATACCAAAGTCTGCAAATATGAAGCGAAGTTTTGACAAACGTCAACTATCAAAATATCAGAATGTTACGAGAAAATAAATTTTATGAATGATTATGGATAGCGATGATAACAAGAGCCAGGAGTAAAAATGCACAGATAACACCCCCGGACTCATCACTTAGCTCCGCCTCGCAAGCGCTGGACCGCACTCCTGCGACACAAGTGCTTGCTGAGGCGTCGAGTTCATCGTCAAGTGATGAGTATTTTTCCCCGCCGACGTCGCCAACACCTGTACGCCGGCGAGGGAGAGGCCGGCCGCCGAGCAGTTTGGGGCCCCGAAGCCTACCAGCTTCCAGTAGGGTCCCCACTACCGGTGGTATTGTGCACCGCATGCGATGGACTTCATCCATCAATGAAAACGTCATGCGGGCATATTATGAGGCTACAGAAGGGGAAACCAACCTGACTGCGTACCGTTCAAGGATGCTTCCTTTGTTTCAGGCTCTTGAACCAACAATGACCGTTGCCGTCCAGCGACTATCGGATCAAGTGCGGGCTATCCAACGATGCAAGTTGTTGGATCAACCTGTGCTTGATCGACTACGCCTGGAAGTGTTATCTACTCGACCAGCTCCAGCGTCAACGAGAGCACCGTCACCTGCTACACACACGGTTGCAACTAGTGCCACTTTAGTTGATACCGTGCTCGACGTGGGAGATGATACGAGTGATATATCTGTCCAGGTAAGCGAGCAATTAAGGAGTACTTTAGAGGATGTGATCTCTCAATATAGGTTTGCACCTAATTCTAGACCACGGCTACCACGCTTACCCATGCATAGACGAAATCTGGCGTTGATGGGAGCCCTGAATGCGTTGCTAGCTCCGTACTTACGGACTAGCAATGATTTGCTCGATACCCACTCGATTCTTTACTGTGGAGCTATTACCGCTTGTCGTGTTGCACGCGTTAAATTCCCTGAATTTAACCGTGCACCACGATCGGGTGGTGTGCCCGTATGGCAGGCAAGAATCGAGCGTCGTATCGGCACATTTAGGACTCTCATTGCGAAGCTTATCTGTTTTAGCCGGGGAAATAGTCGTCCCCGGGTCATGCGTTTCGTGAGTCAGGCATTCGCTGGGACCGGTATTCGTCCCAAGCAATACTTAACCAATGTCACGGAACGTATTGACTTTCTGAAACAGAAAGTGTATGCATGGGCAAGCCGTATCCGTCGTTATAGAGAGCGTGTAAATAGATACTGGCAGAATCGCATCTTCCAAAGTGACCAAAGGAAGGTGTACCGAGAGTGGGAGGGAACTGGACAACGTTTGAGCGACGGACAACTGCCAGATGCTCACACCATGAATCAATTTTGGCGTGACATATGGTCGGTGCCCGTCGAACATTCGGAGGGCGACTGGATCCGTGTCGTCGAGCGTGAATGCAGTATCATCGAACCCATGGAGTCTATTACCATAGACTCCGAAGATGTTAGTTGTGCAATTCGTAAGGCCCCGAACTGGAAAAGTCCTGGGCCGGATGGATTGCACAACTTTTGGATAAAGTGGGTTCAGAGCTCGCATGAACGCTTGGCAACACAGTATCAAGAAGCCCTCGAGTCTGGTTCCTTACCCGCTTTTATGACCACTGGCATCACCTTCCTGCTCCATAAATCAGGTAGTACCACGGAACCGAAAAACTATAGACCTATCACTTGCTTACCTACCATCTACAAGCTCCTTACATCCATTCTGAGAAGTAAATTAAATTCACACATAATGTCTAACAATATTTTAGATAACGCTCAGAATGGATGTAGGGCTGGGTCACGTGGTACTAAGGAGCTACTCCTTATTGACATGGCCATTAGCCAACAGGTCAAGCGGAGTAGGGGCGCCCTCTCTACTGCCTGGATTGACTACAAGAAGGCCTATGATTCGGTGCCTCATTCATGGCTGAGGAGGATTTTAGAGTTGTATAAAATTAATCCGACTCTTAAATCCTTCTTAGTCTCGTGTATGGGGCAGTGGACCACAGTCCTTCGTCAACCAGGTAGTGGTGGGTACGCCTCTGATTCGCATGACTTGATAAGGATTGAGCGTGGTATATTCCAGGGCGACAGTTTGAGTCCATTGTGGTTTTGTTTAGCACTGAATCCACTTAGCACATTGCTGAAGGATTCAGGGCTAGGCTATCGGTTTCGTAGAGGGGGTGAGGTTATTTCTCACCTGATGTATATGGATGACCTCAAACTATTCACACCGAAGCACCAAGATTTAGTGACATTATTAAAAACTACGGAAGTTTTTAGTAATGCCATTAAGATGGAGTTCGGTGTTGATAAGTGTGCGGTTATGCATGTACAGCGGGGGAAGGTTGTAAATTCACCGAATCTACAACTTTCTGAGATAATAACTCTCAGATCTCTCACCGAGACCGAAACATACAAATACCTAGGTATGTCAGAGTCATTGGGTATAGCGGTAGAGGATATTAAGAAATCGGTGAAAGAACGTTTTTTTGGCCGCCTGACAAAAGTTCTTAACAGTTCTTTGTCCGGTGGTAACAAAATGCGGGCTTTCAACGGTTGGGTGATACCTTTATTGTTGTACTCCTTTGGCATACTTAGGTGGACTCAAACGGAACTAGACGCCCTGGATAGGCGAGTCCGTCAACAACTGACATTGCATCGAATGTTACACCCACGATCGTCTGTCATGAGACTGTACATTCCACGGAAGTGGGGGGGTCGAGGCTTTTTGAATGCCAAGAACCTCCACAACCGTGAAGTGTGCAGTCTCAGGGATTACTTCCTACAGAATGGATGTGACATTCATTGCGATGTTGTGAAAGTTGACAAGGGCCTTACACCTCTTTCCTTGGCTAACGAGAACTGGCGTAAACCAAAGGTGTTAAGTACTGAAGACCGTAAGGACGTATGGAAGAGCAAGGAGCTACACGGGCGGTTCTACCGAGTCTTAACAGGACTCGATGTAGACCTACTCGCATCGGTGAACTGGCTGCGTTTTGGGGACCTCTTTGGGGAAACTGAAGGTTTTGCCTGTGCAATTGCAGATGAGGTTATCAAGACGAACAACTATCGGAAATACATCATGAAGGACGGTACGGTCGACATTTGTCGAGCATGCCACCGTCCTGGTGAATCACTTCGCCATATTATTTCCGGTTGTTCGTATCTTGCTAACACCGAGTACTTGCATAGGCACAATCAAGTAGCCAGGATCATCCACCAGCAACTTGCTCTTCAATATGACCTTATTGAGTCTGAAGTATCGTACTATAAGTACACACCAGTGCCAGTTCTTGAGAATGGTCGTGCATTGCTCTACTGGGACCGATCAATCATCACGGACAGGACTATTGTTGCCAATAGGCCCGATATCGTGTTGGTTGATCGGACCCAGCGTCGGGCAGTGCTCGTCGATGTCGCCGTCCCGCATGACGAGAATCTTGTTAAGGCAGAGAAGGACAAACTTAGTAAGTACCTTGATCTGTCCTTCGAGATAACCGCCATGTGGAACGTAGACTCGACGATCATTGTCCCGATGGTAGTTTCGGCAAACGGACTAATAGCTAAGAGTTTCGATCAACACCTCAAGAGACTCTCGTTAGATTGTTGGATCAAGAGTCAGATTCAGAAGGCTGTTATCCTCGACACGTGCCGTATTGTTAGGAGGTTTCTCAGTCTGTAGCCTCCACCGCCGGTAGTTTGGGTCCTACTCCGCTACTGGTGGGACACTATTTTTTATATTTTTAAATGTATTTGTGTTTTTTATAAATCTATTTAAAAATGTATAAAATAAGAATGTTATTGAATAAACGAAATAATAATAATAATAAACTGGCAACTCTGGACATCTGTACATACGTCATTTTCATCAATAAAATATTTTAATATTTTTATCTCAAATATCTTCCTCAATTTTTAAAATTCTTACTGATTTCTAAATTATATCACCAAAAAATCCATAAATATTATATTTCACAATTTATTACAAGAATACCAAAGTCTGCAAATATGAAGCGAAGTTTTGACAAACGTCAACTATCAAAATATCAGAATGTTACGAGAAAATAAATTTTATGAATGATTATGGATAGCGATGATAACAAGAGCCAGGAGTAAAAATGCACAGATAACACCCCCGGACTCATCACTTAGCTCCGCCTCGCAAGCGCTGGACCGCACTCCTGCGACACAAGTGCTTGCTGAGGCGTCGAGTTCATCGTCAAGTGATGAGTATTTTTCCCCGCCGACGTCGCCAACACCTGTACGCCGGCGAGGGAGAGGCCGGCCGCCGAGCAGTTTGGGGCCCCGAAGCCTACCAGCTTCCAGTAGGGTCCCCACTACCGGTGGTATTGTGCACCGCATGCGATGGACTTCATCCATCAATGAAAACGTCATGCGGGCATATTATGAGGCTACAGAAGGGGAAACCAACCTGACTGCGTACCGTTCAAGGATGCTTCCTTTGTTTCAGGCTCTTGAACCAACAATGACCGTTGCCGTCCAGCGACTATCGGATCAAGTGCGGGCTATCCAACGATGCAAGTTGTTGGATCAACCTGTGCTTGATCGACTACGCCTGGAAGTGTTATCTACTCGACCAGCTCCAGCGTCAACGAGAGCACCGTCACCTGCTACACACACGGTTGCAACTAGTGCCACTTTAGTTGATACCGTGCTCGACGTGGGAGATGATACGAGTGATATATCTGTCCAGGTAAGCGAGCAATTAAGGAGTACTTTAGAGGATGTGATCTCTCAATATAGGTTTGCACCTAATTCTAGACCACGGCTACCACGCTTACCCATGCATAGACGAAATCTGGCGTTGATGGGAGCCCTGAATGCGTTGCTAGCTCCGTACTTACGGACTAGCAATGATTTGCTCGATACCCACTCGATTCTTTACTGTGGAGCTATTACCGCTTGTCGTGTTGCACGCGTTAAATTCCCTGAATTTAACCGTGCACCACGATCGGGTGGTGTGCCCGTATGGCAGGGAAGAATCGAGCGTCGTATCGGCACATTTAGGACTCTCATTGCGAAGCTTATCTGTTTTAGCCGGGGAAATAGTCGTCCCCGGGTCATGCGTTTCGTGAGTCAGGCATTCGCTGGGACCGGTATTCGTCCCCAGCAATACTTAACCAATGTCACGGAACGTATTGACTTTCTGAAACAGAAAGTGTATGCATGGGCAAGCCGTATCCGTCGTTATAGAGAGCGTGTAAATAGATACTGGCAGAATCGCATCTTCCAAAGTGACCAAAGGAAGGTGTACCGAGAGTGGGAGGGAACTGGACAACGTTTGAGCGACGGACAACTGCCAGATGCTCACACCATGAATCAATTTTGGCGTGACATATGGTCGGTGCCCGTCGAACATTCGGAGGGCGACTGGATCCGTGTCGTCGAGCGTGAATGCAGTATCATCGAACCCATGGAGTCTATTACCATAGACTCCGAAGATGTTAGTTGTGCAATTCGTAAGGCCCCGAACTGGAAAAGTCCTGGGCCGGATGGATTGCACAACTTTTGGATAAAGTGGGTTCAGAGCTCGCATGAACGCTTGGCAACACAGTATCAAGAAGCCCTCGAGTCTGGTTCCTTACCCGCTTTTATGACCACTGGCATCACCTTCCTGCTCCATAAATCAGGTAGTACCACGGAACCGAAAAACTATAGACCTATCACTTGCTTACCTACCATCTACAAGCTCCTTACATCCATTCTGAGAAGTAAATTAAATTCACACATAATGTCTAACAATATTTTAGATAACGCTCAGAATGGATGTAGGGCTGGGTCACGTGGTACTAAGGAGCTACTCCTTATTGACATGGCCATTAGCCAACAGGTCAAGCGGAGTAGGGGCGCCCTCTCTACTGCCTGGATTGACTACAAGAAGGCCTATGATTCGGTGCCTCATTCATGGCTGAGGAGGATTTTAGAGTTGTATAAAATTAATCCGACTCTTAAATCCTTCTTAGTCTCGTGTATGGGGCAGTGGACCACAGTCCTTCGTCAACCAGGTAGTGGTGGGTACGCCTCTGATTCGCATGACTTGATAAGGATTGAGCGTGGTATATTCCAGGGCGACAGTTTGAGTCCATTGTGGTTTTGTTTAGCACTGAATCCACTTAGCACATTGCTGAAGGATTCAGGGCTAGGCTATCGGTTTCGTAGAGGGGGTGAGGTTATTTCTCACCTGATGTATATGGATGACCTCAAACTATTCACACCGAAGCACCAAGATTTAGTGACATTATTAAAAACTACGGAAGTTTTTAGTAATGCCATTAAGATGGAGTTCGGTGTTGATAAGTGTGCGGTTATGCATGTACAGCGGGGGAAGGTTGTAAATTCACCGAATCTACAACTTTCTGAGATAATAACTCTCAGATCTCTCACCGAGACCGAAACATACAAATACCTAGGTATGTCAGAGTCATTGGGTATAGCGGTAGAGGATATTAAGAAATCGGTGAAAGAACGTTTTTTTGGCCGCCTGACAAAAGTTCTTAACAGTTCTTTGTCCGGTGGTAACAAAATGCGGGCTTTCAACGGTTGGGTGATACCTTTATTGTTGTACTCCTTTGGCATACTTAGGTGGACTCAAACGGAACTAGACGCCCTGGATAGGCGAGTCCGTCAACAACTGACATTGCATCGAATGTTACACCCACGATCGTCTGTCATGAGACTGTACATTCCACGGAAGTGGGGGGGTCGAGGCTTTTTGAATGCCAAGAACCTCCACAACCGTGAAGTGTGCAGTCTCAGGGATTACTTCCTACAGAATGGATGTGACATTCATTGCGATGTTGTGAAAGTTGACAAGGGCCTTACACCTCTTTCCTTGGCTAACGAGAACTGGCGTAAACCAAAGGTGTTAAGTACTGAAGACCGTAAGGACGTATGGAAGAGCAAGGAGCTACACGGGCGGTTCTACCGAGTCTTAACAGGACTCGATGTAGACCTACTCGCATCGGTGAACTGGCTGCGTTTTGGGGACCTCTTTGGGGAAACTGAAGGTTTTGCCTGTGCAATTGCAGATGTGGTTATCAAGACGAACAACTATCGGAAATACATCATGAAGGACGGTACGGTCGACATTTGTCGAGCATGCCACCGTCCTGGTGAATCACTTCGCCATATTATTTCCGGTTGTTCGTATCTTGCTAACACCGAGTACTTGCATAGGCACAATCAAGTAGCCAGGATCATCCACCAGCAACTTGCTCTTCAATATGACCTTATTGAGTCTGAAGTACCGTACTATAAGTACACACCAGTGCCAGTTCTTGAGAATGGTCGTGCATTGCTCTACTGGGACCGATCAATCATCACGGACAGGACTATTGTTGCCAATAGGCCCGATATCGTGTTGGTTGATCGGACCCAGCGTCGGGCAGTGCTCGTCGATGTCGCCGTCCCGCATGACGAGAATCTTGTTAAGGCAGAGAAGGACAAACTTAGTAAGTACCTTGATCTGTCCTTCGAGATAACCGCCATGTGGAACGTAGACTCGACGATCATTGTCCCGATGGTAGTTTCGGCAAACGGACTAATAGCTAAGAGTTTCGATCAACACCTCAAGAGACTCTCGTTAGATTGTTGGATCAAGAGTCAGATTCAGAAGGCTGTTATCCTCGACACGTGCCGTATTGTTAGGAGGTTTCTCAGTCTGTAGCCTCCACCGCCGGTAGTTTGGGTCCTACTCCGCTACTGGTGGGACACTATTTTTTATATTTTTAAATGTATTTGTGTTTTTTATAAATCTATTTAAAAATGTATAAAATAAGAATGTTATTGAATAAACGAAATAATAATAATTTTAGTAATACCATTAAGATGGAGTTCGGTGTTGATAAGTGTGCGGTTATGCATGTTCAGCGGGGGAAGGTTGTAAATTCACCAAATCTACAAGTTTCTGAGATAATAACCCTCAGATCTCTCTCCGAGACCGAAACATACAAATACCTAGGTATGTCAGAGTCATTGGGTATAGCGGTAGAGGATATTAAGAAATCGGTGAAAGAACGTTTTTTTGGCCGCCTGACAAAAGTTCTTAACAGTTCTTTGTCCGGTGGTAACAAAATGCGGGCTTTCAACGGTTGGGTGATACCTTTATTGTTATACTCCTTTGGCATACTTAGGTGGACTCAAACGGAACTAGACGCCCTGGATAGGCGAGTCCGTCAACAACTGACATTGCATCGAATGTTACACCCACGATCTTCTGTCATGAGACTGTACATTCCGCGGAAGTGGGGGGGTCGAGGCTTTTTGAATGCCAAGAACCTCCACAACCGTGAAGTGTGCAGTCTGAGAGATTACTTTCTACAGAACGGGTGTGACATTCATTGCGATGTCGTGATGGTTGACAAGGTCCTGACACCTCTTTCCTTGGCTAACGAGAACTGGGGTAAACCAAAGGTACTAAAGGAAGGTAGGAATAGGAAGTACTGAAGACCGTAGGGACGTATGGAAGAGTAAGGAGCTACACGGGCGGTTCTACCGGGTCTTAACAGGACCCGACGTAGACCTGCTCGCTTCGGTGAACTGGCTGCGTTTTGGGGACCTCTTTGGGGAAACTGAAGGTTTTACCTGTGCAATTGCAGATGAGGTTATCAAGACGAACAACTATCGGAAATACATCATGAAGGACGGTACGGTCGACATTTGTCGAGCATGCCACCGTCCTGGTGAATCACTTCGCCATATTATTTCCGGTTGTTCGTATCTTGCTAACACCGAGTACTTGCATAGGCACAATCAAGTAGCCAGGATCATCCACCAGCAACTTGCTCTTCAATATGGCCTAATTGAGTTTGAAGTATCGTACTATAAGTACATACCAGTGCCAGTTCTTGAGAATGGTCGTGTATTGCTCTACTGGGACCGATCAATCATCACGGACAGGACTATTGTTGCCAATAGGCCCGATATCGTGTTGGTTGATCGGACCCAGCGTCGGGCAGTGCTCGTCGATATCGCCGTCCCGCATGACGAAAATCTCGTGAAGGCAGAGAAGGACAAACTTAGTAAATACCTTGATCTGTCCTTCGAGATAACCGCCATGTGGGACGTAGACTCGACGATCATTGTCCCGGTGGTCGTTTCGGCAAACGGATTAATAGCGAAGAGTCTCGATCAACATCTCAAGAGACTCTCGTTAGATTGTTGGATCAAGAGTCAGATTCAGAAGGCTGTTATCCTCGACACGTGCCGTATTGTTAGGAGGTTTCTTAGTCTGTAGCCTCCACCGCCGGTAGTTTGGGTCCTACTCCGCTACTGGTGGGTCACTATTTTTTATATTTTTAAATGTATTTGTTCTTTTTATAAATGTATTTAAAAATGTATAAAATAAGAATGTAAAGGAATAAACGAAATAATAATAAAAAAGCACAATTACCAACCCCGGACTTGTCGCACAGCTCCGCCTTACAGTCGTCGACAACTGTGACTACTGGTGAGGCGTCGAGCTCAAGCAGCGACGAGTTTTTCTCTCCGCCGTCGTCGCCTCTACCTGTACGTCGGCAGGGGAGAGGCCGGCCACCGACTGGCTTGGGACCCCGAGGCCCTCCGGCTTCGATTACGGACCCCGCTACCGGTGGTAATGTGCACCGCATTCGATGGAACTTCGGTATGAATGAAAACGTGATGCGGGCATATTTTGTGGCTACAGAGGGGGGAACTAACCTCACTGCGTACCGTGTTCGCATGCTACCTCTGTTTCAGGTACTTGAACCAGATGTCAACGTATCGGCACAACGCCTATCGGATCAGGTGCGCGCCATACAACGCTGTCACCTGTTGGATGACGCTACACTTGAGAGGCTACGCTTAGAAGTGTGTAGTGGTATCACGCCTTCTTCATTGCAACCATTACCTGTGCCATTACAAAGTAACTGTAATGAAATAACGCAAGAAAACATCATCTCACATGTTGGTGAAGAAGTGAGTGATGCTGCTATACCTGTAAGTACTCAATACAATGAGGAATTAAGGAGCGCTTTGGAGCGAGCGATTGGTGAGTTTCAATCTGTCCCTATTGAGTGTAGACCGCGGCTTCCGCGTTTGCCCACATATAAAAAAAACGTGGCGCTAGTGTGTGCCCTAGACTCGATGTTAACATCGTTTTTTAACAACTGCAGAAACATTGCTGATGCCCATTCCATTCTGTACTGTGCAGCTGTTGCAGTATGTCGAATAGCTGGTGTTAATTTTTTTAAACAAGAAACAGCTATTCGACCAAAGCCTGCTGTACCAGCTTGGCAGTGCAGAATTGAACGGCGCATCAACGAGGCTAGGGTGCTCATTGGCAAGCTACACTGCTTCAGGACGGGCAATACACGCCCGAGAGTCATGCGCTTTGTGACCCGTGCATTCGTGGGAACTAATATTAGGCCCTGTGAATACTCTGTTCGGGTCACAGAGCGCATCGATTACCTGAAGCAGAAAGTTTATGCGTGGGCGAACCGCATAAGGCGGTACAAAAAAAGAGTGGACAGATACACTCAGAATCGCTTGTTCCAAAAAAATGAGAGGTGGGTATATAGAGGGTGGGAGCGACCTAACTCGGATGTGACTGATGGGAGTCTACCTGATGCTGTCTCTACAGTTAACTTCTGGAAAAGCATCTGGTCGACGCCCGTCAGTCATACACAGGCTGCGTGGATTAGGGATGTTGAGCGGGCGTGTGAACCAATTCCAGCTATGGAACCTATAACCATATCTGAAGAAGATATTGGTTGTGCAGTTCGTTCGTTGCCAAATTGGAAATCTGCTGGACCGGACGGACTGCACAACTTTTGGTTAAAATGGTTCCGTAGCTCACACGCTTGCTTGGCATCTTGCTTCCAGTCATCCCTTGAGTCATCGTCGCTTCCAGCTTTTATGACTACCGGAGTAACCCACCTCCTATACAAGTCTGGTAGTACCACAGACCCCAAACATTATAGACCTATAACTTATCTACCTACCATATACAAACTTTTTACATCCATCCTGAGAGTAAAAATATATTCACATGTACAAAACAATAACATCTTGTCAATCTCTCAGAATGGATGTAAAAGTGGGGCACGTGGTACGAAAGAGCTCCTTATTATTGACATGGCTGTTTGCCAGCAGGTACGCCGCAACCGAAAGAACCTTGCGACATGCTGGATTGACTATAAGAAAGCGTACGATTCTGTGCCTCATACATGGCTTCGGAGGGTGCTAGAGCTGTATAAAGTTGATGCAACTCTATGCACCTTTTTGGGGTCATGTATGAGACAATGGAGTACGGTTCTTGTTTATCCAGGGTGTCGTCAGGTTCTAGGAGGTGGTGTACCAATAGGGATTGAGAGAGGTATTTTCCAGGGTGATAGTCTGAGTCCGTTGTGGTTTTGTCTAGCACTGAATCCTCTCAGTACGTTACTAGAGGGTTCAGGGTTAGACTATCGAATGCGCAGAGGGGGTCAAATTTTGTCCCACCTTTTTTACATGGATGACCTAAAGTTATTTGCCCCTAATGGCCCCGATTTGATGGCTTTGCTAAAAGTTACTGAACAGTTACAACAGAAGTTGCAGGATCGTTTCTTTGGCCGCCTGAAAAAAATACTGAAAAAGTCTTTTATCAGGCGGTAACAAGGTGCGTACTGTCAACGGCTGGGCCATGCCAGTCTTAGTATACTCTTTTGGCATACTTAGATGGACTCATACGGAGTTAGAAGCTCTGGATAGGAAGATGCGTTGTCTATTGACTTCATATCGATTGCACCACCCACGTTCGTCAGTAATGAGGTTGTATATACCACGGAAATGCGGGGGTCGGGGATTTTTAAATACCAAGACTCTCCATAACCGTGAGATATGCAATCTTAGAGAGTATTTCCTGCAGGTGGACGTGGATGTGCATCGAGATGTTGTGGCAATAGACAACGGACTGACCCCGCTGTCCCTTGCGAAAGAGAACTGGCGCAAACCTGTAATATTAAGTGTATCTGATCGGAAGGAAATATGGAAGAGCAAGGAACTGCATGGTCGATTTTATCGGGCTCTAAATGGGCCCGATGTTGATTCAATAGCATCGGTATCCTGGTTACGATTTGGTGATCTCTTCGGAGAAACTGAGGGTTTTATCTGTGCAATCACTGACGAAGTCGTGATGACGAATAACTATCGGAGATTTATTGTCAAAGATGGGACGCTAGACATCTGTCGGGCATGTCATCGTGCCGGAGAATCTTTAAGACATATTATCTCTGGTTGTTCCCGTCTTGCGAACGGTGAGTATTTGCACAGACACAACCAAGTAGCCAGGATAATCCACCAGCAACTTGCTCTAAAGTATAATCTTGTCGACGTGGAGGTTTTGGGTACAAAGGGGCCCTTCTTACATCTATCGGGCCCCAGCGACCTCACCTGCTAGTGGCGCACCTGCTGATTAACGGACGAGGTTCGTATATTACGGTACCCATGTGGTGGCTTTGGCCCCTACGTGGATACCAGGTGGTACAACAGTGTTGGTCCGGGGGGGTACCACCGTGCAGCTGTGCTAAAGCCCCCCAAGTAACCCAGCCCAGGCTGGGTTGCGTTAGGGGTTCAGCAGCTGCACTGCCGGGCCCGGGGCGGTGTATGGTGTGGCAGGCAGGGGTCCAGTGGGGGCGAAGCGGAGTCTAGTGTGGGTGGTGTGGGTCGATTCGCTGGCCAGGGAGACCCTTAGCAACGGCGTTGCCGCGGCCGCCCGCAACATAGTCATGGGGCCCGCCTGGGACCAACCACCCCAGTAGGCTGCCCCACATGTTGCGCATAATCCTGTTGTGGGGTCGCCGCTCCGGGTGGTAACCGGTGTGGGGTAGCGGCGGCCTTGCATCAGGGGGGTTTGGGAGCCCTTCCGTCCGGCGGGTCGGCTCCGACCTAACCACACGGTTCTAGACGAAGCTAGCCTCTGCACTTTGTCACTTACTGCCGCACCAAATATCGCCCTGTCTTCACGCTTCCCCATATTTCACAATGACAGTGCAACAAGAGAATAGACGGTACACAGCGGCCCCTAGAAACCCCACAAAGTTGACTTCGTTTGAGGTGGAGTTCGCGAATATCCGCGGACTCCATGCAAACCTCGATACCGTCCGCCATCACCTAGAGTCAGCACGGCCTTCTGTGATGTTCCTAACGGAGACACAGATACGCCGCCCTGACGACACGTCGTACCTCTGTTACCCGGGCTATATCATTGAGGAACAATTCCGCGATAAAGCCGGGGTGTGCGTGTTCGTTAGGGCGGATGTTTGCTGCCGCCGGTTGCGCTGTCTGGAGAACCCCTCCTACTACGGAGTAGCCAAAGGACGGCCTTTGGCTGCACGTGGATTATGGCTCCATGAGCCAGATCTACGTGTGCGTCTACCGCTCCCACACAGGGGACACTGGGACAACAAGGCTTTTCGAATACCTCAGTGAGATGGCTGACGATGCGCAGGTGCGGTTCCCGAACGCTGACCTGGTTTTCCTGGGGGACTTTAACGGTCATCACGTTGAGTGGCTGGGGTCCCTTAGGACCGATCATGCGGGACGAACCGCCCATGCATTCGCTCTCTCCCACGGGCTGACCCAGATGGTACGGGGGATCACCCGGATACCTGACAGGTCAGACCACACGCCCGCCTTGCTGGATCTACTGCTGACGAGTCGCCCAGCCGAGTACAGTGTGTCGGTACGCGCCCCACTGGGCACATCCGACCACTGTGTGGTGCACGCCAGCTTCCAAGTGCCACCGCCTGCTCGTGCTGAACAAATGA
Organism: Nudaria mundana; assembly: GCA_963556515.1. Lineage (NCBI taxonomy): Eukaryota > Metazoa > Arthropoda > Insecta > Lepidoptera > Erebidae > Nudaria > Nudaria mundana. Next base: position 934,404 of record OY748302.1, read on the forward strand.
CTCGACGACTATGGCACTACTCGTCGGCAGACTGGGACGGTCTCCGCGATTACTTTGCGTCCGTCCCGTGGAGCCAGCGCTGCTTTGTAGGGAAGGCGCCTTCGGATAGCGCTGCTGCCATTGCTGGCGAGATCAGTCTAGGGATAGAATATTATATCCCTTTCACTGATGTCGCCAGCATCCGCAAAGCTCGCCCCTGGTTCGGGCGTGAATGTGCCGAGGCTGTCCAGAAAAAACAGTCAGCATATCGCGCCTGGGTCAGGGCTCGGGCGGCACGTGACCCGAACGTGAACCGCCTCAAAGCAGCGTACAATCGGGCCACTAGGTTCAGCAAGAGGGCCTTCAAGAGAGCGGATGCCCAGCGCGTCGCGCGGCTTGGTCAGGAGCTCACATCTCATCCCACGGGCAGCCGTGGATACTGGCAACTGGCCAAAGCCGTACAGTCAAATTTTTGTCAACCCTCGCTGCCACCACTGCGTTTTCCTGATGGATCACTGGCTCACAAAGCCCAAGAGAAGGCGGACATGCTCGCAGACCTCTTTGCGGCTAATTCCCGGGTCGATGACCGTGGCCTGCAGCCCCCCGCCATCGCCAACTGTGGCCACACTATGCCTGACGGCATTCCGGCGGTGGTGCTACGAAAATGTGCTGCTGAGTTGTCTCCAGTATTAACGCGTCTGTACCGCCTGTCATACTCTACAGGCCTCATGCCGGAGGCCTGGAAGGAGGCGAACGTACAACCGATCCCCAAGAAAGGGGATCGATCCGATCCAGGCAACTATCGACCCATAGCTGTCACCTCAGTCATTTGCAAGGTGCTCGAGCTTCTTATTAATAAGCAGCTCATGCGATACCTGGAGGATCACTCGCTAATCAATGATCGGCAATATGGCTTCAGGCCAAAACGATCAACGGGTGACCTCCTGGCATTCGTCACGCATGTATGGGGTGAGGCTATGGAAAAGTTCGGCGAGTCCTTGGCTATTAGCCTGGACATCGCCAAAGCTTTCGATAGGGTCTGGCATGCTTCGCTCCTTTCCAAGCTTCCGGCATATGGTCTACCTCCTCAACTGTGCAGCTGGATTGCCAGTTTTTTAAACGAGCGCCGAGTGCGGGTCCTCTGCGATGGCCAGGCTTCTCGCTTTTTGCAAGTGAATGCCGGGGTACCGCAGGGGTCCGTACTGTCACCAACTCTCTTTCTTCTGCATATCAATGATATACTTTCCCTCGGGAACATTCATTGCTATGCAGATGACAGTACATTGCACGGGAGTTACTCGGTTCGTCCGACGGCGGGGCGATCTGTGATAGAGGAGGAGAGACGACATCTCGTGGGTGATCTCGACCGAAACCTCGACAGTATCTCCCAATGGGGTGCCGAGAACTTGGTCGAGTTCAATGCCCACAAAACACAGGCGTGTGCATTTACAGCGAAAAAATCCGCTTTCCTTCCCCTACCCACTCTTCAGAATGCAATATTACCAATGAAGGACAATCTAGACATCCTTGGCGTTCGTCGAGAGCTCAATAACACAAAATACATTGAGAGATGTATTGGGTTAGCTTCACGGAAACTAGGAATACTGAACAAGGTAAAGCGATTCTTTACACCGCACCAGAGGTGTCTGCTGTACAAAACGCAGATTAGACCCTGCGTTGAATACTGCTCTCACCTCTGGGACGGCTCCGCGAAGTATTTGCTGGACGCACTCGACGCTATGCAGCGACGCGCTGTTCGCATTATAGACTGTCCGGAGGTAACGGGAAGCCTTGAGCCGCTAGCCCAGCGCCGAACAATTGCTTCCTTGGCCGCGTTCTACCGTATTTACCACGGTGAGTGTTCTGAAGAGCTCTTCAACCTGATCCCACCCTCTCCCTTCCGATCCCGAATAACGCGTGCCGGGCAGAGATGTCACCCTCATACCGTGGAAACCGTCTTCGCGAGAACCGAGCGTTTTAAACGATCGTTTCTCTGCCGAACGATGGTGGCTTGGAACGCCCTGCCTGCGCACGTGTTTCCTCCAACATATAACCCTGGGCTCTTTAAGCGAAGCGTAAAGAGGCACATTACAGGGTCGTCAAGTTGAGGGCCACTCTCTATAGTATTCCTGTGTACTGTGAGAGTCGCCCTCAATTGCCAGACGTCGCCTCAGCTTACCATCAGGCGAGTGGCGTCAATTTGTCGACCTAAATATAAAAAAAAAAAAAAAAAAAAAAAGGTACCTTATTACAAGTATGTGCCCGACCCAGTTCTTGAGAACGGTCAAGTCACATTGTATTGGGATCGATCTATTATCACTGATAGGACTGTTATAGCTAACAGACCTGATATAGTGATAATGGATCGATTAAAGCGCCTTGCAGTAATTGTCGATATCACTGTGCCACATGACGAGAATCTCGTGAAAGTAGAAAAAGATAAGCAAATTAAATATTTAGACCTAGCTCACGAGATTGTCGACATGTGGGATGTGGATTCGGCGATTATTGTTCCGATAGTCGTATCTGCGCATGGTCTAATAGCCAAGAGCCTCGACCTCCACCTACAGAGGCTCGCGTTAGGCAGCTGGGTCAAGGGATTGATGCAGAGAGCGGTTCTGTTGAATACGGCCCGTATTGTGCGGAAGTTCCTGTCTCTGGAGCCCTAACCACCGGTAGCTTGGTCCCTGTACCCGATGCCGGTGGGTTACTGTTTTTTATATTTTTAAATGTATTTTTTTATAAATCTATTTAAAAATGTAATAAATATGTGTTAAGTGTTAATAAAGAAAATAATAATAATAAATCTTTATTTTTTTCACAAAAAATTAACAACAATACTGTGATTGGTCTCTCCTGGTAAGCACGTAATGCCTGTAGTAGGAGAGACCGCTCCTCTATAACATAGCATTAGTTACAGTAAGTAGTTACAGTAGTGTTTAGTACTAAAATTAAATGTTTTAGTTAACTAATAGTATGTAGGATTTAAATAAAATAATTGATTTATATTAATACTGTAGTGGCCACGGCCATTATCGCCTTGCACGTCATCAGTTTAGGGTTAAGATTCAACACACTACCAGTTTAGGGTTAACTTGTTTTACGGTTACATACAAAGTGAAGATTTGTAAAATCGGTATTTATGAGAAGTTACTAAATACCTACAACTTAAATATATTGATATTGCTACTTACTTACCTTATACTTGCTATTTGTAATTCTAGTTATATAAATTGTATTATGTAATTTAGGCCCTGTTCTCAATACATAGGTAACATTATTGTAACTAGCCTAAGTTATTTTAGTTTATAATATATGCTACATAGTGATAGGCTAAAATATGTAAGTGTCAATAGATATATAAATAAATAACCAAACTTCAGTTCAGGACATAATCAGTCATGTCGCGGTTATGTCGTAGCCCGTGTTACGCGCTGCGACATGAGCGCAACTTGTCGGACCGGTTCTCTGAGCCATCGCCCGGTCCGCTGTATGCATTCGGGAATGTTCTTGCCAGTGGTTTTATAACACGCACGCGAAGCGCATGACTGCTTACTCCCTGACCGGCTAAGTACTAAATACGTGTTTCCATTTTCTCCAACCCTTTCTAAACTCTGTCGGCTGTGCTGCTCCTTCTTCCTAGAAAGCTTGCTATATTGCTTCATTGGGTATGTGGTTTGGTGTCTGTGTCACGTAGTATGTAGGCTGGCTTGACACGGTCTATCGATACCGTGACTTTCTTCCCATTCACCAGAATAGTGAACACCTTGTCGTCACGCTGCAGGACTTCGTACGGTCCAGAATACGCTGGCTTCAAGGTACCGCCAACAGTGCAGTCACGCAAAAACACGTGAGTGCAAGTGGCTAACTTCTTGAAGACAAACGTTGGACGTTTTCCACCGTGACGAGAGCCTGGTGAAGGCCTCAGGCTTTGGACTATGCCCCTAAGTCTTGACGTGAACTCAGTCAAGTCTAGGGGATAGTCAGGCTCTGGATCAAAAAATTCACCTGGCAGCCGCAAAGGTTCGCCATACACCAATTCAGCTGAGGTAGTCTGTAGGTCCTCCTTGACAGCGCTGCGGACCCCTAACAACACCAACGGAAGAGACTCTGTCCAATTACCGCCACCGTGACAGGTTATGGCCGATTTAAGTTGGCGATGGAATCGTTCTATGAGTCCATTGCAGGCTGGTTGGTAAGCAGTGGTTCGGCGATGTGTGAATCCAGCGATCCGAGAAAGATTTCGGAACAACGCTGACTCAAACTGCCTGCCACGATCTGTCACGATGTCGGCAGGACAACCAAACCTAGCTATCCAGCCACTGAGGAGTGCTTTTGCTACTGCCTCAGCCGTTATGTCCTCTAGTGGTATTTCCTCAGGCCACCGCGTAAAGCGATCGATGGCCGTGAGACAATATCTGAAGCCCTGGGACGGAGGCAATGGCCCTACTAAGTCGATATGAACGAATTTGAATCGGGATGCGGGAAGTTTGTAGTTACCGAGTGGAGCACTGGTATGACGCGTGACCTTGGACTTCTGACACGCTATGCATGCCCGCGTCCAGTTCCTACAATCCCGTCGAACCCCAGGCCATACGTACCGTTCGGAGACCAGCTTCACAGTTGCGCTCGCCCCAGGGTGGCTAAGACAGTGTAGACTTTCAAACGCCCTTTGGCGTAGCGTATTGGGAATGTATGGCCTATTGGTTCCCATACTAACGTCGCAAAACAGTTCCACGCTGGTACCTGGGATTTTGACTCTTTGGAGGCACAATGAGGTCTTACCTTCTACGAGTTGTCTCAGCTCTGGATCCGGTTGTTGAGCGGAAGCCAGCTCAGCAGGGTCTATTGGCTGAGTGATCTCCTCAACTCGCGAGAGTGTATCAGCTACCACATTGTCCCTACCAGAAATGTGACGTATATCGGTGGTGAACTGCGCGATCAGGTCCAGGTGTCGGAACTGTCTTGGCGAGCAGTTTTCCTTACGATTAGTGAATGCGAAGGTCAGCGGCTTGTGGTCGGTGTAGATCGTGAAGTCCCGGGCTTCGAGCATGTGCCTGAAATATTTTATGCCCTCGTAAATGGCGAGTAGCTCTCGATCGTAGGGTGAGTACTTCTGTTGGGAAGAACTCAACCCACGAGAGAAGAATGCTAATGGCTCCCAGGACTCACCGTTACTCCTCCTCTGCTGCAACACAGCTCCCATGGCTCGGTCAGACGCATCGGTGACCAGCGCTAACTTGGCGTCACAATTGGGATGTCTTTGCAGGCTTCAAAGGCCTCCAGTGACTTACCAGTTATATGGACCGGGTGCAAGCCTTTCACTGATCCTGTCAGTAGCGCGTTTAGTGGAGCCTGTTGTCCAGCAGCGCCTGAGATGAACCTGCGATAGAAATTCACCATGCCCAAGAATCTACGCAGTTCTTTTACTGTTTTCGGAGTGGGAAAGTTTTTTATGGCCTCGACCTTCATGGGTAGCGGCGTTGTACCTTTGTCTGTAATAAGGTAACCTAGGAAAGTCACCTGGGGTGCACCGAATACACATTTAGCTAGCTGTGTTCACCACCATCCCATATCGTTTCAGCCGGTCGAAAATCTGACGAAGATGCCCTTCGTGAGTCTTCTGATCCTTCGAAAATACTAGAAAATCATCCAAATACGCATATGTAAAGTCCAGGCCGCGCAGCATCTCGTCTACGAAGCGTTGGAAAGTTTGCGCCGCATTCCTTAAACCTAGATTCATGTAGCCGAATTCGTAACTTCCGAAAGCTGTGGTGATGGCCGTTTTCGCAATGTCATCAGGGTGGATGGGGATCTGGTTATACGCCTTAACTAGATCAATCGTTGAGAAGATAGTGCAGCCAGACAACGAATGAGCAAAGTCGTGGATATGCTTGATCGGGTACCTGTCGGGTATTGTCCGGGCATTCAGCATGCGGTAGTCCCCACAAGGACGCCACCCGTTGTCCTTCTTGGGTGCTAGATGGAGAGGAGAAGCCCATGCTGATTCCGAAGGTTTACAAGTACCGTTCTGCAACATTGACTCGAATTCTGCCTTCGCTATCTTAAGTTTATCAGGTGCAAGCCTACGTGGGGTGCAAGAGACCGGTGGGCCAGGTGTAGTGCGGATATGGTGTACGGTGTTGTGATGTATTGTGCGATGTATTCCGTGAGGTCGAGTAATCTCGGGGTATCGGGCTAGTATGTCGTGATACACCGAGTTACCAGAAACAACCTTCACCGAAGAAATGCTTTCATTGTCAAACGCGAGTGAAGCCACGGTCGTGATCATCTTCTTATTGTCTATGAGGCGTTGATTTCGAACATCTACTATTAAATTATAATGGGACAAAAAATCCACGCCTATTATCGCCTTCGTGACGTCGGCCACAATAAAATGCCAAGGGAAGTCACGACGCACACCTAGGTTTAAATTTAAATGATAAAAACCATATGTAGTTATGATCGAGCCGTTAGCGGCACATAATTCAAAATTAGTTTTGACACGACATTCTTTCAAAAATCTACGAGGAAAAACACAGAAATCACTGCCCGTATCAACTAAAAATTGTAATTTAGTAAGCCTATCCGTAACAAATAAGCGACCGATACTTGGGCAGCCGTCGGTCGCACTTACCGACTGCCCGTCGCATTTCCCGTAAAGTCGCACGGTTTCGTACACTTACTTGCTTTTCCAGCGAATTTAAAGTGGTACCAGCAGATAGGATGGCGTCGGTAGCTTGAGTGTGATCTATTTGTAGACGGTGATCCACCTCGACGTTTTGAAAATTGTCTGGTTCTTGATTTTGACCGCGACATATGTTCAATTTATTTCGCTGACGCCTCGACTTGCCGGGTCAACGTGGCGATCTCACTCATTTCACTGGAATCACCTGCTGATACAGCTATTACATGGGCATTGGGGGATACGGCGTCCAAAACCTGGTCGTCAAGCTCGGCGACTTCATCCAGCTTCATGTTCGCCTGTGACGCGATGATGGGTTGCACGCTGCTAGGTAGGCGTCTGGCCCAGAGGGATCTGATTAGATCATCCGGTACCGTGGAACCAGCTAACCCTCGCAGCCGCCGAAGAAACTGCGACGGTTTTCGGTCCCCCAATTCTTCGTGGTGGAGAAGTTGCTGTACCTGCTTCTCCCGTGACGCCGACAGCCTCTTGACCAGCTCCGTCTTCAGCACCTCGTACCTATTTGACGTAGCCGGTCCCTCGACGATGTCTTCCACTATCTCGATGTACTGGGGTTCTAAGTACGACTCGGCGTAGTGGTACTTTGTGGCATCCGACGTCACTCCAGCTAGCACGAACTGGCTTTCCAACGACGAAAACCATAATTTAGGTTTGGTCGGGTAAAACGGCGGTACCCTCACCCCTACCCGATTCACGATAATTGGTTCTTCACTTTCCTTGCTCTCGCTAGTCGACTGCGGCATTGTACTCGAACCGGGGTCACCAATGAAGCAATATAGCAAGCTTTCTAGGAAGAAGGAGCAGCACAGCCGACAGAGTTTAGAAAGGGTTGGAGAAAATGGAAACACGTATTTAGTACTTAGCCGGTCAGGGAGTAAGCAGTCATGCGCTTCGCGTGCGTGTTATAAAACCACTGACAAGAACATTCCCGAATGCATACAGCGGACCGGGCGATGGCTCAGAGAACCGGTCCGACAAGTTGCGCTCATGTCGCAGCGCGTAACACGGGCTACGACATAACCGCGACATGACTGATTATGTCCTGAACTGAAGTTTGGTTATTTATTTATATATCTATTGACACTTACATATTTTAGCCTATCACTATGTAGCATATATTATAAACTAAAATAACTTAGGCTAGTTACGATAATGTTACCTATGTATTGAGAACAGGGCCTAAATTACATAATACAATTTATATAACTAGAATTACAAATAGCAAGTATAAGGTAAGTAAGTAGCAATATCAATATATTTAAGTTGTAGGTATTTAGTAACTTCTCATAAATACCGATTTTACAAATCTTCACTTTGTATGTAACCGTAAAACAAGTTAACCCTAAACTGGTAGTGTGTTGAATCTTAACCCTAAACTGATGACGTGCAAGGCGATAATGGCCGTGGCCACTACAATACAATTCAAGTTTCTTTCAATTTCTAAACGTGTGTGTGAGTGTATGTGTGTAGTGTGTGTATGTGTGTGTGTGTGTGTGTGTGTGTGTGTTTGTAGTGAGTGTGTGAGTGTGTGTATGTTAACGTACACAAGCATGTTTGTAGACTTTATAATTATCTAGACTATACTGAGTGTTCCAGAAGTTTTTCTGTATCCTCATAAGTGAGTTGTTTTATCCATTCCGTCACAGACTTCTTGCAGTCGTAATATTGTTTCGTATATACGTATATATGTTTGTTTATTTTATTGTATAACGTAGCTGATCGTTTATGAAACTGATTACAAGCAAATATTGTTCTGGTTTTGGGAATTGTTGCAATTATATCTTTTCGACGTTTCGTAAGAAGACTCTTATTAAATGGAAGCGATTTATGTGTTTTTAGCGTCAGTTGGATTATGTACAACTTTCTTACTGAGAGTAGGTTGCTAATTTCATAAAGACTATTGGTAGAGAATTTGATATTTTTAAAATACATACATTTTATTAGGGCGCGTTGAGCTCTCTCGACCTCAATAAATCTGCTTTTTAGTTTAGTTGACGAACCATAATCTGACCTACCATTACCTGACTTGCCACTAGTTGATGTACCACTACGCCACCGGGCATTTGTGGGGGAGCCATTAGTTGACGTACCACTACGCCACTGGCCATTTGTGGGGGAGCCATTAAGTGACGTACCACGACGCCACTGGGCATTTTTTGAGGAGCCATTTGTTGGATAGACGTTTGGTGGCGTGGCATTTGTTGGAGAGACATTTGTCGTAGAGTCATTTGTTGACGAGCCATTGGTTGGCGAGCCATTGTTGGCGTGCCATGTGTTGGCGTACCATTAGTTGGTATTATTAACGAAATATGAACCTCAGGTACTGTATAGGCGATAGCATAAGATGGGTGGGACTTTACACCTTATATTATTGCCCTTTTGTTATGCCACTGAATTTAAAAGAATTTAAAATCTTGATGGCTCTATGTTGTTATTATTCCTGATACATTTGAGGTGGACGGTGGAAATTTTATATTTCCCACGATCCACCCAGGTGGTAACAGGTGGTCCGTTGTAAAAAAAAACTTTCCACGGTCCACCCAGGTGGTCTCAGCAGGTGAACGGTGGTAAATAAGCGTCGATAGCCCTCAATCTGGAGGCAAGCCAAAAATTAGAAAATTTGACCTAGCCCTAAGGGGTCCAAAGTTATATCTATAATCGAATAATATATCGAATAATTTTTTTTCCATACATGGGAATGATAGGGAACTTTTAAATTTTATTTATAATTACGTTCTGAACAATTTTATTGATTTTCAGCTTGCTGGGACTTTATGCACCTTCGAATGTCTAAATTGACCGGACTACTGGAAAATGTATTCTAATATTAGGTTACATTCGGAAAAAACGACGATTCCCGAGGACACCAAGAGAAACAGCACCTGCCTACTTATGTACTAAGTGTATTTTGTAGTTAAACATATGTTACATTATATATATCTAAGCACAGCTAAGACACAATCATAAACCGAGCCTGCACAGTACATATGAGTGTTGCACTATACATGTACTATCTACTTTTGTACCTCACCACATCACAAGATAGTGTTATATGCTAATGGTTGCAGTACCATGTGTCTTTGCTCTTTATAATATTAGAATACATGATAAAAATAAAATAAAATAAAATAAAATAACGTTTATTATCTTTGAAATGATGAACAAACACACTTGTACACTTAAATGACTTGAAGATGTGTTAAGTTGGGCACTGACGATGAAACCATTTGGTTTTCGCAACCATCATTTGTCAGAAATGACCTGATTCCACCTCAACCGAATGGTAATGCATCCAAACATGGTACCATTGACGGTGCTACCGTTTGGAACACATGGCCATAGATAATACACATTGTGCATAGCTTTACCGCAGAGTAAAAAGGATAGTTCCCCGAAATTTCATTCACTTTAAACTCTGAATTAAATACATTTCATGCCTATATCCCCGCAGGGGTAGCCAGAGGTGCAATACACACCCACAATTTGCCAGTATTTTTAGTCCCACGAAATAGGCGGCAAACCTATTGACGTCACCGGGCACACATATAATGATTATGTCCAAAACGTCCCAATGAATTTATTATAAGTCTCGGCGTCTGGGACTTATATCCGAAATGTATTAAATAAATTTACAAAGTTATCTGTGGATCTCAATCTATTTGGAAATCCAAAATGTTTCGACAACCATCAAAAATGGGATATTGACCCGTCAATTTTGTCAATTTTGAATAACCCGAAATTACACACTCGCATTTTTACAGTAGGTAATTTTATTGGTCCCACGGCCACGTAAGGAGCAAGCCAATTGCCGTTACACCCTAGATAATAGAAAATCAATAACCATTCTGTGGTCTGAATCTAAATTTCAACAACCGGGACCTCTGTAGTCCGAGCATGAACGTCGTGTGAATACCCTGTCTATAAAGTCGTGACGTTGCGGCATTCATTTGGGTGTCGAATTTATAGACAGAGTATAAGACGAAGAGACGCAAGTTCACACCATTTCTTATATTAAGCCTGAATTTTTCATAATATTTTATTCAATGCTAAATATCAGCAATATCTCATGTCTGGCTGCACTCGCCACTCACGCTAATGCGAATATAAATCACAAAAATGATGGAAGTTTGCATATTTTATTGAATTCTCAATACTTTTCTCAACATTATTGAACAGAAAGGGGTCTAATGCGGGGTTGATGTCACACTTCGCTTGGAGAATATTTTATGGCTTTTTATTTTGCACTCTTTGTGAGCCAAGCAAGCAAATGCTCTCAGAATGGATATAATTTCTCGGAATATTTTCAAGGGTAGGTAAGTATATTGAGTTAAGTGTAAAGGGGTTACCGTTACCACTGTTAGTGGTGCACATGCCGATCAATGGACGAGGTTCTGCGACTATAAAAGTTCCCAATAATCGGCCAACTAATACGTGGGGCTAATTTAATAACTGTCAAAATGTGGACGTATTATGGGCCTCTGCCTGCACCTGCGGTGAAAAACTGTATGAAGGTGTATTTATATTTAGTTACTAGTTGATGTACACTGCTGCACCCGAGTGAATTGGGTTCCTCGTTTCCAATCCTCAATGATGAAAACATAAACACATAAAACACCGGTAATGTTTTACCATTCTTGATTTCTATGTCATTGGTATATGTGTAAAATTTCATTGTAATCTGTTCAACTGTTGACGTGTGATTGGGTAAAAAAAACTACGCTCAGACCAAAAAAAGGATCTCTTTTTTGCTCTTTGACATCGTAAAGATTTTTATTAAAGTATTTTTCGTAAAGATTTTCAGTAAAGACTAACTGTTGTTCGCAGCTCCGCCTGCGTGTTACTTTAGATCTACATAACTTTTTTATTTATGAAGCGATTGAAAACCAAACCGCAAATTCAAATCAAAAAATCAAATCGTTTCTGAGATTAGCGTGTTCAAACAATCAGACAAACAGACAAAAGTTCTAAAAACCATTGTTTTGGGTTTTTTTGCGTTCATAAAGCCCCCCTACACCAGTTTCTCTATTAAAATAATATCTTCTATTATATTTATTCTCTATTATACCATAAAAATTCATCTTAAGATACGAAAATATGAAATATTATTTATTATCTACGTCGTGTGTGATAGTCCATTGAGTTGTATGGCGAGCGATATTGTATCTTAAGTTAAAATATTATAATATCTTAGCTGTGTGCAGCGCCCCTTAGTGAACTCCACTGCGGGTGACGTAACCTAATCACATTTTTGGGTTCGGTGTCGGTCTAGTAACACCCCCTGCCATTTATTTTTTTGATATTTTCAATGTACAGAATTTTCACTTCTACATATTTATTATAAGTATAGATATAGATTATGTTCTGTTCTTCTCTACTCTACCATTACCACCAGTAATATTATTTAGAACTTTTTACCCTTAATAATTAGCACTCTCCCCTAAGAAATATTCGTGTTAAATGCCAATAACACAAAATGTATATAAGGACCTCAGCTTGAAGAAGGACTACGTAGAATTAAATGACAAATTGGAGCTAAAAATGGCCATGAATTTCTTAAAAAAACATGAATAGCTTCCCGACTTCTAATTTACTTCGCATTGACACAACGCCTCCGCAATTCCGACAACAAGACAGTACCTGCCTACCCGTAACATAACAATATTATCTGGTCCCTTCGGCCAGATACACAAGGAATTATACTGCACGTTTCTTTGCATGATGATCACGATCTCGGCCGCAGAATGCGGGTAACGTCGACTTTCAGTGCGATTACTACACTGACAATCGACGCTATGCACCGCTTGCAACTACAGCCGTATTCTCAATGATTTTGATAGAAAACGAGTCATGCAGCCGCAGTTTTGGTTTTCGTGTGATAGCTGCTGCATTCGCAGCCTGCAGCCGAGATAGTAATAGCACCTTTAAGGTTGAAGCAGCATGTTGTGCTTCAACTTTAATCCTGCAAAAAACGTGCAGTACAATTCCTTGAGCGAGCCTTCTTTTACCGTACCTCAGGATCTGTACCTCCCTTTGAATACGATGTAATTATCACAAACAAGTCAAAATTCGTTTTTGTAAAATAAAAAAATCATTTATTCATGAAAATATTATCTAAAATACAAACGTATAGCTCCCGGGATTTATTTTTAGTTCAAACTTAAGTAACACTTATCCATTAGGTACAACAACCGAGTATATTTACATGAGATATACATTAAGAAAAAAAATATAATAAATCACAAAAACTGATGTCATCGGCAGGACTCGAACCCACGGCCTTTCTCTAACAAGGGGAATGTTCTGACCACTGAGCTACGATGACCAATACTGACATCAACCAATCTTTGCTTCATATAATAATTTCTAGATCGCGCTATTAAGGTTAGCGTTGGATCCACCTACCGGAATTCTGCCGAACTACGGTACCGGTATTCCGGTAGGTGCCTAATGCCGATGACATCAGTTTTGTGATTTAGTAACGTCCAAGAAGTTGGCCCCCCACTTAGCGATTACAAAAATTTTGAAAGTTGTTCTGGGTTGTTCTAGGTTTGTGCTACTTTGTTCCAAAACATTATAGAGCTAAGACTGAAATTTTCAGAGAAAATCCAAAAAAGCTAATTTCTGAGCTGGCCCCCCACTTTTAAGATATCACGATTCTGGCGGTTGTTCTGGGTTGTGCTAGGTTTGTTTTATATTGTTCCAAAATATCGCGCCCGAAAACCAATTATTTTCGCAATTATCGCAAATAATAATTTCTGAGCTGGCCCCCCACTTTTAAGATATCACGATTCTGGCGGTTGTTCTGGGTTGAGCTAGGTTTGTTTTATACTGTTCCAAAATATCGCACCCGAAAACCAATTATTTTCGCAATTATCGCAAATAATAATTTCTGAGCTGGTCCCCGCTCTTAAGATATCACGATTCTGGCGGTTGTTCTGGGTTGTGCTAGGTTTGTTTTCTAGTGTTCCAAAATATCGCGCCCGAAAACCAATTATTTTCGCAATTATCGCAAAATAATAATTTTTGAACTGGCACCCCACTTTTAAGATATCACGATTCTGGCGGTTGTTCTGGGTTGTGCTAGGTTTGTTCTATATTGTTCCAAAATATCGCGCACGAAAACCAATTATTTTCGCAAATAATATTTTTTGAACTGGCACCCCACTTTTAAGATATCACGATTTTGGCGGTTGTTCTGGGTTGTTCTAGATTTGTTCTATATTGTTCCAAAATATCGCACCCGAAAACAAATTATTTATCGCAAATTTCACAAATTAGAATTTTTGAGCTAGCACCACATTTTCGAGCTATCGGGATTACAACGGTTGTTCTCAGCTTGTTCTTCTTCGTTTCAAAATATTGATTTCCAAAAAAAAATTATATAAATTTTCGATAAAATTTATTTTTCTTAAATTACAAGACAACCATGAAATATGTCAAAATTCTCATCTTCTTTTTTTTGTAGTATTATGTTTTGTTTTTTTAGTTTTTTAATGAACTAAAGAAAGAAAAGAACTTTTTATTTTTTGAATAATCAGAAATAAATGACAGACGGTATTCCTACGTTTAAAACTAAAGGAAACACACATTGTGCCGAGTTATGTTAGAATCTTAACATGGTGTTTTAAAAAAATATTCACATTAAAGATTTAACACCATGAAATTTGTCAATACGCGCATCTTTTTTTTTGTATTTTTGTTTTGTTTTTTTTAGTCATTTGTTTTTTTAATGAATTAAAAAAGAGCTTTTTTTTTATTGTGTATTTTTTCGTATTGTTTTTAATTTTTTTAGTTTATTGTTTTTTTTTTAATGAATTAAAAATGTTTTTTTTTTGGTATTTTATCCTTTTTTTTCCTATTGTTTTTTTCTTGATATTTTTCTTAGATACGTGGAAAATTCAACCAAACATTTCCACACAACTCCTTTGGATGTAAACCTTGCCACTAAAAAGCCTTTAAAACTATTGAGTTTTATGTAGACGACTTGGAAAACTTGAGATTTAGGAAGCCTTTGATATTATATTATTATTAAATTTAATACAGTAGTCGCTTTTCAAATTCGTCATTTAAACTCGAACGTAAATACAGAACAGAATCTGTTTTGGTTTTGAAACCAAATCATCTATACGGAACCACGTATCGCCGTATATGACGCAGCCAGTGTAGTGCCCAGCGGATTTACCGCCAGCGTGGTAATCTGCAATCCCAGCAAGCTGAAACGAAGATCCGCCTAAGTTAATCGACGCGGGAAATTGTTTTATTTCAAACCTAGCGTCAACATCTTCAATACACTCTATAAAAGCGTGAGATCGATAGTCGAATTTCGTTTCAACAAAGCTTTTACATTTTACACAAGTCTTTTTCGAAATGGAAATTTCGTTAGCTTTTATAGCATCGCTTATTTTTTCGTACCCATGACTTATGATGATGTCAATATCTAATGAAACGGTCACTGGCTGCCTTGTGAAGACGGTATTGCATACTTTGCACTCCCTACGTTCCTCCAGGCTAGGCTCTTCCTGAAAAATAAGCTCACACAAAATAGTGATGTTTGATAAAGCGTCAATGATAGAAACTCCAGCCACGCTACCATCTTGTACGAAGCGCGAAACTTGACGCAAGACATTCGCACTTGCTTATATACCTCTGTATTGGTACCCTTTTCTAAGAAAAGTTTCACGAATTCGAATATTTTCGATTTCGATTTTTGAATAACGTCATGAAATGTTTCATAGGTACTTGCAGCAGCAAGAATATGGATGATCGTATCGAAACCGCACGTATTTTTTATTACGACCCTTTGTTTATTATACTGGATTGAAGGACAGATATTTCCATTTTGAATAACTTCTAGGCCAACTTTCCGTATTTTATTTGATTTCGCAACTTTTAACTCAGGGCATGCATCTATGTACACGTATGTATTTAATTTTTTTGGTTCATTTTTGTTGGGCCAATTATTTTCTGAGCCCAGTTCATTATTTTTATCAAGAACATATTCATTGTCACTGTCAGATTCAATTGTTTCACTTCTCTTTAGTGAATTTTCGAACGTTTGCGGGTTCTCTTTTGATATTGGCGGAGAGTTTTGTTTAGTGGACAGCACATTGTAATTTTCCACCCGGACTTCTGTATTAGATGGTTGTATGGTGGCTACACTGTTTGAAAGTTCCAGCGTTCGGACCTGCTTTAGTGTATGTTTTTCCGCCACAACAAGTTTTGTGCGTCCGGAGAAAGATGTTAAATGTGTTGTTACAAGTTTATCGATACGCATAGGGCGTCTCTCTTGTGCCAACGTTCGGTGTTTTAAATCATTGAACTCGCTTTCAATGGCAGATGAAGTTGCAACCATACTTCCAAAACCAAAAACGCCTTTCATCACGCTTGAGTATAAGGGAAAGTATGGAATCATATTTTTTATTCGTTTTCCAATACTAGGTACATAGTAAGGATTCAAGTCTTCGCCAATTCGAGTTGAATCGCATGAAACTTTTTCGAGTGAACTGTTGTAAAGTGATGTTCCCCATTTAAATATATTTATCCCACTTTCTTCACCCACTTCCTCCGCTTCTGAACTATTCCCGTCTGATTGTTCTACCAATTCGGTTACTTTCTTTACGAATGCGTCTCCCTTTACCAAAGCGTGCAAGCGACTGAATTCTTCGCCAGCCAAACTTGGGCAACCATTTTCATCCATTCCAAAGGTCGGACTATTAGAAATAATCAGTATACCCTTGAAAATGTCTCTGAGTTCATGGAAATCCTCACATTTGGTAATCAGCGCCATAATCATTACGTAGAATTTTCGTACGAGCGGATTAGCAGATTTTAATTCTTTCCACCGTGAAATCATTTTCACGTAATGTGAAATATCGAGACGGAGAAAGCATGAAGGAAGCGAACGAGACGAGTTTTCCAGACAGTCGAAACATTTTGACAGATAATCTTTAAGATTTTGACATTCTGCGAACACTCGTGCACATGCACCAAGCAGAGCTTTATCAAAATCACAAGTAACCTGTTTCGGTAATGGAAAATTCGCTTTATGAGATTGACCGATTCGGATAATCTCATTAAGCCAAAACTGAATTGTATTTGTGTTTTGCGAAGCGCTCAGCATCTGGAAAACAGGAATTTTTGACTCGACAGTTTCTGTCAATACTTGGTACTTACTTTCTATCAATTTCGATGCAATTCTTTCCTTCGCTTGCCCTTCAATTGCCGCTTTTTGGAGTGCTCGAACGTTTCATCGTAATTTTCCAGCAAGCAGTCCATTAAAACATCCTCACGAGGCAATGGTTTATTTGCCACTAAACCGGAAAACTTGCAGCCACATTCTTTGCATTGACCGGAAATTTTTAAATAAATACCGGACTCAGTTATCTTGTTTCTCTTGAAACTGAGAGGGCATTGAATTTTTTGCTGGAGCCAGAGCTGTTCGTACTTTTTCCCTTCATCGGTCCAAATTTTTCGTTTCAATACCGTATACCCCCTTTCAGTTAGATTTTCATCATGGTAACTGATATTGTCTGGATCCAAGACAACCCATGTTTCATGAGGAATTTTTAAACGGATTGGAAACTCGCTCATCTTATTCGAATTGTTCAGTGTGTCGTCGTTATTTGATGCATCTAAAGATGAATCTTTACAGATTTTGAAATCGTGAAATTCGAGTACTTTGTCCCACGTTTCGTAACGATTCATTTGAAGTATTGTGTAAACATACTTGGGACTAATCTTAGAATCTGCGACAGAATTGAAATCCGCACTAATTCTTTGATAAATATCGGAACTTGGACCAACAGGTTTGCCCGAAGAATCGATAAGACTTTTATATTTAGGGGACAAAATAATGTTGGATAGTTTTGGGATTAAATACGCCATTGTGTATAAAATGTTATAAATTAGTCAACAATGTACGAATTGCCACTCGAGAAAAATATTATACGACCCTTACGGCAACAATAACAGATAGTGCTCAAAGAGTTGTCACGGAAAATCAAAACGAGAAGATTTCTGCAACTAAATATGAGTTTTTATTATTGAAGTCTGTACCGCCAGAAAGCGCCTCTGGAGAGGTATCTAGCGGTATTTTATACACAATGGCGTATTTAATTCCAAAACTATCCAACATTATTTTGTCCCCTAAATATAAAAGTCTTATCGATTCTTCGGGCAAACCTGTTGGTCCAAGTTCCGATATTTATCAAAGAATTAGTGCGGATTTCAATTCTGTCGCAGATTCTAAGATTAGTCCCACGTATGTTTACACAATACTTCAAATGAATCGTTACGAAACGTGGGACAAAGTACTCGAATTTCACGATTTCAAAATCTGTAAAGATTCATCTTTAGATGCATCAAATAACGACGACACACTGAACAATTCGAATAAGATGAGCGAGTTTCCAATCCGTTTAAAAATTCCTCATGAAACATGGGTTGTCTTGGATCCAGACAATATCAGTTACCGTGATGAAAATCTAACTGAAAGGGGGTATACGGTATTGAAACGAAAAATTTGGACCGATGAAGGGAAAAAGTACGAACAGCTCTGGCTCCAGCAAAAAATTCAATGCCCTCTCAGTTTCAAGAGAAACAAGATAACTGAGTCCGGTATTTATTTAAAAAAATCCGGTCAATGCAAAGAATGTGGCTGCAAGTTTTCCGGTTTAGTGGCAAATAAACCATTGCCTCGTGAGGATGTTTTAATGGACTGCTTGCTGGAAATTTACGATGAAACGTTCGAGCACTCCAAAAAGCGGCAATTGAAGGGCAAGCGAAGGAAAGAAATTGCATCGAAATTGATAGAAAGTAATATCCTACCATCAATCTGGCGGCGAGGCGAAGCAGACAAACGTATGCAATTCGGGGATTGTGAACCAGCAAATCTACCAAAAAATGAGATCTTACGTAAAGCCAAGCAGGAACAAAAGAATATTAACTTCGGGATGAAAGGCACAGATCCTGTAGTTAATATTCAAATCATGAAATATGAACGGCACATTGGGGAGATTCACACTATTGGGTTGGATCCTTTTTTCGTTCATTATTGGACACCGGAACAAATAGTGTTTATATGTTGCATCACCAATATATCTGCATTGATGGTACTGGTTCATTGGGAAAAAAATTAATGAAACCCAACGGGGAACTGTCTCCACATCTGTACTTGTACCAAGTATTGACAGAAACTGTCGAGTCAAAAATTCCTGTTTTCCAGATGCTGAGCGCTTCGCAAAACAAATACAATTCAGTTTTGGCTTAATGAGATTCTCCGAATCGGTCAATCTCATAAAGCGAATTTTCCATTACCGAAAAAGGTTACTTGTGATTTTGATAAAGCTCTGCTTGGTGCATGTGCACGAGTGTTCGCAGAATGTCAAAATCTTAAAGATTATCTGTCAAAATGTTTCGACTGTCTGGAAAACTCGTCTCGTTCGCTTCCTTCATGCTTTCTCCGTCTCGATATTTCACATTACGTGAAAATGATTTCACGGTGGAAAGAATTAAAATCTGTTAATCCGCTCGTACGAAAATTCTACGTAATGATTATGGCGCTGATTACCAAATGTGAGGATTTCCATGAACTCAGAGACATTTTCAAGGGTATACTGATTATTTCTAATAGTCCGACCTTTGGAATGGATGAAAATGGTTGCCCAAGTTTGGCTGGCGAAGAATTCAGTCGCTTGCACGCTTTGGTAAAGGGAGACGCATTCGTAAAGAAAGTAACCGAATTGGTAGAACAATCAGACGGGAATAGTTCAGAAGCGGAGGAAGTGGGTGAAGAAAGTGGGATAAATATATTTAAATGGGGAACATCACTTTACAACAGTTCACTCGAAAAAGTTTCATGGGATTCAACTCGAATTGGCGAAGACGTGAATCCTTACTATGTACCTAGTATTGGAAAACGAATAAAAAATATGATTCCATACTTTCCCTTATACTCAAGCGTGATGAAAGGCGTTTTTGGTTTTGGAAGTATGGTTGCAACTTCATCTGCCATTGAAAGCGAGTTCAATGATTTAAAACACCGAACGTTGGCACAAGAGAGACGCCCTATGCGTATCGATAAACTTGTAACAACACATTTAACATCTTTCTCCGGACGCACAAAACTTGTTGTAGCGGAAAAACATACACTAAAGCAGGTCCGAACGCTGGAACTTTCAAACAGTGTAGCCACCATACAACCATCTAATACAGAAGTCCGGGTGGAAAATTACAATGTGCTGTCCACTAAACAAAACTCTCCGCCAATATCAAAAGAGAACCCGCAAACGTTCGAAAATTCACTAAAGAGAAGTGAAACAATTGAATCTGACAGTGACAATGAATATGTTCTTGATAAAAATAATGAATTGGGCTCAGAACATAATTGGCGCAACAAAAATGAACCAAAAAAAACGAAATACATACGTGTACATAGATGCATGCCCTGAGTTAAAAGTTGCGAAATCAAATAAAATACGGAAAGTTGGCCTAGAAGTTATTCAAAATGGAAATATCTGTCCTTCAATCCAGTATAATAAACAAAGGGTCGTAATAAAAAATACGTGCGGTTTCGATACGATCATTTATATTCTTGCTGCTGCAAGTACCTATGAAACATTTCATGACGTTATTCAAAAATCGAAATCGAAAATATTCGAATTCGTGAAACTTTTCTTAGAAAAGGGTACCAATACAGAGGTATATAAGCAACGTGCGAATGTCTTGCGTCAAGTTTCGCGCTTCGTACAAGATGGTAGCGTGGCTGGAGTTTCTATCATTGACGCTTTATCAAACATCACTATTTTGTGTGAGCTTATTTTTCAGGAAGAGCCTAGCCTGGAGGAACGTAGGGAGTGCAAAGTATGCAATACCGTCTTCACAAGGCAGCCAGTGACCGTTTCATTAGATATTGACACCATCATAAGTCATGGGTACGAAAAAATAAGCGATGCTATAAAAGCTAACGAAATTTCATTATCATTTATAGAGTGTATTGAAGATGTTGACGCTAGGTTTGAAATAAAACAATTTCCCACGTCGATTAACTTAGGCGGATCTTCGTTTCAGCTTGCTGGGATTGCAGATTACCACGCTGGCGGTAAATCCGCTGGGCACTACACTGGCTGCGTCATATACGGCGATACGTGGTTCCGTATAGATGATTTGGTTTCAAAACCAAAACAGATTCTGTTCTGTATTTACGTTCGAGTTTAAATGACGAATTTGAAAAGCGACTACTGTATTAAATTTAATAATAATATAATATCAAAGGCTTCCTAAATCTCAAGTTTTCCAAGTCGTCTACATAAAACTCAATAGTTTTAAAGGCTTTTTAGTGGCAAGGTTCACATCCAAAGGAGTTGTGTGGAAATGTTTGGTTGAATTTTCCACGTATCTAAGAAAAATATCAAGAAAAAAACAATAGGAAAAAAAAGGATAAAATACCAAAAAAAAAACATTTTTAATTCATTAAAAAAAAAACAATAAACTAAAAACATTAAAAACAATACGAAAAAATACACAATAAAAAAAAGCTCTTTTTTAATTCATTAAAAAAACAAATGACTAAAAAAAACAAAACAAAAATACAAAAAAAAAGATGCGCGTATTGACAAATTTCATGGTGTTAAATCTTTAATGCGAATATTTTTTTAAAACACCATGTCTTAAGATTCTAACATAACTCGGCACAATGTGTGTTTCCTTTAGTTTTAAACGTAGGAATACCGTCTGTCATTTATTTCTGATTATTCAAATAATAAAAAGTTCTTTTCTTTCTTTAGTTCATTAAAAAACTAAAAAAACAAAACATAATACTACAAAAAAAAGAAGATGAGAATTTTGACATATTTCATGGTTGTCTTGTAATTTAAGAAAAATAAATTTTATCGAAAATTTATATAATTTTTTTTTGGAAATCAATATTTTGAAACGAAGAAGAACAAGCTGAGAACAACCGTTGTAATCCCGATAGCTCGAAAATGTGGTGCTAGCTCAAAAATTCAAATTTGTGAAATTTGCGAAAAATAATTTGTTTTCGGGTGCGACATTTTGGAACAATATAGAACAAATCTAGAACAACCCAGAACAACCGCCAAAATCGTGATATCTTAAAAGTGGGGTGCCAGTTCAAAAATTATTATTTGCGAAAATAATTGGTTTTCGTGCGCGATATTTTGGAACAATATAGAACAAACCTAGCACAACCCAGAACAACCGCCAGAATCGTGATATCTTAAAAGTGGGGTGCCAGTTCAAAAATTATTATTTTGCGATAATTGCGAAAATAATTGGTTTTCGGGCGCGATATTTTGGAACAATATAAAACAAACCTAGCACAACCCAGAACAACCGCCAGAATCGTGATATCTTAATAGCGGGGGCCAGCTCAGAAATTATTATTTGCGATAATTGCGAAAATAATTGGTTTTCGGGTGCGATATTTTGGAACAATATAAAACAAACCTAGCACAACCCAGAACAACCGCCAGAATCGTGATATCTTAAAAGTGGGGGGCCAGCTCAGAAATTATTATTTGCGATAATTGCGAAAATAATTGGTTTTCAGGCGCGATATTTTGGAACAATATAAAACAGGTGTACCAGGTGGTACAAAAGTGTTGGTCCGGGGGGGTACCACCGTGCAGCTGTGCTAAAGCCCCCCAAGTAACCCAGCCCAGGCTGGGTTGCGTTAGGGGTTCAGCAGCTGCACTGCCGGGCCCGGGGCGGTGTATGGTGCGGTAGGCAGGGGTCCAGTGGGGGCGAAGCGGAGTCTAGTGTGGGTGGTGTGGGTCGATTCGCCGGCCAGGGAGACCCTTAGCAACGGCGTTGCCGCGGCCGCCCGCAACATAGTCATGGGGCCCGCCTGGGACCAACCACCCCAGTAGGCTGCCCCACATGTTGCGCATAATCCTGTTGTGGGGTCGCCGCTCCGGGTGGTAACCGGTGTGGGGTAGCGGCGGCCTTGCATCAGGGGGGTTTGGGAGCCCTTCCGTCCGGCGGGTCGGCTCCGACCTAACCACACGGTTCTAGACGAAGCTAGCCTCTGCACTTTGTCACTTACTGCCGCACCAAATATCGCCCTGTCTTCACGCTTCCCCATATTTCACAATGACAGTGCAACAAGAGAATAGACGGTACACAGCGGCCCCTAGAAACCCCACAAAGTTGACTTCGTTTGAGGTGGAGTTCGCGAATATCCGCGGACTCCATGCAAACCTCGATACCGTCCACCATCACCTGGAGTCTGCACGGCCTTCTGTGATGTTCCTAACGGAGACACAGATACGCCGCCCTGACGACACGTCGTACCTCTGTTACCCGGGCTATATCATTGAGGAACAATTCCGCGATAAAGCCGGGGTGTGCGTGTTCGTTAGGGCGGATGTTTGCTGCCGCCGGTTGCGCTGTCTGGAGAACCCCTCCTACTCCGTCCTTTGGCTGCACGTGGATCATGGCTCCATGAGCCAGATTCACGTGTGCGTCTACCGCTCCCACACAGGGGACACTGGGACAACAAGGCTTTTCGAATACCTCAGCGAGATGGCTGACGATGCGCAGGTGCGGTTCCCGAACGCTGACCTGGTTTTCCTGGGGGACTTTAACGGTCATCACGTTGAGTGGCTGGGGTCCCTTAGGACCGATCATGCGGGACGAACCGCCCATGCATTCGCTCTCTCCCACGGGCTGACCCAGATGGTACGGGGGATCACCCGGATACCTGACAGGTCAGACCACACGCCCGCCTTGCTGGATCTACTGCTGACGAGTCGCCCAGCCGAGTACAGTGTGTCGGTACGCGCCCCACTGGGCACATCCGACCACTGTGTGGTGCACGCCAGCTTCCAAGTGCCACCGCCTGCTCGTGCTGAACAAATGACTCGACGACTATGGCACTACTCGTCGGCAGACTGGGACGGTCTTCGCGATTACTTTGCGTCCGTCCCGTGGAGCCAGCGCTGCTTTGTAGGGAAGGCGCCTTCGGATAGCGCTGCTGCCATTGCTGGCGAGATCAGTCTAGGGATAGAATATTATATCCCTTTCACTGATGTCGCCAGCATCCGCAAAGCTCGCCCCTGGTTCGGGCGTGAATGTGCCGACGCTGTCCAGAAAAAACTGTCGGCATATCGCGCCTGGGTCAGGGCTCGGGCGGCACGTGACCCGAACGTGAACCGCCTCAAAGCAGCGTACAATCGGGCCACTAGGTTCAGCAAGAGGGCCTTCAAGAGAGCGGATGCCCAGCGCGTCGCGCGGCTTGGTCAGGAGCTCACATCCCATCCCACGGGCAGCCGTGGATACTGGCAACTGGCCAAAGCCGTACAGTCAAATTTTTGTCAACCCTCGCTGCCACCACTGCGTTTTCCTGATGGATCACTGGCTCACAAAGCCCAAGAGAAGGCGGACATGCTCGCAGACCTCTTTGCGGCTAATTCCCGGGTCGATGACCGTGGCCTGCAGCCCCCCGCCATCGCCAACTGTGGCCACACTATGCCTGACGGCATTCCGGCGGTGGTGCTACGAAAATGTGCTGCTGAGTTGTCTCCAGTATTAACGCGTCTGTACCGCCTGTCATACTCTACAGGCCTCATGCCGGAGGCCTGGAAGGAGGCGAACGTACAACCGATCCCCAAGAAAGGGGATCGATCCGATCCAGGCAACTATCGACCCATAGCTGTCACCTCAGTCATTTGCAAGGTGCTCGAGCTTCTTATTAATAAGCAGCTCATGCGATACCTGGAGGATCACTCGCTAATCAATGATCGGCAATATGGCTTCAGGCCAAAACGATCAACGGGTGACCTCCTGGCATTCGTCACGCATGTATGGGGTGAGGCTATGGAAAAGTTCGGCGAGTCCTTGGCTATTAGCCTGGACATCGCCAAAGCTTTCGATAGGGTCTGGCATGCTTCGCTCCTTTCCAAGCTTCCGGCATATGGTCTACCTCCTCAACTGTGCAGCTGGATTGCCAGTTTTTTAAACGAGCGCCGAGTGCGGGTCCTCTGCGATGGCCAGGCTTCTCGCTTTTTGCAAGTGAATGCCGGGGTACCGCAGGGGTCCGTACTGTCACCAACTCTCTTTCTTCTGCATATCAATGATATGCTTTCCCTCGGGAAAGCATATCAATGATATGCTTTCCCTCGGGAACATTCATTGCTATGCAGATGACAGTACATTGCACGGGAGTTACTCGGTTCGTCCGACGGCGGGGCGATCTGTGATAGAGGAGGAGAGACGACATCTGGTGGGTGATCTCGACCGAAACCTCGACAGTATCTCCCAATGGGGTGCCGAGAACTTGGTCGAGTTCAATGCCCACAAAACACAGGCGTGTGCATTTACAGCGAAAAAATCCCCTTTCCTTCCCCTACCCACTCTTCAGAATGCAATATTACCAATGAAGGACAATCTAGACATCCTTGGCATAGACGTTCGTCGAGAGCTCAATAACACAAAATACATTGAGAGATGTATTGGGCTAGCTTCGCGGAAACTAGGAATACTGAACAAGGTAAAGCGATTCTTTACACCGCACCAGAGGTGTCTGCTGTACAAAACGCAGATTAGACCCTGCGTTGAATACTGCTCTCACCTCTGGGACGGCTCCGCGAAGTATTTGCTGGACGCACTCGACGCTATGCAGCGACGCGCTGTTCGCATTATAGACTGTCCGGAGGTAACGGGAAGCCTTGAGCCGCTAGCCCAGCGCCGAACAATTGCTTCCTTGACCGCGTTCTACCGTATTTACCACGGTGAGTGTTCTGAAGAGGTCTTCAACCTGATCCCACCCTCTTCCTTCCGATCCCGAACAACGCGTGCCGGGCAGAGATGTCACCCTCATACAGTGGAAACTGTCTTCGCGAGAACCGAGCGTTTTAAACGATCGTTTCTCTGCCGAACGATGGTGGCTTGGAACGCCCTGCCTGCGCACGTGTTTCCTCCAACATATAACCCTGGGCTCTTTAAGCGAAGCGTGAAGAGGCACATTACAGGGTCGTCAAGTTGAGGGCCACTCTCTATAGTATTCCTGTGTAATGTGAGAGTCGCCCTCAATTGCCAGGCGTCGCCTCAGCTTACCATCAGGCGAGTGGCGTCAATTTGTCGACCTAAATATAAAAAAAAAAAAAAAAAACAAACCTAGCACAACCCAGAACAACCGCCAGAATCGTGATATCTTAAAAGTGGGGGGCCAGCTCAGAAATTATTATTTGCGATAATTGCGAAAGTAATTGGTTTTCGGGCGCGATATTTTGGAACAATATAGAACAAACCTAGCACAACCCAGAACAACCGCCAGAATTATGATATCTTAAAAGTGGGGGGCCAGCTCAGAAATTAGCTTCTTTGGATTTTCTCTGAAAATTTCAGTCTTAGCTCTGTAATGTTTTGGAACAAAGTAACACAAACCTAGAACAACCCAGAACAACTTTCAAAATTTTATGTAATCGATAAGTGGGGGGTCAACTTCTTGGACGTGATTTAGTAATAGTTTCCTTCTTAATATTTTAAGAATAGTGTAAGCAAACTTATTGCTTTGAAATACAACAAATTAAAAGTAATAAAGTATTTAAAAAAACAAGCTTTATTTAAAGTTAAGTTAAAGTTTATTTAAATGAAATAAATCCGTACCCAAAGGGGAAATACAGAACCCTATTACTAAGACTTCACTGTCCGTCTGTCTGTCTGTCTGTCTGTCCGTCCGTCCGTCTGTCACCAGGCTGTATTTCATGAACCGTGATAATTAGTATACCTTGAACCGTGACATAGTAAATAATGTATTTATGTTGCCGCTATAACAACAAATACTAAAAACCAGAATAAAATTAATATTTTAGGGTACACCCATACAACAAACGTGATTTTTTTGCCCTTTTTTATTTATTGATTAATAAAAATATATAAATCATTTTATAAAACTAAAACATATTGGATTGACTAATAAATAAAATGGTTGATTCGTAACATTCGTTTTATTACAATAATCATCATAGGTACATACAACCCTAGCGCATTCTTACGATGGCGTCACTTGCACGGCGGGCAACACAGTTTCGACTTTATAAACGCGTCTTTAAGGTACAATTCTAGTTCTGTGCAGCAGGTATTATTATTAAAATTTTGTAGGTTAATATAGAGTAGGTATTTTGGCTTTTGTATGGGAGTGATGTATCTGTTACGTAGTAACTATTTATTAATCTGTGGTTCAGTCGAGTATTTTTAGTGATTTAAATAAAAAGTTGGCTCTTAGAAAGCCATCATTTGATACCCATATTGTAGAAGTACAGTACAGTAGTAAGTAAATATAATTAGTCCGCCATCTTGTATTAGACGCCATGTTGGATTTAGAATGACGTAACAAGGTTAACCATGTATTGTCATCCAAACCGAATGTGTGTACAAAATTTCAGGAATTATGGTTAAGAAAATCTGCTTCAAAATTGAGTTGCAAGATTCCACCCGAACAAACATATTACATACTAACATTGCAAGTTAAATAAAAGCTCGTGAAAAATATATGAGGTTTACTAGTCTAACTCAGCAACATTACTTACATAACCTTTGTCTAATGTTGCTAAGCTTTTTTTTGTTTCGCTATTTTGTAGATTCGTCGGTAGACTGTTATAAATTATCGGAACTAAATGTTAACTATACCTCTGTTCACCGAAGAGGCCACATGTGTGGCCAAAGTCCGCCGGGCGCCACTGGAAATACCTTCTAGTGTCAGAGACGCCCGCAGCAATGGACATGGGAGTGGCCGTGGTATCGCGGAGTTGAAAAAAAAAACCTCTGTTCATAATAGTTGTTGCATACAGCAGTGGCGTAACGATAGGGTGGCAGGGCTGGCAAAATGCCACGGGCCCCCGACCCAAGAGGGCCCCGTTCCAAGAGGCTGCGAGTTCAAAAATATATTTTTTTACATTGTACTCGAGTATTTTATTTTAGATGAAAAGTATATTTTTATAAGTTCTGCTTAAAATCCAAAGTGAGACAACTAAAGACCAGTTAATCGATTTCAACCAACCTAAACAAAAAGATGTAGATTCATTTTTAAAGATGTACACGTTACCCGTGACGAGAAATTTTACGTATTTCATTGGACTAGCGTGGGCGGGGGGACTACAGACAATTCCCTCTCGCCTAAGAGAGGAGGTCTATGGCTCTATGTAATTGAGTTCGCTGAAAATCTCGAAGTTTTTTTAACTACGCGAGACCACGGCCGCTCCCATGTCCATTGCTGCGGGCGTCTCCGGTGACCCCAGAAGGTATTTCCAGTGGCGCCCGGCAGACTTTGGTCAGCTATGTGGCCTCTTCGGGGGTTTGGTCGGAATGAAAATCCCACGACGTTGGGGTTGGGTTTTATCCCGCGTCGGTGAGTGAATCTGGTTTCTTGCTGTGGGACAAAGGCCTCAGTACGTAACCCTTCTAGCCTGCTTCTGTAAGGATGGCGGGTGGCTTTCCCGCCGTCCTCAGGCCCCGATCATGGAGGTCGATGGTCCTGGGCGTAGATGAGTCTGCGATGCCCTGGCCGCTGACGCGAAACTCAGCGGGGACGTACGGTCCCTCTCCCTCTCGGCCGCCTCCTTCGCGAGCATGACTTGCTTGCAGAAGGACACGGCCACGTTCCACTTACTCGCGCTGGAGACTATGGCTTGGTTTCCAGCGAAACGATATCCACGCCCATACCCACTACGAGGTCCCGACGCTGACTCGCCACGCTGAGCAATCCACCAACGTGTGGAGTGCGGTGTCGTCGTCAGAAACCTCGCAATGTTGACACCGGGGTGTGACCTCACGATGAATGCAAAACAGATAGATAGCTACCGAAGCATCCATGCCCGGTAACGATCTGCATCGCACGATACGTGAGGTCACCATGCCGCCTCTGCAGCCACTCATCCATGATCGATCTCACCGTGCGATGACGGTAGTTCCCCACTTTGGTTGCTCAAGTCGCACCCTCCAAGTCTCCATGAGATCCTGGCGGAGTTGGGACCGCTGGTCCTCGATTTTTCGAGACGCCTGTGGTCCCTCTCCAGTGCCTCCTTGTGCCATTGAAACAATGACGCAAGGGATCTGGAAGCGGGTCCCATGGAGGGAAATCTCGAAGTTTATTAAAATGAAACTGAGTACAACGTGATGATTTTTACTGATAGGGCCCCATCAAAGAATTTGCCACGGGCCCCATATGGTATAGTTACGCCACTGGCATACAGATACTTCGTGTCTTTTCCCGTTGGCAAAGGGCATATTTCTAAAATCTTTTCAGGGGTCTCAATTTTACTTATACTTACCTATATTCTATATTTAGCTATTTCTTTTCGATTTCATCGAACACACGATTTCTATACTAATGTTATTACGATACACTTAAGTGGTATCAGAAAAAGTAGCAATTTCAATATTAAAATGTCGTGTTTGATGTTAGTTATTGAATAGCTTTTTATAGAAACGGTGAATAAATTAATTTGACGTGAAAGCACTTACCTTTGTAATTTTACGTAAACCAATTCTCATTGCTATAGTTCTAGCTTTTACGAATAATGGTGGTGGATGTATATAAATATAATTAAAATTCCTCTCAACTTAATAAAAAGCACCAAATTAATAAAACGTTTTTGTAAAAATATGAATTTCATAAAGAATGACGCGTCTGTTGGTCAAATAACTTTTGGACGCAGAAAAATCTAATTAAACTTTTCGTTCAGGGATTTTAATGGCCTTTGGTAAACGGTCAAATAATATGGAGGGTCGTGAATTTGAAATTAGTTCAATCAATTTGAGAGCAAATCTAAATTGGATCTGCAATGGACACTTAAGAAAATATGACACTTGAAGAAAATATGACAAACTGTTCGATTCTGATTGATGGAGAAAGAGTAGGTCAAGTGAAAGAGTTTGTATACTTAGGATGTAAGTTTTCAAGAGATGGAAGGTATGACAGTGACATTGAGCGAAGAGTTATAGCAGGTAATCAGGTGAAAAGGGCGTGTCAGAACGTGTCTCACAAGGCAAGGATGGCTGTACATCGAGGAGTGCTTGTCTCTACACTAATGTATGGAAGTGAATGTTGGGTTTGGCAGAAGAAGCATGAGAGTAAAATAAATGCAGTGGAAATGAGAAGTTTGAGAAGTACAGGTGAGGAACGAAGAAAAGGTGAGAAGGAGGAGGTGAGGGAACGTTGTGGTGTGACAGAAGATGTAGTGACCAAAATTGAAAAAGGGATGCTTAGATGGTTCGGTCATGTAGAGAGGATGGATGATAGGAGACTGACAAAATAGTCAGTTCTTCCGCGATCATGGCGCATGCAACAGCGTTGAAATATCGGAGACTCGATAAAATAATGTTACATGGTCAATATCCCGAACATTGTAATCGTAGTGTTAATGACCATGATAGTTTAAATACCTATATAGATATATGAAGCGAATGTGAATGGACAAGCTAGTAAGGGTCGACCTAGGCGGACTTATGGCGACCAAATCGCAGGGGTCTTGAACAAAGGCCAGGTTAAAAGCACCCATAACCGGCGAGCATGCATGATTACATTAATGAAAGTTGAGGAAGCGAAAGAAGTATGCCAGGATCGTAGCAAGTGGAAATCCGTGGTCTCTGCCTACCCCACTGTATGTATGGACACTTACTCGACTAATCAACTTCTGTATTAATTAGTAGTGAACGCTCGCAACTAGTGATAGAATCTTCACCAGTACTGAGCATTTCAAGAGATCGTTCCTCTGTAGATCGATCGAGGCATGAAACGCCCTGCCCGCGCACGTATTTCCTCCTACTTACAACCCACGGTTCTTCAAGCGTAGCGTGAAGAGGCATGACTAGGTCGCCAAGTTGAGGATCACTCTAAAGTACATATTGAGTACTGTGAGAGTTGACCACAATCGCCAGACGTCGCAACGGCTTTCCATCAGGCGGGGGGCGTCAATTTGGCGATCTGATGTAAAAAAATAAGATTTTGTCTCGTTTAGCAAAAAAAATATTGCTACTTTGTTCGTAGCGATGCGTTATTTTATAATTATAACCCATGTTACTTGCTCATAATGTACTTTTATAGATCCCAAATCACTATTTCGAAATTCTTTGTTCGATGAATCATACTTAGATCTTTTTTTACCTCTAACACGTTCAGTTTGAAAGAATTTTTCAAAAGCAAACAATAAATTCTTTCCTCAGTAAATATTAATAAACTATACATAGATTATAGTTAGAGATTTATATAGTAAAATCAATTCATCATTCCTATTTATCAATTGATACCACAACTTTCTATTATCTATCTTCAGAACTCATCATCAAATCTTAATGGAGTTTAAACAGGATCTTAAACTCAATAAACCATAACGATCTAAGAAAATATTCGATTAGGAACATCAGTCTTTGAGGGGATTCTAATTTCAGCCCCTTTGATGATTACTTCGAGACTATAATAGTAGACGCCCTTAGCGGTAGGTATGTAGTTTGCAACGAATGCTCCTACATGAAATTTAATATCCTTTTTTAATACATGCTAGATATTAAAGAATTTCTTCACATCTTAAACCTTTTAAGCAACAAACAGAATGGCACCACTCAAAAGAAATAAAATTTCCCCGTTTTTAAAACAGTTCTCACTGCTGTTCTGCTCTTATTGATGCTAGCGAGCGTGATGTAATATAGCCTACAACATCCACATTAAATAAATAAATAAATATACATATTTTTGGACATTTTCACACAACGTCATCGAGCACAAATTACGGTAATATAAGCTTGTGCTATGGGATCTAGACAACTGATAAACATACTTATATATTTCTAAATACATACATATTATACATAGAAAATACAAAAACTCCGAAACAAATATTTGTGGATCACACAAATATTTGATTCGACCCACAATCGAACCTGGAACCTCAGGGTTTTCAAACTCTAGCAACAACAAGATATCAAATAATCCAAGCCAGTCGTTTAGTTTTTGGAGGGGGGATGCTGTGTGTTACTTAAAAATAACTTGAATATCTCACAAACGTATAGGTCACGTATAGGTCCCCCCTACCCTCTCTTCAGAATGCATTATTACCAATGAAGGACAACCTTGATATCCTTGGCATAGACGTTCGTCAAGAGCTCAATACTAAAAACTACATCGAAAGATGTATAGGGCTAGCTTCGCGGAAACTAGGAATACTGAATAAGGTAAAGAGATTCTTTACACCGAACCAGAGGTGTCTGCTGTACAAGACGCAGATTAGACCCTGCGTCGAATACTGCTCTCACCTCTGGGACGGCTCCGCGAAGTATCTGCTGGACGCTCTCGACGCTATGCAGCGACGGGCTATCCGTATTATAGATTGTCCGGAGGTGACGGGAAGCCTTGAGCCGCTAGTTCAGCGCCGAACAATAGCTTCCTTGGCCGCATTCTACCGTATTTACCACGGCGAGTGTTACCCTCTTCCTTCCGATCCCGAACGACTCGTGCCGGGCAGAGATGCCACCCCCACACAGTGGATAGCATGTTCGCGAGAACCGAACGTTTTAAACGTTCGTTTCTCTGCCGAACGATAGTGGCCACGGGAACGCCCTGCCTGTGCACGTGTTTCCTCCCACATATAATCCTGGGTTCTTTAAGCGGAGCGTGAAGAGGCACATCAGTAGGTCCTCAAGTTGAGGGCCACTCTCAATAGTAATGTGTGATGTGAGAGTGGCCCACAATCGCTAGTCGTCGTCACGACTTACCACCAGGCGGGCGGCGTCAATTTGGCGAACCAAATATAAAAAAAAAAAAAAAAAGGTAGGTACTTTTATTTAAGAATCGCAGTAGCAACCTCTCAATGTCTTTTATGTGTATCGATTTACCGGGGCCACTCGTGCTAAACCGAAAATGTAAAAAATACGTACCTCATATATTTTGTTAAAAATTACAATAAATCACGTCATCCATCCAGCGGGGCCCGCTGTTGTATTACGCTCGAAATACATAAAAAAAATACTGATCGTAACTTGTGCCCATGTACCTCTCGATGCATGTATTAACTCCGAGAAATCTTCAACAGAACAGGAGATATTCAGCAAGAAATAATAGTCTGCCCAGCCGGTCCCTTCCTAATTTAAACTCATATGTGCAAAAAAACACACCATTGTTATGTATTACCAATGTACCTATGAATACACACCTACAAGTCTTTTTAATAACTAGCTAGACCCGTAGATCTGAACATTCGTCGTAGGTCTTTTCGTTTATTCGTCATAGGTAGGTAGTAGGTACCAAGATCATATGATCTTGGTACATTGAAAAAACAAACCGTTGTCACTAGTTTTTTCGGTTTAGCTCGAGTGGCCGCGGTAAATCGATACACATATGTCTTTTAAAGGGGTCCATATTGGCTCACATAAAAATTTTATTACTATCATCGGAACTCATAACAGTTATGTAGTGACTATATTTTTTTTATTAATACTGTTACTAACAAGAACCAGTTTAAATCCATAATATTTTTTTTTCAGATCTTTTTTCTTCATAACATTCTATTATGATGTGCTGAGATAGGCAATGCACTCGTCTCAGTACAATAAGCTGAGTGTCATCCTATATTGTGCGTCGCAATTTTCAAGTTACTGTACGTGGGTGCGTGTGGGTGGTAGTGAATGCGGAATGGTCAATTTATGCAATAAATGTAAATATTTAAATAATGTTCCAAACATGGGGCATGTGCTCGCCACGTATTTCCTGCCACACATACGTAATACGTAACTCATAGGTGTCACAGCAAACCACACCACGCCGGTGTGACCGCAACACCGTTTGACACGAACGTGTCACTTACGTCAATTTTACGTCTGTGGCCATCATGACCACAGACAAGTTATATTTTTCTTTGTGTAATGTTGAGTGTTAAATTGTGATGCAACAATAAAAATATTCTTTTTTTTTTTTCTTTTCTATTATCATAAGCTTTAATTAATAATGTTGTTACTACGAACATACTTCAACTCATAACATCGTTGTCCAGAATAGCTTACTTTATAACCGATAATTATCTGGCGCTTCGCCGGCCGCTGCCGCGGCACGCTCTCTTCGCTCGCTCGGCTCGCGCGTTGTTGTGGTCACAGTTCTAACCTAACCTAACCTACTTGTCTGGTAGCATCTCATTTCTTCTGGTAGCAATTTATCTGGCGCTTCGCCGGCCGCTAACGCGGCACTCTCGCTTCGCTCGCTTGGCTCGCGCGTTGTTGTGGTCACAGTTCTAACCTAACCTACTTGTCTGGTAGCATCTCATTTCTGGTAGCAATTTATCTGGCGCTTCGCCGGCAATTGCCGCGGCACGCTCGCGCGTTGTTACTGTCACTGTTCTAACCTAACCTAACCTACTTGTCTGGTAGCATCTCGTTTCTGGTAGCAATTTATCTGGCGCTTCGCCGGCCGCTTCCGCGGCACGCTTGCTAAATGATTATGTTTTTTTAATATTTAGTTGTAATTTTTTTTATGAATAACGGTTATTATAATTTTAAATGGTATGAGAAACATTTTCGGACCTCCGATGATAGGATTTCAAAAGTTATGTAAGACAATGCGCACCCCTTTTAAAGACCTATCCAGGGCGTTTTCACATTGCACGATAACGATATCGTCACGGTATAGTAAGTAGCAGCAGTAACATAACTTGATAAAGATTTAATTTACTATCACTTTTATGCAAATCTAATTTATACATAGTACCTTTGAATATTAATAAAATACTATTATTTGTACCTATACATGTTTCAAATCGGTCCCAAGCCAAATGTTGGCGTACACTCGCCGCGCATGACTTGAGGGCGATACTTATTATTTTTTTGGTAAATACATATTTATATTTACAATACTATACATTTGGTCGCGTTTTAGCGCAAAATTTGAAATAAAACATGTATATGTAACATATGTTTCTCCTCGTAAATAATGTGATTTAAGCAATTTAAGAAATTTTAAAATTGTCATTATGCAGATGGGTACTGCAGTAACCACCTCATCAGGTCAGGGGCCTAAGTCACGTAAATGAACGTGTCGATGCAACTGTAATTGGTCAAAAAATCGGTAGTCTGCTACACTAACAAGCAAAGCGCCAGGATGGCGCTAGAAATGCACCAAACCGAATGACTGCAGAGTTTAGTTTCTACCAACATTACCAACTTTCCAGCCCCTATATCTCGGGAACTAACCTTCCCACCTAAATTCTGGACAAATTTTTGTTCCCCCTGCACCCCTTCCATCACAAGTTCCATTCGCCTTGTGACGTCGTCGCGTGACGTCACACGGCTTGGTGCGAACGGTACGAGCGACGAAGCTACTCCGCGCCTCAACTATTCTATATAAGCAAGGAACGCGGTATCTCGACCTCTTGTGCGGCCTACGACTTGCTCAGGTGACGTTCTCTGTACTCTTACTGAGCACCCGTCCCGTGATTCTAAGACCTGTATCCTGTGTCGATATAAGTACTTAATATTGTATCGTTTCCTATCATCCACGACCCCTAAGGCCGAGGCAGCATAACTTGTAATCTGTATCTGAA
This sequence comes from Nudaria mundana, assembly GCA_963556515.1. Lineage (NCBI taxonomy): Eukaryota > Metazoa > Arthropoda > Insecta > Lepidoptera > Erebidae > Nudaria > Nudaria mundana. The sequence goes on from OY748302.1 coordinate 969,630, forward strand.
ACATCATACCTATAGAATCATCTCAAGTGTTCTTATTTCTCATTACTCTGATAGGTAAGTAGCTATCTACGTTACAGTGGCGCCCAAACAAAAGTTTTACAGGCTACAGGTCATACAGTCAAGGACGTGTGCAATCTATAATTTTTTTTCTGTGAAATTGTGTGAACTCGTGTAAAAGGGTGTTAACGCGCACGCAAGGAACGCGTTTTGAATGACGCTACACCCTGCGGCCCACTACTAACTACAAATGGAACCGTACGATACATCGACTAAGATATACGAGCGATTCACCGTGGCACGTGATTCGGATCACACGTCAGCTGCCACCACCGCCATCCGTCACATATAAACTGATGCAACCTTCAGTCGAACTTCAGAACACTCAAAATCGTCATGAAACAAGGTTGTGCCGCGCGCTCGTACATTCCGTAAAGGACGCCGCCATTAACTTTGTAACTTATTCTAATATAAGATTATTTCTCTCGCCAGCAGTGTTTTCATTATTTTATGTCCTCGCCGACAAAGGGTATGTACTACTTTATAAAATTTAAGTGCTAATTCTATGTATCTAAATAATAACAGTGTCACAAATATCTAAATGATTACTTTATCTTTGTAAGTACATCGCGCACATGGCAAGCAAATGCCATGGCGCGCGGCCATTAGTTATTATCTACGCAACTAACCTACATGTTGCAAAGTGACCTAGTACTATCACCCTTTTAGACGAGAAATTAATTATATTTTTCTTTCTCCTATATATATTTTTTTTGTGTACTTCGTATCTGCTCAACTGATAACCATGGCCTACGCAATCTCATTTGAGCATCTCATCAAACCAGAACTAACGTCATACGTGGGACTAATTAGAGATGGCACGCCTGGCGAATCTGTTGAGGAATTACGCAATCAATTAGCTAAACTTTCTAAAATATCCCCGGAAGATATTTTATCTTCTAAATATACTCCGGAGATCGATATAACTGCATCTCGTAATTCCATATTTAGAATAAATAAAAATATCATTTCTCTAAAATCTAAATTTGATATAAATCTTTATAATAAAACTGAATCAAATATTCACCACATGTTTCATAGACTATTTAGAATTGATATATCTCTGCCTACTACCGCAAAATCAATTAAGCCCGTCTGGGAGGCTTATCATTTGGCCCACGCGAACTTGAACGCATTAAAGTCTCCATGCGCTCAGGGACCGGTTTGCGTTGACTCGTTAGTACCTCTATACGAACGTAAGTTGTTTGCAGAACTGAGTAGATTCAAATATAATGTTAGAACTTGCGTACGCGCATTTTTACAAAAATTAAACGAGTTTATGGCTTCTAGAGGTATTCCTAGGGAGAAAGTACTATTCTTTGCTTTCGAGATATTTTCAGATGATGCCTTACATTGGTCGATTAAGCTACTCAACTATTCTATATAAGCGGGCAACGCGGTGGATCGCTCTCTTGTGCGGCCTAGGACTTCCTCAGGTGACGTTCTCTGTTCTCCTACTGAGCACAAGTCCCGTGATTCTGAGACCTGTAACCTGTATTTTAAACTAAGTACCTAGTATTATCTAAAATCATCTATCATCCACGACCCCTAAAGCCGTGGCAGTAAATATTGTAACGAGTAATCTCAAACATTATATGTATAGAACTGTCTAAGTGTTTTTATTCAAACTCAGTCAGTGAAACCCTCCAGGTATTCAAGTTAGGAGTCTATCTACGTTACAGTGTCCCAATCGAAGATTCTATTAAAATAAATGATACTCCCTATATCCCGGTAACGGTGAACAAAGTACACACCGTTGGTCTACTTGACTCTGGTTCGTGTGTACCCATCTTAGGTAATGGTTCACATAGATTTTTTTTAATAACTTGAAATTTAACAAACTCTGTCCTGCAATGTTTACCACTTCTGGTGACGGTAAATATTCTTCTCTGGGCTCAGTTACTATACCGTTCGAGTTTCAGGGTAAAACTATCCCTATTGTCACTCATATAGTACCAGGAATAAAACATTCCTTGATACTTGGTATGGATTTCTGGAGAAATTTTGGGCTATTTCCTGACCATTTAGACTCGGTTTTAGTCTCCAACGATAGTAAGTCCTGCGTTGCAAATTTACAGTCCGACGTCGCTAGTATTAAAATACCTTTTGAACTTCTGAAAGACGACCACAGAGCTACTGCTGACCACACTATTTCTCAATTTTCTGAAGTGTCTTACCAAAAGCGGGGTCTGAGTCGCATTTCGTCAATAAATCACTCCATCGAATTGATCAAGGATGAAGTGATAGAACTTTCAGAGAGTCTATGGTCTAATCCCGTAATTTTATACCGAAAATAAACAATAAAAAAATAAAAAAATAGAAAAAATGGCGAGCTACGTTTCTGTCTAGTTCATTCTACAACTAAAAACTAAAAAAAATAACAAACCCTATAACAAACGGTAACTACAATTATGAGTACTTTCATTCAAAATGGTAACCGTATATGGGACACTTTTATGATACCTTCCGACCGATTTCGGCCATGGCGGCCACTTACACTTACCCCTAATTAGTACGGAGCTCGTGCGCCCGAAGATGGCTAATATAACCAATCTTAGCGGTGAACTTACGTGAGCATAGAGCGCACGTGTGCTGACCGTCCACGTAATTATAAGGAATGGCGGCAGGCTGCCGGGCTTTAAGCTCCCGTAGCGTCGAGGTCCACTTTGCGCTGCTCCTCGAACTCACCCACCTGCACTTGCACGATCCTGCGCCATTCAAGGCGTTGCGCCGCCAAGCCCTCCCACTGCGAGGGTTCAATTTTGCATCCCTTCATATGTCGCTTCTGAACATCTTTATAGCGGAGAAGTTGTCCGCCCTGTTTCCGCTTGCCCTCCTCCAGTTCAGAATAAAAGATGCGCTTCGCCACTCTTTCATCCGTCATCCGTGACACGTGTCCACACCACCGAAGCTGACGACGCATCAAATAAGCCTCGATGCCACTCACATTTGCTCGCCGTTAAACTTCGGTATTTCGCACATGGTCAGACCATTTAATGTTTAGAATTTTCCGTAGGCACTTAAGGTGAAATTGGTCTAACGTACGTATATGGTGACGATAAACACACCACGTCTCGAGAGGTCACTTTCATACCTAAAACACAACTAACTATGAACTTCGCCGTAAATAAAACTAATTTTTTTTCTTTCTCTCTCACTTTCGTTGCTTATTTTTGATCGTAAACTAATATTTTGGTGGTTCACGCCATACTCATTGTGACCCTGATATGGTCCATGAGCCACGCATTAGCTATGTTGAGTCATTGAGCTACTTATCTTCTATTTTTAAGAAGGTACAGTCTGCGTTACTAGCGGCTCACTAACGAAATGCTAATTTTTATAATTTAAAACGTACTTTCTACCTAAGTGACAAGGATAAATATTTTAGTAAGAAACTTGCACCTAAATTCGTAAAGTGTAAAATCATTTCAAAAAAAAATCACCACTGGTCTATAAACTTTCGTATATGTCTAACAAACCACTAGGCGAGTCACATATTAAAGATACTTGTTACGATGTGGGAACATCGACATCAAATATATTACTAAGGAAGTCGTTTGAACAATGCAGAAATTCCTTCGCTCATTGTTCTGTGAAGTAGTTTGAGATCGAACAGATAAGGAATAGCCGCCGGCCAATGGAAGCGCGAGCGCGGACATCGATGTGTAGTTTGTCTTGTCACTAAGCGGCCGGGAAGGGATACTGCACCACTCCGTTACCGCGGCCGATCTTTGATAAACCCATGCAGACACATTCGCATAATTGAAGGTCTCGTCAAGGCACAGCTGACGTCATAATTGGTACCTTGGTATTCTTGTGGGGTGGGTGGAGGAGCATGACGTGCGATTAGCAGGTCGCAACTCGCACGTCATGCTCCTCCACCCACCCAATTATGACGTCAGCTGTGCCTTGACGAGAATTTCAATTATGCGATTGTGTTGTTCTGCGGATCCTTTTGGCTGGCCCTGGTTGGCCGGTGCCGAGATACACTTGGTTGAAGTACCGTGTCTTGTGGGTTATCCTAACTCACGGCGAGGTGCCTGTTTGGTGCGACTTGCAAATGGCTGCAATTTTAAGATGTAGGTTTGTTTTATTTGTTTATATTTTAAATTATATTTCACTGCAACTGTACGAGAGCATGATGTGGTTTGTGGATTGTTGGTTGTTGCTTACCATTGTTTGTGCGACGCTAAATATAACAACTAAGCGCATCGTCGCATATAGTGGCGGTATGGACACATATCGCACACAAACGAGACGCACACAACACAATCTACGGTACTGTACACTACACTACACTGCACCCAATAACATCAATACTGTTTAAGACACCGTGCACTGGCATTGAAACACTACACAAAATTTTCAAATTTTAGCGGATGTCACACTAGCGAGTAGGTACTTACATGCCCGGCGCGTCACAGTGCGTCACTTCATCACACTTCACTTCAGTGATCGTTTCAACTCACTTGAAGTTGCGCCGGGCGGTGCGGGTGGATGTGCATCCAGGCCAAAAGTTGCCAGCCTGCATAATGTTTTGAGTTTTTTTTTTTTTTTTTATTTCTTTACCTACATAATGTTCCTTTTCTTTATTAATGTATTAACTTAGTTTATTAGGTGTCTCTTTTTCTTTATTCTTTATTTTTCCTTGTATTTCGATGTTATAGTATTTATATTCTCTGTTATTTTTTTTGTTTTTCTACCATCAGGCCGTCTCTGAAAACCAGCGCTGTCTGCCTTGCACCACGCAGACAGCATAACGCTGAATTCACCCCAATAAATAATTATAATTATATAATTTAATTTAAAAAAGCTGTCTTTCCCATTAATTATGGGTGCAAAGGGGCTCTACCAACATCTTTAGGGCCCCAGCGACCTCACCTGCTAGTGGCGCACCTGCTGATAAACGGACGAGGCTCGTTAATTTACGGTACCTATAGAGTGGCTTCGGCCCCTACGTGGGTACCAGGTGGTACAACAGTGTTGGTCCGGGGGGGTACCACCGTGCAGCTGTGCTAAAGCCCCCCAAGTAACCCAGCCCAGGCTGGGTTGCGTTAGGGGTTCAGCAGCTGCACCGCCGGGCCCGGGGCGATGTATGGTGCAGCAGGCATGGGACCAGTGGGGGCGAAACGGAGTCTAGTGTGGGTGTGTGGGTCGATTCGCCGGCCAAGGAGACCCTTAGCAACGGCGTTGCCGCAGCCGCCCGCAATACAGTCATGGGGCCCGCCTGGGGCCTACCACCCCAGGAGGCTGCCCCACATGTTGCGCATAATCCTGATGTGGGATCGTCGCTCCGGGTGGTAACCGGTGTGGGGTAGCGGCGGCCTTGCATCAGGGGGGTTTGGGAGCCCTTCCGTCCGGCGAGTCGGCTCCGACCTAACCACACGGTTCTAGACAAAGCTAGCCCCTGCGCTTTGTCACTTACTGCTGCACCAAATGTCGCCCTGTCTTCACGCTTCTTCTTCTTCAAAATCTACAATGGCAGTGCAACAAAAAAGAAATAAACGTTACACAGCGGCCCTAGGAAACCCCACAACTTCACATTTCGAGGTGGAGTTCACTAACGTCCGTGGACTCCATGCGAACCTCGATGCCGTCCACCACCACCTTGAGACGGCACGGCCCGCTGTGATGTTCCTCACGGAGACACAAATACGCCGCCCTGATGACGTCTTACCTGTGTTACCCCGGCTATGTCATCGAGGAACAATTTCGAGACAAAGCCGGGGTGTACGTGTTCGTTAGGGCGTATGTTTGCTGCCGCCGGTTGCGCTGCCTAGAGAACCCCTCCAATTCCGTCGTTTGGCTGCACGTAGACCATGGCTCTATGAGCCAGATCTACGTGTGCGTCTACCGATCCCACACAGGGGATTCTGAGACAACACAGCTCTTCCAGTACCTCAGCGAGACGGCTGATGAAGCGCAGGTGCGGTTCCCGAACGCTGACTTAGTATTTCTGGGGGACTTCAATGGCCATCACATTGAATGGCTGGGGTCCCTCAAGACTGATCATGCGGGTAGAGCCGCCCATGCGTTCGCTCTCTCCCACGGTCTGACCCAGATGGTATGCGGGATCACCCGGATACCGGACAGGTCAGATCACGCGCCCGCTCTGCTGGATCTACTGCTGACGAGTCGCCCAGCCCAGTACAGTGTTTCGGTAGGAGCCCCACTGGGTAGTTCCGACCACTGTGTTGTTCACGCTGGCATGAAGGTGTCACCTCCTGCACGTCCTGTACAAACGTCACGACGACTATGGCACTACTCGTCAGCGGATTGGGACGGTCTACGCGATTATTATGCGTCCGTCCCCTGGAGCCAGCGCTGCTGTGTAGGAAAGGCTTCTTCGGATAGTGCTTCTGCTATTGCTGGCGAGATCAGTTTAGGGATGGATTATTACATCCCTTTCACTGATGTCGCCAGTATCCGCAGAGCCCGTCCCTGGTTCGGGCGAGATTGTGCCAAAGCTGTTCGACAAAAACAGTCGGCATATCGCGCCTGGATCAGGGCCCGGGCTGTGCGTGGGCCACCTCAAAGCAGCGTTCAACCGCGCCAAAAAATCGAGTAAGAGGGCCTTTAAGAGAGCGGATGCCCAGCGCGTCGCGCGGCTTGGTCAGGAGCTCACTTCCCATCCCACGGGCAGCCGTGGATTTTGGCAACTGGCCAAAGCCGTGCAATCTAACTTTTGTTAGCCCTCGCTGCCACCGCTGCGTTACCCAGATGGAACACTGGCTCACAAAGCCCAAGCGAAAGCGGATATGCTCGCAGACCTCTTTGCGGCTAATTCCCGGGTCGACGACCGTGGCCTGCAGCCCCCCGCCATCGCCAACTGTGGCCACACAATGCCTGATATTGTTATCAGGCAATGTGATGTACGGGCAGTGCTGCGGTCACTCGACACGCGGAAAGCCAGTGGCCCTGACGGCATTCCGGCGGTGGTGCTACGAAAATGTGCAGCTGAGTTGTCTCCAGTATTAACGCGTCTGTACCGCCTGTCATACTCTTCAGGGCTGAACGTACAACCGATCCCCAAGAAAGGGGATCGGTCCGATCCAGGCAACTATCGACCCATAGCTATCACCTCAGTCATTTGCAAGGTGCTTGAGCTCCTTATAAATAAGCAGCTCATGCAATTCCTAGAGGATCACTCGCTAATCAATGATCGACAATACGGCTTCAGGCCAAAGCGATCAACGGGTGAAATAAAATAAAAAATAAAATAACGTTTATTATCTTTGAAATTTTCAGAAAATTATTTAGATTCGTCAGAAGATGGTGTGACTCTACCGAGGGTTCCAAAATGCAACGAGACTGAGAAGAGCCCTCAAGAAACTCAGCTCGGCTTTTTTCAAAATATTTCATCTTAAATCTAATACAGAGTTATTTAGAAAGGAGCAATTCGTTACGTTGTTACAACCAGGCCGCCTTGTCATCTAAGAAATCATTAATACTATAATAAGCTTTATGGCACAATTTACTTTTTATTAGTTTTTTAAATTTATTGACAGATAAATTTGCTATTTCGGTTGGCAATGTATTGTACATTCGAATAAAGTTCCCCGCAAAAGAATTACTCACTTTATGAAGCCTAAATTTAGGAACAGCCAGTTTATCCTTATTTCTTAAGTTTAGATTATGATTATCACTATTTTTCACAAATTTACTTTTGTTCTTGTGGGTATACAATAAAATTTCATAAATATACTGTGAATACACTGTAAGGATGTTAATATGCTTAAACTTATCTCTTAATGACTCCCGAGACCCCATTCCATAGATAGTCCGGATAGCCCTCTTCTGCAACACAAAGATGCATTCAATATCGGCAGCGTTACCCCACAGTAGTATGCCATATGTCATGATACTGTGGAAGTAGCTGAAGTAGACAAGACGCGCCGTTTTAATGTCTGTAAGTTGTCGGATCTTTTTGACAGCATAGGCTGCTGAACTAAGCCTGGCCGAAATTTTCCCGATATGAGGCCCCCATTGCAATTTGGAGTCTAACGTTATGCCCAGAAAGACAGTGTCATCGACCAATTCTATTATATCATCCCTAACCTTAACACTGGTTTTAACAAGTCTTACATTAGGTAAGGTGAATCTTACACATTTAGTTTTATTTTCATTTAATAATAAATTATTAGCACAAAACCAGTGGACTATCCTAGAGAGGGCAATGTTTACATCGTCAAGTTCGCGCTGTCCACGTTTAACTTTAAATATTAAAGAAGTGTCATCAGCAAACAAAACTACCTCGTGGTCGTCTCTTATGAGGTGAGGGAGATCATTAATATATACTAGAAAAAGAAAAGGTCCCAAAATTGAACCCTGCGGTACCCCCATTGCTACAGGAGAACCAGGTGACTGTTTACCATTGATCACTACTTTCTGGACCCTATCACTTAAGTAAGAATTGACGAAATTCAAGGCCGTCCCCCGGATTCCGTAATGATCAAGTTTCTTAATTAAAGTCTGGTGCTGAACGCAATCGAAGGCCTTAGATAAGTCACAGAATACACCATAAGCATCATATGACTCTTCCCAGGCCCTGTATATACACTCTAATAATTTAATACCGGCATCAGTGGTGGACCGACCACGAGTGAAACCGAATTGTTTTGTATGTAATAGTTTATTAACGTTAAAGTGATTTTGCATTTGATTAAGCATAATTTTTTCAAAAATTTTACTAAATGTAGGTAGTACAGAAATGGGACGGAAATTGGACGGATCTGAAGTACTACCCGATTTAAACAGGGGAATTAATTTACTAGATTTCATTAAATCAGGGAACACACCACTATCAACACAATTATTAAATATTAATACTAGTTCAGGAGCAACCATTTCAATAAAAGAATTTACTAAATACACAGAGATGCCCCAGAGGTCAGCTGTTTTCTTGATATTTAAAGATTTAAAAGTTTTTAAGATAGTGTTTATGTTAACTTTACTGAATTTAAATATAACGTTACAACAAGGAACGTTTGCTTTTAACAAAGATTCTGCAATGGGGGTTGAAGAGCCTAGGGTTTTTGTCAAATCTACAAGAATTCGGGAGAAAAAAATTTCAAATTCGTTAGCGACCTCGAAGTCTGATGTAGTTATTTTACCATTTATATTAAGTTTAAAATGATTATCATTTAATTTTTGTTGACCTCTTTCCGCGTTTATAATTTTCCAAGTAGATTTAACTTTGTCTGCACTATTGAGAATTTTATCACTTATATATTTTGATTTAGCTGCTAAACAATCTGCTTTAAACTTTTTTGAATAAGTTTTAACATAATCTAGAAATTCAACTGATCTATTAAGCTGTCTTTCTGAGTATAGTTCATAAAGTTTTTATTATAAACTTTGGAAATGTATTCGGGATATTTACCATGTATTATTATTTTGTTGTCGAGTTTCCGATATTTCGGCACTATTGCAAGCGCCATGGTCACGGAGGAACTGTCAGTACATCGCGAAATAGTTTTAAGGTAAACCGTATCGGTCTACCCTCCTTCTCACTCGTTTTTGTCGCGCACCACTACTATTGTCCGCATTGTTCTCACTACCAACTCGAACATGATCACGGCACACAATACTCACGGTATCCACTCGCGGTTTTTGTTTAGGTTGTTGTTTATTTTTACATAAACTGACCACTGGACGCCAGACACCCGGCAACTGAAAACCGTCTTCACGATTGAAATTTTTATATTTTGTTATTTCAATGGCTTCTCTCACCAACCTGGGTATGTAATGACGGTCTGCCGAAAGTATTTGTGGGTTATGTAACTCTATCCAATGATCAGTACCTGCCTCAAGTATATGCTCCGCAATCGCAGACTTCTGTGGTTCATTATTTCTGACCGCCCTAATATGTTCCTTCATTCGGCATGCAACCGATCGCTTAGTTTGCCCAATGTAGGAGCTACCGCAGCTACAGTCGACTTTATACACACCCGGCTTCTCCAAGGGGAAACTGTCCTTGGGCGAGCGCAAGGACTGTGATACCTTTCTCAGAGGCGTGAAGATAGTTCTTACGGATATTTTCTTGAGAATGTTAGCGATCTTATCAGTCACACCTCTGACATATGGTAGGAATGCTGGGTGTCTTTCTACCTTGTAGTTTAACTGTTTCTGCGTGCATCTAGGTGGCTTGATCCGTCCACTGTACCCATTGCGCTGTAAGACGCCGCTTATATGTGTTAGTTCAGCTTCCAAATGTTCCTCGTCACATAAGTTATATGAACGGTCAGTAAGCGACGCCACGACTGAATGCAATTGGCGTGGGTGGTGATGCGAGTCTGCATGTAGGTAGCGGTCTGTGTGAGTCGGTTTTCTATACACAGAGTGGCTGAGAGTCCCATCCGAACGAACACCAACCTTCACGTCCAGGAAAGCAATGGACCTAGAGAGAAATGAATGGAAATAGAGAGGACCGAAACCGACTCACACAGACCGCTACCTACATGCAGACTCGCATCACCACCCACGCCAATTGCATTCAGTCGTGGCGTCGCTTACTGACCGTGCATATAACTTATGTGACGAGGAACATTTGGAAGCTGAACTAACACATATAAGCGGCGTCTTACAGCGCAAGGGGTACAGTGGACGGATCAAGCCACCTAGATGCACGCAGAAACAGTTAAACTACAAGGTAGAAAGACACCCAGCATTCCTACCATATGTCAGAGGTGTGACTGATAAGATCGCTAACATTCTCAAGAAAATATCCGTAAGAACTATCTTCACGCCTCTGAGAAAGGTATCACAGTCCTTGCGCTCGCCCAAGGACAGTTTCCCCTTGGAAAAGCCGGGTGTGTATAAAGTCGACTGTAGCTGCGGTAGCTCCTACATTGGGCAAACTAAGCGATCGGTTGCATGCCGAATGAAGGAACATATTAGGGCGGTCAGAAATAATGAACCACAGAAGTCTGCGATTGCGGAGCATATACTTGAGGCAGGTACTGATCATTGGATAGAGTTACATAACCCACAAATACTTTCGGCAGACCGTCATTACATACCCAGGTTGGTGAGAGAAGCCATTGAAATAACAAAATATAAAAATTTCAATCGTGAAGACGGTTTTCAGTTGCCGGGTGTCTGGCGTCCAGTGGTCAGTTTATGTAAAAATAAACAACAACCTAAACAAAAACCGCGAGTGGATACCGTGAGTATTGTGTGCCGTGATCAGGTTCGAGTTGGTAGTGAGAACAATGCGGACAATAGTAGTGGTGCGCGACAAAAACGAGTGAGAAGGAGGGTAGACCGATACGGTTTACCTTAAAACTATTTCGCGATGTACTGACAATTCCTCCGTGACCATGGCGCTTGCAATAGTGCCGAAATATCGGAAACTCGACAACAAAATAATAATACATGGTAAATATCCCGAATACATTTCCAAAGTTTATAATAATAACGACCATGGCAGTTTAAATAACCATAAAGTTTTTGTCTACTTTTGTGTATACCCTCAGTGGCCCATTCACTGAAAGTAGGACTATCACTAATCATGACCTCCTTAGACTTGAATATGGAGTTGAACTCGTTGTAAAAAGAATCAAAAAATAATTTATACATTACATTTGGATCTAAGCCAGTGTCTAAGAATGGAATTTTATTGCAAAGTCCAACCCTCATACGTTCCAAGCGGTCACCAGTTATTGGTCTACATAATATTTTACGTTTTATAACTTTTTCTTTAGTGATTTTAAAAGATGCTATTTGCCCACAATGGTCTGAATCTAGCTTTTTTATAATACTTTTACTTTCTGGCAACATATCGCTGTATATATTATCCAGGCAAGTGGCTATTGTATTACAATATCTAGTAGGCTCCAAAAATAAGTTTGTAAGATTGTGTGATTTAAATAAATTTAAAATATTATAACTCATAGGCGTATTAACAAGTAAATCGACATTAAAATCACGACATACTATTAGGTACTTATTAGTTTTCCCAAGTTTACATAGAACTTTGTCAATAAGTTCCTCAAATTCGCAAAAGGGTGAGGTTCCAGGTTTATACACGCATACTACTATGAATTGCTCCATTTCCACGCACGACAGTTCGACTTTACACTCTAGAGAAAGAGACACAATATCTTTCCGTGATCTTTCGGTGATCTTCTGGCATTCGTAACGCATGTCTGGGGTGGGGCTATGGAAAGGCACGGCGAGTCCTTGGCTATTAGCCTGGACATCGCCAAAGCCTTCGATAGGGTCTGGCATGCTTCGCTCCTTTCGAAGCTTCCGGCATATGGTCTACCTCCTCAACTGTGCAGCTAGATTGCCAGCTTTTTAAACGAGCGCCGAGTGCGGGTCCTCTGCGATGGCCAGGCTTCTCGCTTCCTGCAAGTGAATGCCGGGGTACCGCAGGGGTCCGTACTATCACCAACTCTCTTTCTTCTGCATATCAATAATATGCTATCCCTCGGGAACATTCATTGCTATGCAGATGACAGTACACTGCACGGGAGTTACTCGGTTCGTCCGACGGCGGGGCGATCTGAGATTGAGGAGGAGAGACGACGACTCGTGGCTGATCTCGACCGTAACCTTGACAGTATCTCTCAATGGGGTACCGAGAACCTGGTCGAGTTCAATGCCCGCAAAACACAGGCGTGTGCATTTACTGCGAAGAAATCCCCTTTCCTTCCCCTACCCTCTCTTCAGAATGCATTATTACCAATGAAGGACAACCTTGATATCCTTGGTATAGACGTTCGTAGAGAGCTCAATAATAAAAACTACATCGAAAGATGTATAGGGCTAGCTTCGCGGAAACTAGGAATACTGAATAAGGTAAAGAGATTCTTTACACCGGACCGGAGGTGTCTGCTGTACAAGACGCAGATTAGACCCTGCGTCGAATACTGCTCTTACCTCTGGGACGGCTCCGCGAAGTATCTGCTGGACGCTCTCGACGCTATGCAGCGACGGGCTATCCATATTATAGATTGTCCGGAGGTAACGGGAAGCCTTGAGCCGCTAGTTCAGCGCCGAACAATAGCTTCCTTGGCCGCATTCTACCGTATTTACCACGTCGAGTGTTCTGAAGAGCTCCTTAATCTGATCCCACCCTCTTCCTTCCGATCCCGAACGACTCGTGCCCGGCAGAGATGCCACCCCCACACAGTGGATAGCATGTTCGCGAGAACCGAACGTTTTAAACGTTCGTTTCTCTGCCGAACGATAGTGGCCTGGAACGCCCTGCCTGTGCACGTGTTTCCTCCCACATATAATCCTGGGTTCTTTAAGCGGAGCGTGAAGAGGCACATCAGTAGGTCGTTAAGTTGAGGGCCACTCTCAATAGTAATGTGTGCTGTGAGAGTGGCCCACAATCGCTAGACGTCGTCACGACTTACCACCAGGCGGGCGGCGTCAATTTGGCGAACCAAATATAAAAAAAAAAAAAAAAAAAAAAAAATATTAAGAAAAATATCTGCAACAGTTGTTCAGTTACTAAAATCAGTGTTTGTGTTCCCGAATAACCGGGGTAAGTGCTGTGAACAGAATAGCTTCTATAATGTCAACCGCGCGATCTATAATTAGAATATTACCAAAGAGCTATTTCATAGATTATTAGCCGGTAGTAAGTTAAAGTAAACCTATAGTTGTTTAGATTCCGAGGTGAATCGAGCCACGGTTATTGTAGTTTCAATCGTGTGTAAAGTAATTAATATATTATCGAATTAAATATCAAGATCAGGCGGTGCTGAATTTCTTGCCACAAAATATACAAGAAAACATTTAGGACGGTGAGGTTAAATTACTCCACCCCTAAATGCTATAATTATATATGTATTACCTATATATATATATGTTGTCTATGTAATTACCTATTTATAAACTCGTAGGGAATGTTAGGACCTAGTAACATTGCCCTATCGAATATAATAATAAATTGTTATAAATATTTCTACCTAAAATTCTCTTAAGGGCTAACTACCTACGGCCTTAAGCAGTAAACCATAGTTTTATAATTTTAAATTGCGAATACCAAGAAAGAGAATCCAGGTTAATGTAATTCATCTACCCTAGATATTTTGTTGTGAAACCGTACCATTTGGGTCGCGGCCTTAGACGGGGAACCGTTAATTTTCTAAATTTATATTGTGTTTAACGTAAATTCAAATACCTAGATCATATTCCACCTATCTTTTTTTTTTTTTTTAATTCCGCGGCCCAAGGCCGCGGCCGCTCTAACGTCCGTTGCCGGGCGTCTCTGGTTACTAGCAGAGGGTATGTCCAGTGGCGCCCGGATTCCACCTATCTGGAATATTCACTATTATTTAATATTTTATTATCGAGATGACCATAGAAGGGCTGTCATTTTAGGGTTCCCTAAATTGGTGAACCATTGTGAGATTCTTTTCAGTAACATTTTAGTATCTAGACGGCCACTGAAGGACTGTCATTTTAGGGTTCCCTAAATTAGTGAACCATTGTAAAGTTTTAATTGTTTGATGGGAAATACACATAACGCAGACTCTTAAACGAACTTAGTCTCCGATACGGAATAGGTAGAAAAATAATATTTTGAAATGTTGGGCATTTAAACAACATTTGAGTTGGGCCTATGTACGCATTTTATTATCGAATTAATATTTGAATTCTTTCGTTGAGACTTTCTGCCGCCGGTCGGAGACCGATATATAGGGACGAGAGAAATACCTGTCTGTGTTTCCCTATTCCCATGTTTGTATAATCCTGTGTAATGTGTAACCTTGTCATGTACTCTCATGTGAATAATTGTGCAGTGCATCCGACCATTAGGGAACCTGTACGGTGATTTACATGTGGGGCCTACGGCAAGCGGTGCCGAGCCGGAATCTAATCCGTTGCTTGTGTCCTTTCCAGAAATACCTTGGGGCTTAGTATAAAGCCATATTTGAGAAAAGTAAAATTGCTGAGTAACCAGACGCTGCGCCGTCGCTCCTGTGGCCTTCGACCCGGAGCAACTCGTCAGCTACCACAATTGATTGGAGGACATCAGCGGATCCTGCCGGCCGACCGCCCGTCGCCTGTGGACCCCCAGTTAAGTGCACCGGGCAATTCCGTAAAACAGTATTGTGATTCTATTCTATCGATACACTCATAGCTAATTGCATTATATAAACCCTAGGTTCCCGCGAATAAAAGTACGTTAATTGTTTTACGTTGTTTAATTGTAACTTCCTAGCAGGGACCGTATCAATATAAAACTAATTAATTATGATCAGTAAAGTCATACCGAACCCCTTTCTAACTTACGGTACCCCAGTAGGTACTCATATCGCAAACAACTTCGTTCATTCGCTCGGAATGTCCAGAACCGGTTCGAATCAACACTGCGTCGGCTAGTAACTGCCGTCAACTCACGTCGATAGATAAGAATTTTATATACCTACTGACTAACAATATTTACGAGTTGTATGAATGTTGCCAACGCAAACCGAGTTCTTGACTGATTTCTAATTTTTTTTTCGCACATATTTGCCTATATCCTAAGTCTTTTATACCTTTTATGTGCACCCTTCATACTGTTCCAGGGAATTGATGGGCTGCTGAGGGGTCCTCATGCAGTGCCGAGAAGAAGCTGACACTGGGGGAGATCTGGCAGAAGAATTTCCTCCAGCGAAAATTCTTCCCTGAAAAGGGGGGTGTGTGACGTCGTCGCGTGACGTCACACGGCTTGGTGCGAACGGTACGGGCGACGAAGCTACTCCGCGCCTCAACTATTATATATAAGCAAGGAACGCGGTATCTCGACCTCTTGTGCGGCCTACGACTTGCTCAGGTGACGTTCTCTGTCCTCTTACTGAGCACACGTCCCGTGGTTCTGAGACCTGTATCCTATTAAATAATACGCATTTACAATTAATATATACATTCATAAAAATCTTAAAACTAAATTAGAAACTAGGTATAATAGAATATGAAATTAATACTAAATTTTATTTCTATTTTAAAAAAAAGTGTAAAAAGTTTGGGCCCCGCGGTAGGGTGCCCATCATGGCGGCGGCATTCCCGCGCTGTATGGCGATGATTATCCGCTGCGCGAGAAAGCCGCCGGCACGTAAGTCAAGTTTTACCTACCTGAGCCGTTTGCTGAGCTCCTTGAAAAGCGAGTGCGCGCCGGGGCCCCACGAGCCCAGTATCGCGACACCAAATGCGACAAGATCGTATTGAGTGCCGAGACAACTGCTTCGAGCGCTCACGTACCTCGGCGGCCATGCCGGCACGTTTGGCGGTTGCTAGAAGATAGGTCGCAGCTAGTGTGTGGGCGACCCATCCTCCATGGTATCATCAACATCCCGTCAGGTCTCTTACCATCGTCCCGTACAATGTGCTGGGGCTCCAGAATCGCAGGGACGTTTACACTGACGAGACACCATAGCAGGATGTCGTTGATCGCGGCATGGTGGGACAGGCGGCCAGCACTCGAAGAGCAGGCAAGTCCATGGTGACCTAGGCGATCCACACTCGCTCCACAAGAAGCACAACTATGTTCTACACAAACCTTGAGACCGATGATATCCCACAATATCCGCAGGTTACGTGTAGGTGAGGTACTCCAAAAAACATTTTTTATGATTTACTTCTAGCACTTTGTCGACGTGAATACACATATCCGTGCAAAATTTAATGTTTCTGGCGCTCACCGTTTTTGTGGAAAGCTGAGGACAAACGGACCGACGGACATGACAAAACTACGAGTATAAAGCTTGGCCCCCAGCAGTGGTCACACTGGTCCTTCACATACGACGTATGCCACGCGACGTGGGAAATTATTTATTATTTATTTATTATTGTTTAGCAAACACAGTAAGTATAATTATGTTTTACTTTTTCATTATCATCATCCTCTGAGCTTTTTCCCAAAACAGGGGTTGGCTTTCCTGTCTTACCTGCAAATCGGCTCAACTTTGAAATCTTTCGTGAGACTTAGGCACCTACTACTACCATAAATATGATTTATTCCCAGCTGAACCCATGCCAGTATTTAACTGTTAATCAAAAAATATTACTGTTGTAAAAAAAAAACAATTTCCTAAGCAATAAATACTGCTTGCATTGGAGAGCAAATAATTACCTAAAAATATCACAATCTTAGCAACAATTTCAGTTCGTGACACAGTTATTTATTTATAAGTTCTAAGCTAACCTAACCTATACAAGTCTCCCGCCGGGCACCAGTCAGGGGGCGACGGCGTATTGCATACGCCCAAGCCCCCCTGTGAAGAGCTTTTAAAGAGCGCCCCTTTGCCGGGCCGCCGTCGCTTAGCAGTTTCTGCCTATCCGGGGGCCTGATTATTGATTAGACGGAGCTGTTTATTGTACCCATATTTCGTTAGTCACAGGTAGGTCAACACATCACCAGGGTTACTTACTCGGTGGTACCGTTTAACTTTAAAAGACCTACGGTACCACCAGGGGTATCGCCAGGGGTACCGTGGGTCTGAAATGCGGGCGAAGGAGAAACACCGTGGATAGGTTTTAGTGGGTAGTCCGGCCCGTTTTCCATCCTAGGGCCGGGAGTCCGACACGAAGCCGTCTTCGTTTTACCGTTTCCGCTGATTTTACAGACGTGTTTTTACACTGAAAATACTTTATTTTTATAAGTTTTAATGCACAACATGAAATATCATTTCAATAATGATCTAATAAGTGAGCTACTTTCTTATTTTTATCATTAAATTTTGATTAATCGACCTAAAACAATTGGCAGTTTTTCGTATCTTTTGCTGGAAGAGGTCTAGAATATCACAAATTCACTAATCGTTTTGACGTCTAAAAAGTATTACAAAAATACAGTGTATTCTTGTAAAAGTCATCTATCAAATGTATGGATTACTTTTTATCACTTTCATAAAAAAAATCTAGTAAAAAAATATTTAAGTTAGTCAAATTTTAGAGAAAATGGGCAATGAATTGGTTCTTATTTCGGCTACATAATACTCTCGTTCATAAAATTAAAACAACATAAATAAACCTTGGTTCAAAATCAATCCATTTCCAAATTAAAAAGAAAGCTAAATAATAAAAAATAGGCTGTAAATAATCTTTTAAAGACACCTAAATTTCGCTTTATAATACTCGACGCATGCCTCAAGTGTGCAGTCCGCGCCAAGCGCTTACAGGGAGAGGACGTGACGCTCTGCGCGCCAAAATTCGACGAGTCTACGTCGTCTACAGACGAATATAGCGTCGCGTGAGATTTTGATACTTTGGTAATATAAGTTATTATTTTGTGATGATTAGCCTTCTTTTTAAATACAACAAGAGATTATGTAGAATCTATTTATCATTGTTTTTGTTAAAAAAAGCTGTTATATTTTATAAAGCTGGATTACTCACTCACTCACTGACACAATTTTATTGTTCTCCTTGATGGTGGAGGGGAAGGTACCCATGTTTTGTTTGCAGAAATGTAAAGGGGGTTCGGGGGCCTAGGGAAAATTCCGAGTTTTTGAGATATGCCCTCCAGTCCCCCCAGTGGGGCTCCCGAGTAGAGTCAAACTGAGTAAAAATTTTATAGAGGTAGTTTTTTTATTTTATTTTTTTGGTATTGGGTTCGCCAATTTCACGCCACCCGCCTGGTAGTAAGTCGTGACGACGTCTAGCGATTGTGGGCCACTCTCACAGCACACTATACTATAGAGAGTGGCCCTCAACTTGACGACCTACTGATGTGCCTCTTCACGCTCCGCTTAAAGAACCCAGGATTATATGCGGGAGGAAACACGTGCACAGGCAGGGCGTTCCAGGCCAGTATCGTTCGGCACAGAAACGAACGTTTAAAGCGTTCGGTTCTCGCGAACATGTACCTACTGTGTGGGAGTTGCATCTCTGCCCGGCACGCGTTGTTCGGGATCGGAAGGAAGGTGGTGGGATCAGATTGAAGAGCTCTTCAGAATGCTCGCCGTGGTAAATACGGTAGAATGCGGCCAAGGAAGCTATTGTTCAGCGCTGAGCTAGCGGCTCAAGGCTTCCCGTTACCTCCGGACAATCTATAATACGGATCTCTCGTCGCTGCATAGCGTCGAGAGCGTCCAGCAAATACTTCGCGTAGCCGTCCCAGGGGTGAGAGCAGTATTCGACGCAGGGTCAGCAGACACCTCTGATGCAGTGTAAAGAATCGCTTTACTTTATTCAGTATTCCTAGTTTCCGCGAAGCTAGACCTATACATCTTTCGATGTAGTTTTTATTATTGAGCTCTTGACGAACGTCTATATCAAGGATCTCAAGGTTGCCCTTCATTGGTAATAATGCATTCTGAAGAGAGGGTAGGGGAAGGAAAGGGGATTTCTTCGCTGTAAATGCACACGCCTGTGTTTTGCGGGCATTGAACTCGACCAGGTTCTCGGTACTGTGAAGGTGCTTGCAAGCTTTGCATACGACCTCATTAAGTATATTGTAAACTTGGTTACGAATCAGACAATTTGAATATTATAGAAG